>JADRCH010000301.1:2283931-2480192 GCA_019843965.1 Rhynchomys soricoides | reverse complement strand
TTTCTTTTCTTTTCTTTTCTTTTCTTTTCTTTTCTTTTCTTTTCTTTCCTTTCCTTTCCTTTCCTTTCCTTTCCTTCCCTTCCCTTCTCTTCTCTTCTCTTCTCTTCTCTTCTTTTTTTTGGGGGGGAGGGTCATGGTTTATTACATGGAAGAAAAATAATATATAATAGTTTTAAATGCATACATCCTGAAGTAAAGGACCAGTTTGCAATATACTCAGACTCATTGCTGTAACATACACACACTTAAATTCACAAAGAATCCAAAGAACAGTTTCAAGTATTTAATTGTAATATTTTTCACTTTTATTTGAGTATGTAACATTCTTTTTTCCATAATAGCGGCATGGAAATGCTTTCAAATAATCTTTCAATCTTTTGGGATATGCTATAGCAGAAGCAATTTTTTTTCACTTTAAATCCAGATCACTGTCCTCCCATCCCAGTTCCTGCCCTTCCCCCCACAATCCCTTCCTATCACCCCCCTTCTCCTCTGAGACGAGGCCTCCTCCATGCTGGCACATCAAGTCCCTGCAGGGCTAGGCACATCCTCTCCTACTTAAGCCAAGGAAGTCAGTCCAGTTATGGGAACATATCCCACAGACAGGCAACGACTTTTGGTATAGCTCCGACTCCAGTTGTTGGGGTACCCACATGGAGACCAAGTTGCACATCTGCTACATAAGTGCAAGAGAGGGAGCACTAGGTCTAGCCTGTGTATGTTCTTTTGTTGGTGGTTCAGTCTCTGAGAGCTTCCAGGAGTCCAAGTTAGTTTACTCTGTTGGAGATCCTATCCTCTTTATGGCCCTCAATTCTTCCCCCAACTCTTCCATAAGAGTCCTGGAACTCCATCCAATGTTTAGCTTTGGATCTCTGCTTCTCTTTCAGTCAGCTGCTGCGTGGAACATCACAGAAGACAGTTATGATAGGCTCCTGTCTAGAAATATAACAGAGTATCATTAATAATTTCAGGGATGGGTCTCAAGATGGGCTGGTTATTGGTTGGCCATTCCTTCAGTCTCTGCTCTATCCCTTGCCCCTGTATTTCTTGTAGACAAGATAAATTTTGGGTTGATAGCTTTTTGGAGAGGTTAGTGTCCTTATTGCTCCACTGCAGTTGTTGCCTGGCTATAGGAGGTGGCCACGTCAGGTTCCATATTTCCACTGCTGTGAATCTCAGCTAAGGCCTCCCCCATCCCATGTCTCTGGCCCTTCCTCAAGATGCTCCCCATACCCCATCCCTGGCAGTTGCAGATTTCCATTCAGTCTCCTGGCCACCTGGACCCTCTCTCCTGTCTCTCCATACCTGATGGCAAACCTCTCCATTCCCCTCCCCATTACCTCTTCCACCCTGTTCCCTCTCTCCATCTGCTTCCTATGACAGTTTTATTCTTCCTTCTAAGGGAGATTCAAGCATCCTTACTTAGACCTTACTTCTTGTTTAGCTTTTGGGTCTGTGGAGTGGAGTGTAAGTAGCCTGTGTGTTATAGCTAATATCCACTACCATGCATGTCCTTTAGGGTGGGGGTTACCTCATTCAGGATTCTATTCTCAAATTCCAATCACTTGTCTTCAAAATTCATGATGTCTTAGTTTTTAATGACTGAATAGTATCCCATCTCTTTATTCATTCTTTATTTGAGTGACATCTAGGTTGCTTCCATTTTCTAGCTATTATGAATAAAGCTTCCACAAACATAGGTTAGCAAGTGTCTTTGTGGGATGGTGGAGCATCTTTTGGTTATATGACCAGGAGTGGTATAGCTGGGTGTTGAGATGGTACTGTTCAACCCCTAACACTCTGTACCCAGACAATTGTGGTCACATTCAACTGAAATCCCAGCACTTGAAGGTGAAGCAGGAGAATAAACAGTTCAAAACAAGTTTCAGCAATATAGTTAATTTGAAGACAGCCTGGGCTACATGAAACTTTGACTCATTAATTTATATATTACAGTAATGCATGTCTCAAAACTTAGCAGATGGTAGCAGACCTCTATTTCTGCTTAAAACTGTTGAAATTCAGCTTGTAGTATTTAATTATCTTATTTTTTCACATTTCAACTCTACATTTGGTATTTTTAAAGTACAGAAAGACTTTGGTTGTCAGTTTATTAACCATTATTCCACCAACAGATGCTCATTGGCAAGACGTCCTAAATTCTACATAATATTTTCATACTTGCTCAGTGAGTTTTAAAAAGAATTATTTAATATCCTCCATGATATTTTGGAGCAGGGATTTTTGTTTCCACTGGGTACTTATGTAATCTTAGCTCAAAACAATCAAATAAACTATCAACAACCGCAAAAACCCAGTGTTTTCCCCAGAATTACACAGGTGATAAGAACCATTGTCTATACCTGCATTTGTGATCATTTCAACTGCAACGTAAGTCAATAGTTCACTAAAAGGGACTATCTGAAATGTGATCTATTTTTGAGTCTGGTCAATCTCTATTTTCTCTTTGTTATTTTTTTCTACATCACTCTGTTTTACCAAAAGGAAATTAGTTCCTTTTATTCAACCATCCCACCTTATTAAAAATTTGGCTTTATCTAAAAACATGGAACAATTTAAAATCTATGCTCATTTCTGTATGTTTATAATTAGCTTAATATTATTCAAACTCATTATGTCTTGAATATGAGATCTACAATGTCAAGTTATAATTCAGCAGTATTTACAGATGCTTTTTAACTTACTAAGTTTTCACAAAATTTTCAATTAAAGATACTGTATTAGTCAAGGTTTTCTAGATTCACAGAACTTATGGAATGCCTGTATATATTAAGGGAAATTATTAGAATGACTTACAGTCTTCAGTCCAACATTGGGAAGTTGTGAACGGGAAGTCCAATAATCTAGTAGTTTCTCAGTCTCATGAGGCCAGGTATTTCAGCTGGCCTTCTGTATAAGCTGGAATCCTAAAGAAGTAGGTTCCAGCAGATGTGCTGGCAAAGTAAGTGCAAACAGGTGAAGAACAGAGGGGTTTCCTTCTTCCATTGTCTTTGTGTAGGCTTCCACCAGAAGGTATAGCACACATTAATGGTATTTACCACCACACTTGAATTTGGAACTTGCTCTGTCTCAGGCTAGCTTTGAACTCAGAGATCTGCTTATCTCTGTGTCCTGGGATTAAAGGCATGTACAACCTTGCCTGGCCTAAGCTTTTCATGGGCACTATGCCTCAAGATCTTGATCAAAAGTATATGTCATCCCATGTCAAAGTCCGTGTCAGAATCCTGTGTCTTCCAGCCTCAAGATATGGATCTCAGGTGTACCCTCCATTTCTGGATTGTAGTTCCTTACAAATGTAGTCAGATTGACAACCAGAAATAGACACATATAATATTTCTAGGACTCTGTCCATTTCTGTTATCACCATGTAGCATTCTAGAACTCCTGAAGATCAGACATAATAATGAAGAGACCACAGTGTAGGAACACCAATAAATAGCACTAGATGCCAATTATTTATTTCCACAGACATTTCCATTTCTCACTTGACAGTCATTCTTCATCCCTACCACCATAAAGCCCAGAACTTTAACTTTTCACATGACCATTGCTGCAGAAGATTCAAAGGACAATGTATAATGATCCCCCCTACACTGACAAACAGTCACACATAATCAACACTTATGGCATCTCATTAAACAGGCATATGTAATCAATACTCACCACATCCTGCAGAAACCAAAGTCCAACTTTTCAAGATCAAAAGCATCTAAGGGCAAGGGCAACAACTCTGGGTAAAGATCAAGATAATCAAATGACTTGTTGCTCAAATGTACTTTGTGAATATGAAATTACTGAACTATCTTGTAGTGCTCAGTATTTCACAGCATATGTAGAATAGTCAATATGGATTCGAGCATAATGTGTCTATGTTCCTGTGTAATGTCTAGGATGATGTTCACTCTCGGTCTACAACTGCTCTTTGCTTTTTTACTTTCTCTAGCAACTGGAAGTGTAAGCATATACTGAATCACCTTTTTGAGAAACATTACTACTTCACTAATTTGTGGAAAGAATGTGGATGAATTCACACTATTGACCAAAAGCAAACATGTCCCTCAATGGTGGCTGAGTAGCCTCTGTACTATGTTGGCCAAAATACAAGCTTAAGCATGGTCTACTGGGAAATCTAAGAAATCATGCATAAGAGCAACAACACCTAAGCCCATCCACTATGCCAACAGATTATATTACAGACCATATATAAATTTCCATTTCACCTGTTTTTATGGGCTTTATGGCATTCCACTTAATGAGCATTCCAATTTTCATTTTCTCTTTAGCTACTGAATGTGGAGTATCTTTCATGAAAGATCTTGTTGAAAATCTTAGCCATTTTTAAAATGTATTTCCCATACACTTGCCCTATACGTATATCCTATATAAGTATATCCTATATAAGTATATATACTTATATACTATTACCTTGCTTTGAGGTTTGAAGCTATGAATGTTAACATTTCTCTTGTGTTTAAGTTCTGCCTCATTGGAATTATATGATGCAAACATTCCTACATTGTACTTTAACATTTCACCTCCCAAATATGAAAGGAATGGTTAAATCCAAATAACATTTAAGTTTCTATTTAATTTAAGTCTCTTTTCTTTCTGTTTAATAATATATCTCAAACTTATAAGCACTACACTCTGCTTACATAGTGTCTATGGAAATAAGACTGCCCACTAAACAACTGTACAGATTTATGCTGGGATCTCAGCCATTCACTGCGAAAATCAATCAGGTTCAAATAGAGAATGTACCTCTTTGAAAGAAACTTATTGCAGAAGTTTTTGGTTACAATTGCATAAAAATGTAATTGGGTAATAAAACCTAGCCTTATAGCACTCTGAAGCTCTCCAAGTATGCAGCAAATAAAAACAAACACCACTATTATAGTAGGTAGAAAACCTAACCACAAGGATGTAGATGACATCCAAGGTTACTTTGGACACTAGCAAGCTATCTGAGATACATGGTACAGAATTATGCATACAAGTGGAGTATTCTAATTGCCCTGTCAGACTCCTATCTGTTCTAATTGAAAGCTGGCTCTACAAGCATCTTTTAGGCAAAGCAAAGTATTCAGGGACTGTTAACATAGCATTTTAATTCAAAGTTAGAAGCAATAAGCTCTTGCCATTTTTTCCCTTTGCTAGTTTTAATGTGGGTTTAGTTCCACATAAAGACAACAAAAATGTTCCGTACTTAGTACATCCTCTTCTTCAGTTTCAACATCTGTTTAGAGAACATTGCCCACCTTTAACTACATATACCAAAATCTTCTCTTCAAACCAAAGAAGCTATGTTCTTGAGGTCTCAATAAAACTCGATGTAGAATGGAGAGTGAATAGAATGAACATTAGGTTCTCAATAAGACAGTAGAGAAGGAAGAATGCTAGGTTTTACTTGTGAGTCCCCTTCCTCTTTCCTGATTTACCCTTTCAGAAGTGAAAGTTTTGTGGAGTGTCAGGTACCTGGAAAAACGTTCAATGCAGTTCACGTGCCATGTCAGTTTACTTACTTCTTTCTGGAGAGTTCAATGCAGGGCTTCTCATAGTCTAAGCACATGGTTGTCAGTGAGCTTAAAAATACCTTCTGCCCTTCTTTTGTTGATTGACATTCTTCATGTTTTTTAAATGTAAGGTGTGATAAAAGCCATTTCCTGTGGCTTTCCCTTGAGGGAAAAGCCATACCTCTTAAGGGCTCAATTCTATGTGCTTTACAATACTTAATACATTCATCATCTCTCTCTATTTATCATCCTGTTCATTTTTGAGATATGGATATTCTTATGAAATACATATTTAAGTATAAGGGGTTAGTGTGGAATGATGATTTAGTTCATGACTGTGCTTGTATAATCTTGAGCAAATATACTTATCTTCAACCATAAATGATAACAGCAATAACATTAGAGTCATTTGGTGAAGAATGAGTCTACAAGTAAACTATTTGATATAGTCATGCTTATTGACTTCCCAATTGTAAGGAGGCTTCAGATGCTTTGTTCTGAATTCCTCTTCAAGGACTGCATCTCCCCTCTCTCTGCTGAAAATATCAATTACATATGAGTCATCTGTGTTCTCTTCAAAGAGAACTGTCTTTGTGAGAAGAAAGCTGCTTTACCAAAGTGACTCCCTTGGTCCACAGCACAACAACTGCTCAGAGAGAGTTTTCTGTGCAGACACAAAGGTTATGCTTCCTTCCTCAAGTCGGGAGGATTCTACAAGGACAACATTCAAAAAGATTCCCAGGGCACCTACCGAGGATTTTCCTCCAAGTAAGCAGTATCTCCTAGCCTGTTCCAGTCTGCCTTCCTTTCTTCATTCCTTTTGAATATCCTTCTGAGTTCTTACACACACACACACACACACACACACACACACACACACACACACACGTATCATCTTGCCTTACTCTATTTCTGAAGAAAATATTCTAAGACACTCCTCATCTTGATAAGTGGTGGTGGGGAGGAAGGTTACAGCCAAGTCTAGAAGATTATTTACTATTGTTTCAATTACTTCATTTATAGACTAGGGACATTATTTTCTAATGCATTGAATATTTTCTTTATAATTGAAAGACGTGCCAGGTGGTGGTAGCTCATGCCTTTAATCCTATCACTTGGGAGGCAGAGTTAGGCAGACTCTTTGAGGTTGAGGCTAGTCTGGTCTACAGAGTGAGTTCCAGGACAGCCAAGGATACAGAGACAATGAAAAAAGCAAAACCAATCCAAAACAAAACAAAAAAACTAACAACAACAATAGAATAAAACAGAACTTGTTTTAGCCAGGCAGTGGTGGTGCACGCCTTTAATCCCAGCACTTTGAAGGCAGAGACAGGTAGATTTCTGAGTTTGAGGCCAGCCTGGTCTACAGAGTGAGTTCCAGGACAGCCAGGACTACACAAAGAAACCCTGTCTCGAAAAACCAAAAAAAAAAACCTAATAACAACAACAACAAAAACAAAACAAAATGAAACAAAACAAAAAACAAAGAGGCAAAACCAAAACCAAACCAAACAAACAAACAAAAGAAT
This sequence comes from Rhynchomys soricoides, assembly GCA_019843965.1. Classification (NCBI taxonomy): domain Eukaryota; kingdom Metazoa; phylum Chordata; class Mammalia; order Rodentia; family Muridae; genus Rhynchomys; species Rhynchomys soricoides. Next base: position 2,473,129 of record JADRCH010000301.1, on the reverse strand, counting down.
TGAATGATTTATAAGTTATTTTGTTGATATTATTCTCTTTCTTTTTACTTGAATGGTGAAGACAATTATGCCTCTAGAATCTCTGGAGATCAAAGGATACAATAAAAATAACTAAGTATTATCAAGTGCCAAACAAACATGAGAGATACTTCCCATCATTAATAAATCACAGACAGATGTACCAAGCAATGCTCTACTTTTGTGATTGGAATCTGTTAAGAAAGGATAAAAATTTGTTTCCAGGTTTCTGATTAGAGAGATATCTTATTTAGTATACCTGGTATAGGGAAGAACTGAAAATCATGAAATATTTTGTCTTCTTTCTCTTACTGTGTGCTGCGGTACAGAATAAATCATCTATTCTGATGAGCTTTCAACTATAAATATATGTCTACTTGAGACATATTAAATGATAAAGGAATGAGTTGATCATTCAATGACAAAACATTTTCAAACCTGTTGGATATTCTTAAATAAAAATAAATATAAAATGCACTATTTTTCAGTTATTGTTTGCAGGAAAGAGTTATAAAATGAGTTACCAGCATAAACATTTCAATAACATGTGTGGCTTCTGTTTATGAGTAAACCATGCCACTTAGCATTTTCACAATAGCAGATATTCCTAAGGCAGGAGGAGAAATCTTTTTTATCAGAAAGATAAATAATAGCTAACTTGTTTAAGAGAAATAAATAAATTATTTAAAAAATTGTATGAAAAATTTGGGGGGGTTGCCAGTAGCAAATGAGTATCACTCGCTAAATTCTTCAGCAAATTAATTTCTCTTTCTAGACGAAAGCAATAGCAATGAGCTATGCGAATTTATTTTAAATCACTCAGAGACAAGTCACATATAAAATAAATTATACTAGTATTGTCATATATAGCAGAAAAATAAAAATGATGAGTCAATTCTCATAGCTTTGCTCTATGAGTTAGGTTCGCTGATGTTGGTCTGAAATCTATGGGAGAGGATATCAGATTGAAATATATAAACATCTGTTAGGCCCATTGGATTATTAGAAGATTTATATAAACCTATGTGTCTTCACACACTAACAATGGCATCTTAGGATGTACCACAAAGTCACTTTTTATTCATAAAGATGGCATATCAATGATCTCTTCACCTCATACTGCGATAGAGCCCCCACTATTCTCTTGAGCTTGTTCTCAGTAATCTCAGTATGATTATTTAGTTCAGGCCTGTGAAAATCTACTTTAACAAAATGATTACCAAACACACATTCTGAGAACAAGCATTGTTCAGTAATAGATAAATAAAAGTGTGTTGTCAGAAATAGCATTAAAAAAAGAATTGAGAGAGTCAGCAAATAGGGTTCCTCTAGGGAAAAAAAAAAAGACATACAGAGTAGTTTAGAATATCTCAGTGGGGATTCTTAAAAGTCCACCGATCATTTCATTCTTGTTCTGTTTTGTTTTCTTTTTCCAATACTGAGTTAACAAGGATCAATAATTTTCTTTTCCATATCCATCAATCATTAGATCCAGCAGCTCTGTGATGAGAATGATGACCAAGAACAAGATAATTATATCAAAATCAGAATCAACTTGTGTGGAAGTTGACAACTGATGACCTCCAGCCATGATCCCTTCCAGAAGCTAGTAAAACATTTTAATTCTGAGAGCAGATCTTGAACATAGATCACTCTCTCCTCCTCCATGTTTCATTGTATCCTTCCAAGTACTAGTCATTATTCTCCCTTCCGACTGTCTCTGTTGTCCAGGCTGGCCTCAATTATCTTGATGTAGTCCTTCCCCCAACCCCCGTCTCAGTATCATTAGTAACCATAACAATAGGCATTTATTGCTCTATACATACAAAATTTTATGTGTAATACCAAGCGTTTTTTAATCTTTGGCTTCAATACTTAGTTATCTGTGTGTGATTCAGAAATCAGTAACTTGACTTCTTCTGTATTATGTCTCCCAGACTGCCAACAAACATAACCCTATCCTGTTTGTCCTCTGACCCTGAAACTTGAAACTGAAAGCCATCTGAGCATTCCTGCTAGAGGCTGGTAGATATACATCCTCCTGTATTTCCAGACTCTAGGCCTATGTATATTGTCCCTTGGTGCTAGAAAAATAATTTAGAATAATTCAGACCACCATGTTTACTTTTAACTCTCTGTGATAACATTCTGTCACTCGGACTGAACCCCCTCTCTTCTTATTTCTCTTTCAATATCTTCTGTGCCTTTAGATTGAGCTCTTGTACAGAAATACACTGAGCCACTGTTGTCACCAAAGCCTTTCTTCACACCTCCACGATTCTGTGTCACAGTAATATTTTTTCTTACTCCTTCATTTTTCTTTTAAATTTTTGGGTGTTTATTTTATATACATTTCAAATGCTTCCCCTGTGGAAACTACCTCTTCTATCCCCCCTCCCCTTGCCTCTATGAGGGTGCTCCCTCACACACCCACCAACCCACCTCTCTCCTTCCTCCCTAGCATTCTCCTACACTGGGGCATCTAACTCCCTTAGGCCCAAGAGCATCTCATCCCACTGATGGCTAACAAGGCCCTCCTCTGCCACATATGTGGCCAGCACCATGGGTCACTCCATATGTATTCTTTGGTTGGTGATCCAGTTTCCGGGAGCTCTGGGGGGTCTGGTCAGTTGACACTCTTGTTCCTTCCATGGGGCTAAAACCTCCCTCAGCTTCTTCAATCCCTTGTCCAACTCCTCCATCCGGATCACAGGCTCAGTTCAATGGTTGGCTGTGAGCATCTGTCTCTGTTTTTGTCAGGCTCTGCCTGAGCCTCTCTGGAGACAGCTTATCATGCTTCCATCAGCAAGTACTTCCCAGCATCCACAGGACTGTCCAGGTTTGGTGGCTATATATAGGATGTATCCCCAGGTGGGGCAGTCTCTGGATGGACTTTCCTTAAGTCTCTGCTCCAAATATTATCTCAATAATTCCCCTGGGAGTATTTTGTTCACACTTCTAAGAAACACTGAAGCATCCACATTTTGGTCTTTCTTCTTCTTAAGGTTCATATTGTCTGTGAATTGAATCCTGGGGATTCTGAACTTTTTGGGCTAATATCCAGTTATCAGTGGGTAGATACCATGTTTGTTCTTTTGTGACTGAGTTACCTCACTCAGGATATTTTCAAGTTCCATCCACTTGCCCTTGAATTTCATGAAGTTGTTTTTAATAGCTGAGTTGTATTCCATTGTGTAAATGTACCACATTTTCTGTATCAATTTCTCTGTTGAGGGACATCTGGGTTGTTTCCAGCTTCTGGCTATTATAAATACGGCTGCTATAAACATAGTGGAGCATGTGTCCTCATTACACCTTGGAGAGTCTTCTGGGTATATTCCCAGGAGTGGAATAGCTGGGTCCTCAGGTAGTATTATGTTCATTTCTCTGAGGGTCCGCCAAACTGATTTCCAGCTAGCAGTCCCACCAGCAATGGAGCAGTGTTTCTCTTTCTCCACATCCTCACCAGCATCTGCTGTTGCCTGAGTTTTTGATCTTAGCCATTCTGACTGGTGTGAGGTGAAATCTCTGGGTTGTTTTGATTTGCATTTCTCTGATGACTAAGGATGTTGAACATTTCTTCAGGTGCTTCTCAGCCCTTCAAATTTCTTCAGTTGAGAATTCTCTGTTTTTCTCTGTTCCCATTTTTTAATAGGGTTAGTTGGTTCTCTAGAGACTAACTTCTTGAGTTCTTTGTATATATTGGATATTAGACCTCTATCAAATGTAGGATTGTTAAAGAACTTTTCCCAATCTGTTGGTTGCCATTTTGTCCTATTGACAGTGTCCTTTGCCTTACAGAAGCTTTGTAATTTCATGAGGTCCCATTTGTCGATTCTTGATCTTAGAGCATAAGCCATTGGTGTTCTGTTCAGGAACTTTTCCCCTGTGCCCATGTGTTCGAGACTTTTCCCCACTTTCTCTTCTATTAGATTCAGTGTCTCTGGTTTTATGTGGAGGTCAACTTGGACTTGAGCTTTGTACAGGGTGATAGGAATGGATCAATTTCCATTCTTCTACATGTTGACCACCAATTGAACAAGCTCCATTTGTTGAAAATGCCACCTTTTTTCCCACGGGATGGTTTTAGCTCCTTTGTCGAAGATCAAGTAATGGTAGGTGTGTTGGGTCATTTCTGGGTCTTCAATTCTATTCCATTGATCTACCTTCCTGTCACTGTACCAATACCATGCATTGATATTAAACTGCATAGTAATTACTGATTGCTTTCTTGGCTATTTCTCTGTCTCTGCCCTAAAATCACATCAAATCTGATCCAAACCAAGCTGTGAGCATACAAGGATACAAGTAGAAAAGCATGTTTCCATAACATTGTAGAAATATAGATTAGAAAGCACAAAAATGAAGAGACCATCTTTCTCTGAACAGCTCACTTTTCTAACCCATGAATGTTTGTTACCTATTGTGGATAGGCAATATTACTGATAAAAATTACAAAAATTGAAGATTTCCTGGAAACTTTCATCTTTAAAATTAAATATTATAATAAATTATGATTTTTAATAGTAATATAAATGTTTCTTTGTAAGGAATTGTAACTATAAACTACTTTTCTTTTGCAACAAATTTGAGTCTATTCAGTTCTATAGACTTCCCCTGATGCTGGAAATGCATCAATATATAGTATCTCTGTGTTACTAGAAACTTAATGGAAGATTAATTTCATGTATGAATTGGCAATTATGTGTTTGCTGATTAACTGGTTTTTAATGGAACAGAAATTGAACCATGCCAAGAGGTCTGAGAATGACAAGCTCGAGAGCAATCACATTAGACAAAATGACTGAGTTTCTAGATGTTTGTTCATCTTTTGCACCACAGAAAAAAGGTTGTTTACTTAAAAACATTTTTTTCAAATAATATCTTTGATTCATGAATGCTATGAAAATAGTGACTAGCTAGTGCGTTTATAAAAAAAGCAAAAAAAAAATCCAAAACAAAACATAAAACCCAATAAACAACAATAACAGCAAAAGACCCTTTTTAGACCCAATCTACTAAACACATCTCAAGGCAATTTCACTTCTACAATTCAGCATTTACATGAATTTTTTTCAGCCTGTTTCACTTTTATGGTTCTGCAAGAAGAGGAGCTCAGGGTCCTTGATGGCAGTTACCAATTTATGCAGAAGAGTCTAAGTACAAAAGGAGACTTTCTAGCTTTAACACAATCTCAGCCTGTGGGCAGTGGGAAAATTTGTCCCTAGGATGAGAAATGACCAAAAGCTTCTCTAGGCTTCAGTGAAGCATCAGGAAAAGGAAGAGAAAAATTACAAGAAATGAATTTTTAAAATTAGCAGCAGGTTTTAATATCCATTTTTCTCAATATTTTTTGCCAGGAAAAATAAGCAAATGCTTTGCACCTGTTCTAGGCGAGACATATTTACAGATTGTGTTCTTTTGTTTAATAACACATATATGTACACTAGGAGATACAACCAATACTCAGCCATTGTCATAGTTTTGTGAAAGCTAACAGAGAGCATTGAACATTATCTAAACCTGACTGCAACTACTTTGCATTTATATAACTCTCGATGTCTTTGAAAAGCATATTTTCACCACCACTGAAGAAAGTGACCATTATAAACCTCATTTTGCAAAAGAATAAAGATAAAATTCACACAAAAGATCTATGATCATTAGAATCATGGAATTCTAGGTTCAGATACTTTAGAGTTTTATCCAGCTCACATTCTTACTTTAAGGATGAGTCCAGTGGGTACTGATCTAAACACAGCAATGTTTAACCTACAAGTAGTGCCTGTGTTTTCTAGCTCTGAGATTTTCTAGCTACCACTAGCTTGCAGCATGGACATTACACATCTATTGAATTACAGATTTTCAAATGCTTGGTAAACAGAATGCATCTTTTAAAAAAATGAAGACATTTCAGTATTTTCTGTTTTTTATCCACACTTCTTTCCAAAGTCTGTCCATAGCTTCTGAAGTACACAGCTTATATAACAGTACTGTGGTCCCTGCCTGTTCATCCCTTTTAGTTCTGACTATAGTAGAATAGCACCATACAAATGCATTCTTCATAATAATTTCTCTGAGCAAGAAACTATTATGTTTCAAAACATAGAGGAAAGATGGTTCTTTGCTAGTTAAGGGTGAACAAAAGAGAATACACATTTGGATCCTGGCATGCAAAATGATAGCCATGAGAAAATTTAAAAATAAGGTAAGACTATTCGATTAAAATGAACAAGAAGTATTCACATAAATAAAAAGTATATAAAAAGAACCTGGAACAAATTTGTAACCATAACACAGAAAACTTTAGGATGTGGAAAAGGTGAACCTAAATTCAGATCAATAAATATATATATTAGAACAATAAAAATTTCAAACTAAATAACCTAATTTCAGACCACAAAGAACTAGAAAAAAATAGAGAAAACTAGTTTAAAATGTAGCAGTGGAATGAATATAATCTAGAACAGAAATCAATGAAATAGAAAACAGAAAGAAAATGAGAAAAGATGATGAGGCAAAGAGTTAGTTTGGGAAGAAATAATTAAACAAACCACAGGTTATGCAACACTAATCCCTCCCCCAAAGAACAAGTATTTAATAAGTAATCTTATTAATATAAGATAAGGTATTACACTTAATATGACAGTTTTAAAGAATCCAGTGAGACTTCCATGAATAATTCCATGTCAACTAATTGAATAATTTGTTAGAACTAGAGAAATAGGTGACTTCCTAGAATGTAAAGCCTAGTAAATCAAACAGAAATAAACTATCCAAACAGACCAATATTGATGAGGGTTATTGAGCTGTTAATTACCTTCCTTTCAGTAGAGAAAACCACAGGATTATACAAATGGTTTTCTGGATTAACTCTCTTAAATATTTAAACAATTACTGACAAGTCTTCTTGGCACTTTTGTTAAATGGCAGGAAATACTACCAAACCTGTCTTAGGAGACTGGCATTATCCCAATATTAAGGCCAGTAACAAAAACACCATTTTAGGGAGATCCTTGAAAAGTATAGCTACACAAGTTCTCAATAAGGTGCTACATGCAAAGCACCACAATGTGTTGAGAAAACTTCACGGAACGTCTGTCAGGAATTGTCTGTGGACGAAAGGTGGTTCAGCATGCCCACTAGTTACCCAGATATAACACAGTTAATATTCAAAAACTGGTAACATTATATTCTCAGTGTATACATGAAAGTAAGTGATAAGGTTCTAAATTATTTCATTGTAAAAATGTGCCCTAAACATTTTTATAATAAAGCTTAAAATAAAAATTAAAAATAAGTTTATCAGAAAACTACATTCAGAAGAGCATACATCAATACAATGAAGGTTCAATTTGACCAGTTCACAGCTGTTATCCTATTCAGTGTCAAAAAGCTGAAACTGCTAACTGTAACTTAAGCACTAGGCAAGAATTCTCAGCGTTCAACACAGAGTTATAGATTTTAACTTGAAAAGAATAAAAGTCTTCTATCTTGAAAATAAAATTAATCAGACTCATGCTATTCATAGAGAGATACTATGGTCTTCCCCAGAACATTCTAATGACATCTCATACCTCAAACAAACATACAAACAAAAAACAGACAGGAAAATACAAATAGAAAGATTTTTTTTTTAAAGTAAGTTTAGTGAAGTTGGAAGCTACAAAATTAACATGTAGTAATCTGTTACACTTCGGTACGCTAACAACTACCAAAACTCCACAAATATACATTAATCAATATACATTAGCATTAAAAGTAATTCATTGGGAACAAATAAAACTTAAGAAAGTAAAATTCTATATACCAGACACTGTAAGATGGTAATGACAGAAACTGAGAAAGGTACACATGCAAACTTTGACCATGTATCTGAGTAATGACTATTATTTAATTTAATTTTATGGCAACCTCTAAGTTACTTCAATCCTTGTGAACATTTCAGTGTTATTTTCTTAGACATTAAAAGCAATCATAGAACTTCTTTGGAATCTCAAAAGATCTAAAGGCTCATAACAAAGCACAGGGAAGCAAAATAAAGCAGGGGATCTCAGCATTTCAAACTTTTAAACCTTATTGTAAGGCTAAAGAAACCCAAGCAAAATGCCACTGACATTAAAACATAAACATAGTATGCATCACTATGGAGAGCTGAGACACAATCTCAAGTATTCAGGTTTGTGTTCTTTTGCTGTGATAAACAATGTGACCCAGAGGAACTTAGGGAGGAAATTGACAATTTGACTTACATTACCTAGATCACCACCAATCATAAAGGGAAAAAGAGGGCAGTGACTCAGGATCCTGTGGCAGAAACTGAGAGGCTGAAGTAGAGACTGTAGAAAAATGTTCCTGATTGGCTAACTTGCCCTGATTTTCTGTCTATCTTTCTTACATAGTTCATGATCATCTGTCTAAGGTTCATATCACCTCACTTGGGCTGGGCCCTCCTACATCAATTAGCAAGTAAGAAAATGCATGGCCACAGGCCGATATGATCTGATTCCTCATTTGAGGTTCCCTCTTCCTAGGTAACTCAAGTCTATCTATTAATGCATAGTTAATGTATCTTTGACAAGGGTTGAGAGTACACACTAGAGACATAGAACAAGTACCTCAGTGAAGATTTCTGTTGAAGATGGAGACTCTTAACACAGGGAAGGAAAGTGAGCCCTTGTGATAAAAATTGTTTACAAAACTGACTCAAAAGCGATTATATGTTTAAAAATAAAATCTGAAAACGAAAACAAAAAGAGACCCTAAGCATTGGTCATGGTAACATTTTTTTTTTTTTTTAAATAGATTATAGCAAAGCACGGGCAACAATAAATTCTGGCTAGTACTACAATCTACTGAAACTTCCTGCACAATGGTGGAAAGAAACTGCTGAAGACAACTAACACAGTAAGAGAAAACACTCAGCCATATACTCAAATTATGTGAGGAAGTAGTAAAATCCAATACTAAAATGTGGGACACTGAAAGGCAGTGTGGTTCCCAGTTGAGCTAAGGCTTAAAGCCCCAGAAACCCTGAAGGAATGGTAGGTGCTTTGCCTGTTCCTAGGCTCCAGGCCCCTGTCACTAGCTGCAGTCCTCCATAGATTTGTGGCCATCAGTCATATAAGGGCAACATCTCAAGACCCTCCACATGTAGAGGACACAACCTGTGGTCATGTAGTCTCAAGACTGATCTCCATTTTAATGAGATACCTAAAGGCCTAGCCAATAAGCTTTCCTTCCCAGATATTCCTCCCTGTAAAAGATATTTAACCTCAGGCCCATCCTGAGAAGTGGGGTATGGATTTACGCATGTACTTTCCACCATCACAATAAATGCCTTAAAACCATGGACTGTCTCTTTTCATAAGGATCCACTGTGGGGAACCATGGAGAAGGCCTTTGCCTATAGAGCTGCCATCTACTCCCTGGTAGAAAGCTCCCAGCCAAAACTGCCACCAAGTCCAAGTCTGCCGCCCATCCAGCTAAGGACTTCTCATGAGACCAGCCAGAGATCCCCTTTTTTCCGTTGCCTTGGGCTAGATAGATCCACCCTGCAGGCCCCCACTCTGTTCTCAGCTCTTCCAAGGTTTCCAACGGTGCCTGGATGCTCAAGAGCCTGAGAACAAGATGACCCTAGACTCCTTGCAGATTCCTTGGGGGATCTCCCCCAAGCCAGCTCCAGCTGTTTTGCACCTCAGCTGTGCTTTTCCTCCCTGCAAGTGGTGTCCTGGGACTTCCATATGGCCCAACACCACCCTGCAACAGCATGGAGTAAGCGTGGTCACTTTTACACTAAAACATGTGACTGAAAAAGGACAAAATGGCCAAAAAAACATTTAAAGCAAACAAAACCACACAAATATGGCCAGTTACAGTAATCTTCAGGAATGAAAAAGCCACAGAAGACAGAAATGTAACATGACAGGAGGTGATCAGCAATGATGAGGTGTGAAGACAGGAATTATTGCATCCACTATGGAGAATGCTATGGAATTACCTTTAAAATTAACAATGGAAGAACTCCATTATTCAACAATCCCAGCTCTAGTTACAGATCCAAGGAAATTAAATTCTTTGAACTGAAATGATGGCTGCTCTCAATGTTCATTACAAATCCTTTAGTTACCAACTATGGAAATAAAATAAGTGTCCCTGGATAGATAAAGCACTGAACATGTAACCATATAGTGTTCAGTATGCTATCCTCCAGCCTTAGGTGTTCCATGACAGTAAGAAAGAATGTGAAAACACTGGGGTGAGTGAAAACAAAGCCAGATCCAGAAAGGAGATCAGTCAATGGAAAATGTTGAATGTTGACCTCACTGAAGCACAGTGGTGGTTCACTGAGGAGATGCAGAGTTACCAGCACATCTGAATTATAAGAGAGAATTGTAAACACTGCATGCTCAGCCTGACATAGTCAGCAAACTGTATTATTTATAAAAAGTATGGAGAAACAGAGGTAAATTTTACTTAGGATGCTCTAGCTCTAATGAAAATAGCCCTACTATTATTTCTTGAGTCCAGATGCTACAGACGTATGAGAAAATCTATTCATGAGCTGAGGAATCAGGAGACAGGTTATAGGTGAGTATTTCCTGAATGGAAACAGAAGACAGCCAGACACTCCAAACATGATAACCTCTATTTTACACAGACTTATCTGCCATAGCTTCACCAAGTAGAACATATATTCCTCTAGCAAGTCTAGAAGTTTCTAGCCATGAACTAATATACAAGAAAACTGAAATTGCATCATGTTTAGATAAGGCTGATACTCTGCTCTTTGTACATACACAAAGCTATTTCAAAGAGGAAAACCATCATCCTGAGCAGCAGTTTATTTTAATGAATCTGATATTTATGTTTTTAAGAAATTTCAGTAAGAACTCACTTGTAAATGTTCCACAAATACTGAGAATAGATGGAGAAACCAGTTCTCAAAATATGCATATTATAGATACCAACACAACAAAGAGCTTCTGCCTCAGCTCAGGTCATGGCCAACATCATAGCCCTCACTGGTAGCACAGGCCAAGGACATCAATATGGCCATAGGTTACAGCAGGCAAGTGAGCCAGACATGGCCCTCTGTAGCAACACTGATGTGGACAACACAAGTTGAACCTGTTTTCTTCCTATTTTTCCTCTTACTCTTCATCTCCCCCCTCTTCCTCCCACTCCTCCTGTTCCTCCTCCACCTCCTCCTTGCCCTCTTCTTTTTCCATCTCTACCTCTTCTTTTTCTTCTTTATTGGGGGGTTACAACGGACAGGGCCAGACCTAGGAAATATGATCAGCAAGCATGATGTGAAATTCCAAAATATTTTATTGAAAAAAATGGGTATTCCACAGCACCCCACTTCAGACAAAACTTTTCATTTAATGTGTTCCTGAGCAGAACAGTGTTTATATCATATAATAAAGTATTTTAAGCAATATAGAGTGTTATTGTGACATATAAACTTGTCTATAGCATATACTTGGGGTCTTAACTGATTATAAATTTTAATGTCTGTCTTAGGTATGGTATATATTATATCTATCAGAATTTTTAGAAACGTTTTCTAATTTGTTAGATTTTTTTGTTACAGGGATGTATTACAAGAATAAGTTAACAGTTTTTTTTTTTGTGTGTGTGTGTGTTGCTTCGCTTTGAGATAGTGGTTTTTTTTTTTTTTATCATGTTGCCTAGGTTAGCTTGGATCTGGTGATTTTCCTTCTTCTGAGTCTTGAATATCCTAACTTAAAGGAAAAAATTAATATTTTTAGGTAGAAAAGACTATTGCATTGAAGAATGCTCTAGCCATGGGCACAAAAGGAAACTAGCTTATTTAATGACTCAATATCCATATATTGAACAAAATTTGACTCTTATGGGACATCCCTGTCCTGGACCTATGGGTGAACATGGGCAAAGCAGGTTCCTTGTTGATTTCTACCTCACCACGACAACTAGGACACTACGGAAGGACAGGAGAGACATAGAACAAATGGACAGTGGCCTTGCTTGTAGTTAACGACTGATTGCTCTAACCTCTGAAGTCAAACAGTGACTGAGAGACCATGAGCAGTTCCATGTCTACATTCTGAGTGGGAAAGAAGAGATATGGGATATTGGTTTCATAATCATTAAGTGTGTGCTGAGCCTTATGTGGTCTGTCTTGCAAGATTCCAGCTTGTTTTCCACACATGACTAAGGTAGATTTTTTGCATGATTGATCAGTGTTCCAATGATATTTAGTCATGATCAGTCTTATCATCAAGGTCCTCAGTAACTGGTGGCTTTATGGTTCCCATCAAGACTTTGATTCTTTTTCTAAACAAGTGTCTCCTAAAACAAATTCTGTTGATTTTACAAGAGAACCTGTGCTATCTTATTAACATGTTTTTTCTTAAATTCTCTTTTCCAGTTGATTCACCTGCTTTTCTCCCTTCAACTGCATTCCTCGTGTCTCCTGTTCTTTGCTGTGTCTGTGATTCACTAGATAGATTATGCTCTAGGAACCAGTTCTGCCTGCCTTTTTTCATTATTTTTGTTCACATTTGTTGGTAGTGTAAAATCCTGATTTACATTTCTAGTAAGTAGTACTTAGCATAATGTTCTTCATAAAATATAACATAACATTTTGATTATTCAAAAGCTTTGTAATGTAAATTTAACATAAATACTCAGGAGAAATTAAGAGTATCATATACTTTTGCTATTTTAATATGTTCTCTCCTTGGTAGAATGTCCAAAAGATTAGAAAATCACACAGTACCTGGAGTGGCTGTTAGCACATTCTAGCTTCTTTTATTTTTTTAAATGATTACTAATAACTATTTTTTAAAAAATTTTATTAGATATTTTATTTATATACATTTCAAATTTTATCCCCCTTTCCAGTTTCCTCTCTGAACCCCCCTATCCCATCCCCCTCCCCTATGAGGGTGCTCCCTTCCCCACCCATTCATAACTCCTTACCCTGGCATTCCCCTAATATTAACTAATTTTAAGTGGATTCTTTTCTCTTACTATACATCTTCACCACACTTTCCCCTTCCTCCACATCTCTCAGCACCCCCATTTTCCCTCAGATCTACTCCTGCTCCATTTTCTCTTCAGAAAAGTGCAGGCCTCCAAGAAACAACATACTAATTTTACAAAAGAAGATACACTGTGGCATGGCAAAAGCTCATATATAGAGGTTGGAGAAAGCAACCCAACAGGAAGAAGAATCCCAAAGAGTAAGCCCAAAAGCCAAAGGTAGATTAGTTAGGAGTACCACAGAACACTAAGCTAACAACCATAACATATATGCAGAGGACTAGGTGCAGACCCATGCAGGATCCTTGGATGAAAAGATTCTGATTAGAAAATAAGGTCATCTATGAAGAAAAGATCTTTATCAATGTCTCCATAGGATTGGTCTATAGGCAAGTCTGTAGGGCCTTTTCTTGACTAATGATTCATATGGGAGGGCCAAGCTCACTGTGGTAAGTGCCATTCCTGGTCATAGGTTATATAAGAAAGCCAGCTGAGCAATTCCTGAGAAGCAAGGTAGTAAATAGCACTCTGCATGAGTTTCTGCCTCCAGGTTCCTTCCTTGACTTCTTTCCATGATGTCTGTTATGTGGCAGTGTAAGCAAAATAAACCCTTTCCTCCTACCACCCCCCAAGAAAGAAAAGGTTCTGACTAATGAAAGAATTATTGCAAAAGTAGGCCTTTATCCTCAGGATTTTTTCTCATTTCTATAATGTCACTGAAACTCAAGTACTGGAAAAAAAATTTGAAAAACTAGGTTGTATTTCTAACATTTATTGAAAATAGCTGCAACACAATGAATAAAAAAAAAAAATCCATTTTCTGAAGTTTATGCTAAAAGACACGGGAGTGTCAGGAAGGCGTAAATACAGTGACAAATCTAACTCAACCAGAAGGAAAAGGAAAGTTAGGCACCGTGACACACACTGTAACCTTGGCCGCTGACACACAGAGGTAGGCAAATAAGGGTCAAGGTCAGCTTCAGCCACATAGTGAATTTGAAGCCAGCCTGGATCACAGGAGATTCTGAAAAAGATGAAAAGGAAAATGGGGTGGATGGTCATAAGAGAGTGATTTGTGTTAGTTGGCAGTTTGATGGCTGTACTCTAGGCCGAGGTGTTATGCTGATTACAAGCATAAGCAAGGGCTCAGAAATGAGGTCATTTTTAGTGATGAGTGGCATAACTGGTATGTGAAAATAGTGGAGGTTTGGAAGGAAGAATGCATAGTGTGAGCCTGTTCATGAATGACTCCATAAGAAATATAAAAACTGATAATTATGCAGACGTCTATTTGTGCTTTAGAATCTTCTCAAATGAAGCCTCTGATGTAACTCACTCATTGGGGCTGATACTGAAATTTTGAAGAATCTCAAGAGAATCTAACCTCACAGTTTGCAGATGATTTGTCTGCTTACCCCTAAACAGAAACTCTACAATGAAAAAGAACAAATGGCTTCAAGTAGTCATCTAAGCAATCTACTCTCCCCGTTAGCTTATGTGAGGGCATGATGAGTCTTGGCCCTGAGCTCTGCCTTACTAGATGTGAAGCAGAGGTTCACATCAAAAAGTAGCAAGGCCAAGACCTTCATGTGATGTAGCATTTGCAACTTGCAAGTAAATGTGGGGTTCTCATTAAACCTAATTTCAGGGGTGAAAGTACAGAAAAACCCCATAGCTAAAATAAAGTTGGGGCATCTCTAAAACAACACTATTCTAGGCCATCTGTCCCCATAGGGGATGAAGCTATGATTACAAGGACTCCAAATTACTATTATAATATTTATTATAGGCTCATTTGCAGTGATTATATTTGGCCTGCAGAAGCAGAGTTATGGGCAGTTGTGACCACCATCAGTAAAAAACTTAATGAGGATAAAATTGGTCTCATCAATTTCCTGTCACCACTAAGCTTACAAGACTCAAACCATGCTGTTTATGGAATGCCCCTGTCCTGGTAAGGACAGTCTAGTTGCCTGCTATCCTTGAAATCCTTGAGAAAAATTGCTAGACTCCACCAATGTGGGAAGGCAATAGAGCAATGGGGCCTAGGCTTGTGGATGCAGGTATTCCACTCGGTGACTGAGATTGTATGGGTTATACCAGAGACCACTGTCTGTTTCCTTCTCCCCCCTTTTTTCTTTCTTTCTTCGTTCCTTCTTATTACTCACTAGGACTATCACTTCCACACTAGACAATTATATTTGTTTTTGAAACTTAGCATCACAACTAGGTTCTAGTCAATGAGAATGGGGAAGGGGGTATTGAAACTTCCTCTCTTATAACAGTTCCACTTTTTCTCTCCTAAATGATTAGGATATAGTAATAAAGACTAGGGTATTGGAGCTATAGTGAGAACCTAAGATCAGAGGATAGACACACCAGGAACACTGCTTCTTTAGAACTCCTTCAGCTACTTTGTTTTGCTCCACTCTTACTAAGCATGTCCTCAGAATATGGCTCTGTGTCTCAATTCCTTTGCAATAATCTGCACTTACAGTCTACTACTTACCTAACTAGATTCGGCTCCTTCCAATGTAGAGCCCTGCCCCAAATCCTTTTAAAGAAACATGATTTGCTGACCTGAAGAATAAATCATTACTGTCTATTTGATTTTACCCTTTTTTATAAATGACTTTTTATTCCTCAATTATGATATTGCAGCTCCAAACAAACCAAATAATAATATCAACAGCCACCAAAAATTTCAATAACCTATACCTAATACTTAATTCAGGAATGCAACATTGCCCAACTTCACATTAGCAACTCTGTATATAGGCTTTGCACACAATACCTACTTCCTGACCATACCATATTGCTGAAATAATAGCCACTGTTGTGCATTGAATTCCTCTGTTACCCTAAAATTCATATGCTGAAGCTGTAATACACAATGACATGACTCTTGAAGGTAGAACTTTTAGGGGTATGTTGGTATGTAATGAATAAATAAGAACTGAGTGAATATGACGCAGTTCATGTCTTTGCTAATGTAAGAAGAAAGAACATCTCTTTTGTGACATAGAGAAAGGAAGAGCTACACGAGCATTCAATTCAGACTGCAATGCTGAGATGATCTCAATGCAACTGTGGACTGGGGGAAAAGGAACCCCTATCATTTGAATGGCCCAGTGCATAGCATTCTGGTGCTACTGGGTAAACAGGTCAAGCAGGCCTGCGTTCTTTCAAGTGCCACTTCAGGCATCCTTTATATAGACCTCTTCCTTCGTTCTCACTTTCTTACAACCATATATGGCTTTTCAGTGGGAACCTAGCTGGTTTATGGTTGTTGAAACAGTGGAACAATGGATACCGGGTTTTGCCAACCCATTATTTTGAACTTCTTTCCCTTGCACATGGTAGGCTCTGGACCATGCCCTGTTCTGAGATGACTAAATCAATGACAAACAGATGAACATCTAATGTGTGCTCAGTTAAATAGAACAGGTATTATCTGACCTCATTAAAAAATTTCCCTGAAGCAAAGAGCAAAAATGTCATTAAGATTTCAGTCACTGAGACTGACTTCATCCCCACATCTGGTAAAGGTCTACCATATATGCTGTATAAAGAATACATCTTTTAAAGTGTGGTATGTAAGAATAAAAATTATAGGTTGGGTGAGTGAAGTGAATATAGGTTTGATCATGGACACTGTACAGTGGTTAAATTTGATCTGCAAGTTCAGTTCTTTATTCAAGATAAGGCTTGAGATAAAGGAATAGATCTCTTTCTTTTTGTTGATTCTTTTATATTTTTTCTTAAAGAAAATTGGAAAGTAGGAAATGCTAGAAATTACAGAGAAATACCAGAACTTTTGAGCTACTAATTAACTCCATTAAAAACTATTTGTTCCAAATGTGAACACAATAAAGGTAGATTTTACTGCACTTAAGAAAACAGAGTAGTGGCTCACAGAATAGATTTTGTAGTTGAACCTGAGTTTAGATCATGACTTCATAGCTCCCTAGTGTAACTGTGAACAAGGTACCAGATACCATTATAATCTTTAGATTGTCCAAGTGGAAACTGGTTAATAATTCTGCTAATCATTGGTGTTTATGGAGCACAGGGGATGCAGGGCATAGGGAGAATTCACTCATTTAAAGTATGAACACAGAATTGCTGCTGTACATTAATGATTGTTTTTAAATAGGATCTTTTGTAGCCCAGGCAAACCTCAAACTCAATAGCCAAGAATGACTGTGAATGCTTAATATTTCTGTGTCAGTCTCCTGGGTTCCAAGATTACAGACAGAACCACACACCCAGGACTAAGTTATTTACTTTTATTTTTCAATAGGAATCTGTGTGTGATGTGCCATGGTAACCTAATTGAAGAAAATCTATTTTATATGTGTGGATAAGAGTTAATGTTACAGGAAGATATTTAGCTGGCACAGCAGGTAAACATGTTTGTCACTAAGCCTCATGGCTTGAGTTCCAGTTCTGGAACCCAAATGATGGAGAAAAAGAACAAGCTTCTATATGCTGACCACATGTATGCATACACTGCACAAAACTTAAATATTTAGAAATTTGTACAGTTGTGAATCTCTGTGCTAATTACCACCTACTGCAATAAGAAGCTTCTCTAATGAGGGCTGAGTGATGCAGTGATCTATGGGTATAGCAATAAATCATTAAGAATCATTTTATTGCTACGTTCCTTTAGCAGTAGTAATAGGTTTCATGACTTATTTTGTCTCAGGTTCCTGGCTTCATTAACAATGCCAGGTTCCCTCCCTCAAGGCTTAGGCATCTATAGTGAAGAGAAAGGAAAAGTAAGACCAACAAGGGGTGGATAACTCTATGGAAACAATGTTTTCCAGGAAGAACAGGGATGAAGTATGAAACTATGGCGACTGTGACATCATGCACAAGACCTGTACACATTCATTCATGTCAGACAAAATCTAGCACAGAGAAAAGCAAGTTGGTGTAAAGTCCCATCTTGAACCCTGAAGCTATTTACAATTGATATCTACTGGGAGAGGAAAAATTGGTTTTCCCCAATAGAATGATAGTGATTATGTCAACCACACTCCAGAGAAGGCCTCATGTTTAAGAGTCTTTGGCTAATATAAATTTGACTTAATGTTTGTACATGGGTATGTTACATTTTGTTTGGTTGTCTTGGTTTGAGTTTTCTTTGTGTTGAGTGAGAGAAGAATATAAAGTTGGGTAGGGAAGATCAGAGAGAATTTGTGGGAGGAAAAAGAATATGATCTAAAAATATTTCACAAAAAACACATAAGAAAAAATATTAAATTAATGAGTTTCCCTTCATCTCTATTTTAATGTAAGGATTCATTTTATAATCCTATTACAAACATTTTACCAGGCTTAATAGAATTTTTAATGTAAGCCATTCTCAAAAGAAAACCAACCAGTAGTACTCTGGTATTCAGGATCCCAAGAGGAGTACACTAGAGAAGCTCTGACTTTTGTTATTTTTATCTTTTAATAAATTTTATGGGTTTGTGAACTTCACACCTAAGCACTGACTCCACATCATGCCCTGTCATCCCTACCTTGTCCAACTCCTCCCCTATCTTCTTTTCCCTCCCACACTTATGATGTCTTTTAAAACTTTTTATGGCTACATGCACATGCACACATGTATATACAACCGAGTGATTTCACGTGCTCTTGCTTGTATGTGCATTTGTCCATGGCTGTCTGGATGTTTCCAGGGCAATGATGCTGTCAGCATTGTTTGCCTTGATAACAGTGACTATGTGAGCATTGGACAGGCATAGGAAACCACCCAAAGGCAAACAAAACAAACAAACAACAACAACTAGCAAAGAAACAGATAACATTGAAAATAACTTCAAAGATACCTTTTATCAATTCACTTTCTATGTTAACATTAATGGACACGTGATTTATCTAGAATTTGTGCACAAAAGTCTTTAAAGGATCTGGACCTTCTATTGATCCTTTTGCAAGGTTGATTAACAGATTACAACCTCAATGACTACAGGGGATTTGGAATGT
The DNA here is from genome assembly GCA_019843965.1 of Rhynchomys soricoides. NCBI lineage: Eukaryota > Metazoa > Chordata > Mammalia > Rodentia > Muridae > Rhynchomys > Rhynchomys soricoides. The sequence continues at coordinate 2,454,076 of JADRCH010000301.1, read as the reverse complement.
CACAAGTACAGAGCCAAATTACCTTGTGCTATTTTCAGCCCCCTAAGTAGCCACTTATTGCTTTGGTCTGTGAGTGAGATAATATCTTTGTGAATATTATGTTAATCCATTGGAATATACAGAAGACACCAAGTTCCCACTAGCAAGAAGCCCAGAATGATATCAGATAGTATATGAGGCCTGTGGTAGAGATTTTCCCACTACACTTTAATTCATATACCTAATGTCTCTGCCAAAGCGTTTAAGAAGTACCTGACATGACTTCCTTTGCTCTGTTACTATAAAATCTTATCAAACTCTTGTTATGTTGTAACAGAATTTGGTATAACCTGAACCTGTGCTCACAGGCTAGAGTCATTCATGTTTGACTCCAAAATAAACTCTCTCTTATCTTCTTTGAGATGAGAGCTGTGATTTTTACATCAACAACTTCTCAGATCGTGGTACCCATTATTGCCCCCAAATCTTACCTGTGAAGAGTCATTCACCATCTCTTGAGCCATCCTGCTTGAAGAAGTAAGTGCTTTTACTGCAATTTTCAATGGTCACCTTCGATACTTGCCTCTGAAAGAAGAAAATAATGAGGAACTCTAATGCCAAAAGGTCCTCCAGAACATGCTTGATGCAGCTATTTAAAATGAGTAAGAAGTCCTTCTATGTAAATATTTCATCGCTCTAAAGTAAGCTCTATGTAAATATTTCAAGCGCCCTGACAGGAATATAATTGCATTTAAAATGGCAAATACATAGATCTTCCTACCATTACACCCATCAATCTTCCCCTACTTCTAGTGAATTACTGTCTGGCAGCCACTCCCAGATACTGTGCAGATATAGGATGTATTATGTGAATCTTCACTGGGATTGGGGTTGGGAAGTGGCAGATGCTAAAATATTCTACTAGTGCTCTATCTGTAACTCTGCTGTTGTTGCCCTGCCAATTAAAGCTAGAGACAGAGGCAGCAAAAAGAGAAAGGAAAATATAAACCAAGGTGAAAATGAAAGACTCTATGAAATATTTTCCACAGTTAAAATGTGCTATGCTTAGTGGTACAGAGCTGTCATCCTAGGACTCAGGAGACAGAGGGAAGAAAGATTACAAGTTTGAGACTAGCCTGGGCTACATGGCAAGGTATTGTCTCAAAAAAATATATGCCCTCAGAATGTCTAGATATTGAATTATTTATTATTTAGTGACAAAAAGTAGGAACCAATTTTATCTGTACGGGAGGAAGATGAAACAAGGGTCATTAAAGGTAAGCAGAAACAAAGACTGCTTGAGAAAAGATTGGGGACAAGGTTCTAAAACAATATACAACCCAGACAGTAGGTTTTATTTATGTTCTTCACCCTAATGTCACTTCTATTGGATTCTCATTCTTTCTGGTCACAATTCTCCACAACCTACAAGGAAGGATACAGCTACTTTCAGTTTTATTCCTTTTTTAGTCCCTTGCCAAAAATAATTGTGATAGTTCTCTTCACATATACCCTTGTTTTACTCACAGCAAACAAGGACAAGACTCCACAGGTTAAAGGTTGAGTCTTTTCTCATCATCCAAATATGATCTGATGGTGACTGCAGAAGTGACCTTTGTCAACAAGGTAAGCATGTCACAAGTACAGAACACACACCATCATTGCACTCAGGTCTCATGGCTCAGACAATTGTTCCTAAGATCTTGAGACCTATCTAGAAGGGAAATCATATACAGATCTTAAAACAATCATCTGGTGATTCTGAAAATGGGGATAAAAAATCCTTTTCACTATTTGTGTTATTAAATAAAAACATGAATATAAAGCAAATATAAGAAGACACTAGAAGTTTAAGGAAGGCAGATTAGCTATGGGTCTATCTTAGCTTCATGTTATGGAGACAAAATATCCAGGAAAAGCAAACTGAAAAGGGAAAGCGTTTATTTTGGCTCATAATGTCAAACATTTCAGTCCAGTGTCAGCAGGGACTGTCACAATGGCTTTCAGTAAACACCTTGTAGGAATAATCTGTGAGCCACATAAAATGGGTGTTAGGATCTGGTCCTTACAATTGAGACAAAAGCTCTATTATTTATTAAACCATGTCCCAAATCTCATTGTTATTTTTTTAATTAATAAATGTCACTAACAAAAAACAAACTGTAAAAATTAAGTGTGCTATTAATCTATGCATTACCTACTTATACCTGAAATAACTAAACATGTTTACAGTTATTATAAAATTGGTCTGTATTAGTGAATATTTTATAATTAAAGCTGTTTTGTAAAGAAATGAATGCCTGAAAATCAGCATCTCTTGGAGAAAATGAACAGATTTTTCCTCTCTGGCTGGCTCTGGGTAAATTTGTCTCAAAATGTGAAATGTGCTAATGAACCTCTGACTTTTTATAGTTCTTCTTCCTTCAAATCCAGATTATATAGTAGATATTTTTGTTTTCATATTTTTAAACATGCAAAGTTGAAGAATGAATGATTTGTTACTCAATGAAAAGTCTTATGTATAAAAGAAGAGTATACATTTCCAATGTGAGAAGGTTTTAAACGTTCTTAAGCCATAGTTGGAGTTAACTTGGAGGAATTGTGATTCAGTTAAAAGGACAACCCAGTTATATGCATAGCTAAACGTAGTCTAGAAGTACATGCCTGTAGCTGTAGTGCCCTATAGGCTGAGGCAGAATGATGAGACTATATGGGAGGGGTCGTCTCAAGAAAACAAAACAATAACAAGCACAGTCTGTAATATCTATAAGGAAAAATGTTCAAGAGCATGTGTCACAGTGACGGGTTTCTCAGTGACACTGCGAGAGAGGGTGTGGGAAAACTTTCTGGAGATGGTAAAGGACTTTCTCTGTGATTAATGAGACTTCAGAAATAAGCTGATATTTGACACTGGTGTTTTATATAGCCTGATTCCACTAATTCTGGCAGACAAATAAGGTAGTTGCTTTAGTTTGGATGAAACAGTTTTATGACATGGTCTTTCAGCTATTGCTGCTCACCAATTCTTTCCCTGCACTCACAAGCTGTGTTTCCCAGTCAATCAATTGTGGGACTTGACCTGAATAGCCTGATGTTGTCTCCCACTCCTTCTCCTCCTCCATCTGTCTCTTTGCCATATTTCTCGTTCTATTCCACCTCCCTCTTCTCTAGCTTCTCTCCCTTCACTCCCAAGTCCTTCTTCTTTTCCATACTTCTCCATCACCTCTTGCTTTTCCTCATGTTTCTCTTTTACCCAGGGCTCCTTCCCTTCCACATGCTGCCTTCCTCCTTCTCATGCTTATCTTCTTCCTCTGTTTTTCTGTCTTTTCCTCTTTCTCTTCAACCTCTTTGGAGCTATATTCTCTTGCATATACTACGATGTAAGGTTGATGCATGAGATGAAAAGAGCCACCTCCCACTTCATGCTCTCCTTTCAAATCCCCATTAACACAGCATCTTTAAGGTTCACAAAACTGATAAAAGATTCTAATCTTATTCTAGCCAGAAGTCTGAATAACAATTGCCTTAGTTTTCAAAATGAACAATGCTTTAGGTTTTTTCCTATTCTGTATGTCACCAAAGGAGAAATATTCATCTTTTATTTGCTGTGAATCCATTGTTTGTACTTGTATTAAAATTGTTGATAATTATTTAGTCTTTACGTAGTCTTTGGTCATTTTAGTGTATAATATCTTATACATGGTGATAACTGTAGATACAGAGTAAATTGTAATAAATAATATGGATACTATGCATTATTCATGGCATCTCAAAAATTGCAATATATGGAATGAAGAACAAAATATAAGCATCTATTTCCTACTTGCAGAAACTCCTTCATGAAAAGCCCCTTCCATGTGCTGCCCACTGCTACTCACAACTTAACCCCAGGCAGCCACTACTCTGCTCTTAGTATATATTTTGTTGTCTCAGGAATCTCATGCAAATGCAATCATGCACAGAGTAGAATTTGAGGATTTGTTTTCTTTATTTAGCATTTTTTTGGTGGTTTGCACAAATATGTTTCCCTTTGTTGGCGAGTGGTACCCTGTGGTTATAGAACCACCACTGTTCTTTTCACACCCATTTACCCCATGAAGAATAACTGTGTTCTTCCTATTTTGGGGTCTGTTATCAGAAGAATTTTCACTATCTATTTAAGAAACATCCTTTATTTGTCTGGAACAAGTCCCTGTGTGACTGATTGTTGGATCAAAAAACTGCTTGATTGTTTTGTTTTTAAACAAACTAAGAACTTCTTATACAGAGAAAAGGTACCAACTCAAACTCACACAATGTGAGAATTATAATTTTACTCTATATTTTCTTAGGGATGGGTTTATTTTTGTGACTTTTTAAATATTTCTTAGTTCCAATAGCCAATATAGTGACATGGCATCTTACCATCCACGTCTTTCAAATGAAGTTCATATAACTAATGAAATTTTTAATCAAGTGTGTTTGTGCTATTTTTTTACAAGCAAAGATCCTTTCTGACTTTTGTCCATTTTACAATTGAACATTTTATTATTGGGTTTTGAAATACTGTAAAACTCTAACCAACCCTATTTTATAATTTTTGTATTGTATAGATTATTTTCCTATACATTGTATACTAATAATTTAAAGTATAAATCTTTTCTTTTTGAAGAGAACTGTGTTTATTCAAGCTTAGACCAGAAGTCAGGGCAGGAACTCAAACAAGGCTGGAAATTGGAGTCCAAAACTGAAGCAGTGGTCATGTCAATTTAAGGACTGTTGCTCACTGCATTTCTTCTCATTCCTTGTGGATCCTGATTTGTAAAGAATATTTTTAATTAATTTATTCGTTTATTTAAAATATAATAAGAGAAAACCAAATCTATCCCATCCAACTTGGACAAGACAAACCAATAGGAAGAGGTCACCAAGTGACGGCACAAGATTCAGAGACCTACTTGTTCTCACATTCAAGAGTCCTGTACATGTAGTGAAGTACTAAAATGAAAGTTATAACACACATGCAGAGCACCAGGTGCAGCCATATAGAACCTGTGCTTGCTGCTTCAGTATTAATGAGTTCATATGAGCTATGTCCAGCTGATTTAGAGGGCCTTGTACTACTGGTGTCCTCTTTCCCCTTTGGCTGGCTCCCACACTCTTTCTGCCTCACTTTCTGCAGGGTTCTCTGAGTTCTGAGGGGAAGAATTTGATGGAATTTAGAGCTGCATGTTCCAAGAACTCTCTGTCTCTGTCTCTGTCTCTCTCTCTCTCGCTCATGCACGCTTGTGTGTGCATGTGTGTGTGTGTGTGTGTGTCGCACATGTAATGTCTGTCTGTACTTCTCTGTATTTGTTCCCCTCTTTTATAAGAGGAATCCTCTCTGCCACATATGTGGCCAGCACCATGGGTCCTTCCATGTGTATTCTTTGTTTGGTGGTCCAGTTTCCAGGAGCTCCTGGGGGTCTGGTCAGTTGACACTGTTGCTCCCTCCATGGGGCTGAAAACCCCCTCAGCTCCTTCAGTCCTTTCTCCAACTCCTCCGTCTAGGACTCCATGCTCAGTCAAATGGTTGGCTGCAAGCATCCACCTCTGTATTTGTCAGGTTCTGTCTGAGTCTATCTGGAGACAGCTTATCATGCTTCCATCAGCAAGCACTTCCCAGCATCCACAAGAACGTATGGTTTTGGTAGTTATATATGAGATGTATCCCCTATCATTGAGTCTCTGCTATACACTTTGTCTCAATATTTCCTCCTGTGAGTATTTTGTTCACCTTTCTAAGAAACACTGAAGCATCTGGAGGGCCTTGTTGGCCATCAGTGAGAGGAGAGACCCTTGGGCCTGAGGGTGTTAGATGCCCCAGTGTAGGGGAATGTTAGGGAGGGAAGACTGGAGTGAGTGGGTGGGTAGTGGTGCACCCTCATAGAGGCAGAGGAAGGGGGAATAGGCAGAATAGGGGGTTTCCAAAGGGGAAAACATGTGAAATGTATATAAAGTAAATATCCAAAAGTAAAAAATTACCACCTGGTCTAGAGGGCATTAACATTGTGTATAAAAATAGTTTGTTTTCCAATAAAAAAAGGAGCAATCCTCTCTAATGATTGCTGAACAGAACCAGTCTATGACTATAGCATATTACCCTTAAGGGTCACTTGATTGTTACTTTTTTGTTTAGAACAGGAGTATTTGGTTTCACCCCAGGTCTCTGGGCTATCTAGTCTCTGTTGGTCACCTTCGGAGTGTTGGGTATGGGTTCCATTGAGTTGAGTAGGCTTAAACTGAAATCAGACACTGGTTGGTTAACTCTATAAGCTTTGTACTATCATTACCCTAGCATAATTTTCAGGCAACTCAAAGGTTTTGTGGTTGGATTTGTGTTTACATTTCTCTTTTGGTAGCATGCAGAATACCTTCCCATACCAAAGACATTAGAATGTGGGGATTAAGGTTCAATGTAGACACCAGATCAACTTCTTCATGTTCACTTAGTTTTGTAGGTATTATCTTCAGCAATGGGGGCATGTTTATTCAGAGAAACCCATAGTCTTAACAACAGAGTAAGTTGTTTGGAGATTTCAATGGGACCCCTTTGGCCAATGACACAACTGGATGTAATCCAGTCCTGGTCCTGGAAGTTTTGTTTGGTGACAAGAGATAGCCATTTGGGGCTCTGTCTCCCTCATTATTTGGGGTCTTCATAAAGGAGATTCCATAGCACTAGGTTTCCTTACTACTTAAACTGCCCTTGAGTTCTTGTTGTTTCTCTCTGCATTTCCTCTTTCAACCCCATCTTCTTTCCCCATTCCCACTGGATCCTCTTCACTCACACCCCAGTCCATCCATAAAATCTACTCTATCTTCCCCTTCCCAGGGAAAAAAGGCAAATATTAATGTTTTAAGATTAAAGCCAACTAATACATTCCTTTGAAGCATAAATCACAGCTCTGTGTCAATGAAAGAACTGTAGTTTCTCATCATTTGAAAGAATGCTACTTTTCCAAAAGGTGCACAGGCTATATTTTATTTTAAATTTATCATCCATTTTGAATAAAATTTTGAGGCTTTATGTAAGATTCATCTTTACTGCCCTTGGTTGTCAGCTACATACTTTGTTGAAAGGATGTTATGCAATACCATTTCAATACCATTAGACAGGTATAAGTATAGTCCCTTGTGATCCTCCATGAGACCTCCATAGAAACACATTTTTGCTCCTTATATCCAGAGTTCATTATTGACAATGTGAGATTCAGGACAATGCCTTCCATTCCACTGCTGAGAGTCCTGCCATCAATGAATTCTTCTACTGTAACTTAGAGAGAAGGCCTTCTCCTTAGTTTCTGGAGGGAGGGAAATAAATCTTGTTTCCCTTGTTGGTATTTAGGAATATGTCTCAGGCAGGCGTTCTATGTCTCTCAATGGCTATAAGTATCCTGGCTTCTTATTCAGCTTTGTCTAACATCATCCTGGTGGGTGTTCTGAGTTCCTCCTCACAGTCTGCTTGGGTTCAAAGCCCAGATTTGCCATTCAAATGTTGTGGGAGTGTGGAAAAGTGGCATTTCTTCAGTGCCATTTGATTGCATGAAACAAATATATTTCAATTATTTTATTCTGCTATTGGGCTGCCCCCTCAGGAACAAGTAACACACACTTGCCTCTTCCTGCTTGTGGATAAGATATTGATTAAAAGAAAACTCAATAATCTCATTGATCTGCATTGCAGGTCTTGCTGTGCTTTGGATACAAGGTATCTGCAGGTACTGGCTGATACATTCTTGATTCTCAGGTCATCAGTGTTTATAGGTGGTTGGATTATAAGGCCTTTGGCTTCATTAGAAGGTTAGTCTACTGATGATTCAGCTCAATAGACTATTGAAAAGTCTTGGAAAATGTTCAAGTTTGGACCTGATTGGTCCCTGGTTTGTGCCCTTGAAAATGATGGCTATTTTTGCTGTTGGCTTCTTTTTCATGTCAAAAGAGAAAATTTGTTTTACATTTAAGTGAGGAAGTAAAATAGAAGAAATGATATTACAGAAGTAAAAGTTATGACTATTACACACTATCTCAATAATCTATCCAGGATGTAAAAATATATTCTAAAACAGTAAACTTTTAGTCAAAAAATAACATATTATGTACAGTATAGTTACATAAAAATCAAAGTCCAATATCCACTCTGAGATGGGATAAATGCAGAACCGAATCAATGATAAAAATCAGATAAGATCCAAAACCCTTCTGTATAAATGGCAGACAGCAGCTTGAATGGTAAATTGTGAAGAGCTAAGACTTTAGACAAAGGTACACTCAGGAGTCTTCTGACCTCTGGGATTTTTCTCTGGCTGTATTTATTACATTTGTTAGTTTTAGGAGCGGGCAGGAGGAAAAGAACCAGAATCCATTTCAGAAGAAGAGGTTGAGAAGGAGCCCTTCTAATTTGCTTTCTGTGTTAGAGAACACATTGGATACATTCATGTCTAGGGATGAAATTTACCCAATTCCTGTAGCTTTTTACTGAGAGGGAAATATCACACAAGCCAAACAGTGTTTGACTGTCCACAGACCAGCAAATCTCAATAAATTTATGAAATAGTAACTGCAAAATACAATGTATTTTATATTGAATCCAAAAAGGTAAAGAAAATCGTGAAGATGTTGCAGCTTTGTTCTACATATGTGAGTGCATGTGCATACATGACTAATGGTCCATGTATGTGTATACACACAATCAAATAGAAACTAACTAAAAATAAGTAAGAATAGAATAAGAGAGTAAAAGTGAGGTCCTAACTTGCCTTTGTTGCTTTTGATGAGGAAAGGGTCTCATCAACCAATAAATAAAGACAGGCATTATGTGCAGAGACAGATAAAAAGGCAAGTTTACCCTTAGAGCCCCAGACAGAAACCCAGTCCTGCTGACAGTTTATTACAGTTCGGTGAGTTCTACACTACATGTCTGACCTTCAGATAGGAAAAGAACAGATCTATGTTGTTTTAAACTACCAAAATTCTGGCAATTTGTTACAACAGCCACAGAGAATGAACACACTGTCACAGACAACATCAATAATTGAGGCTTACAAATCCAGCCTGAGCGTCGGGGTAGATATGCTGTTAACAGGACAGAGGAGTACATTCAAATTTAGTGGCAGGTAGAAGATTCTCAGACAGAAAGTTACTAGCAGAGGAAGAAATATAGCAAAGAGGACTATGTATGAGTAAAACTAATATTTAAAATATCATTAAATATAAAAGCAGATAGCAATGGTGGCTATCACTAAGATAAGTTATATGAAGTTTTGTATTTTCAGAACCAAAATAATAAAAATAATAACCACCAACAAGGTAATTTTCAAATACATTTCATCATTAGAAGAATCAAGCAGGTGGGTTATATAAAATTGAGGCAATTTCTGCAATAGACTTCAAAGCTCCTTGTATTTTTTTTTAACTTTCTATAAATTCTTTGTGAGTTTCAGATCATTCACCTAAGTCCCACTCATCCTCCCATCCCCTCATGTCTGCCTTTCATCCTTGTAACCTCCCCACCAAAAATAACCTCTCTACCCCCCTCCCCCATACACACACACACTAACAAGAACCAAAGCAAATAAAACACTTCATCATGGAAGCTGTAGTGTGTCACAGTGTGTCCTACAGTAGATCACTGTGTCCATACAAGTTCACTTGAAAATGTTCATTGCAATGAGTCATTGGTCTGGTTCAAGATCTCTGGCTTCTGTGACACCATCAATATTGGATCATCACCAGGACTCCTCCCCAGGCTATCCTATTGTTACCTCGTGTCATGGAGATCCTGCAGCTTTGGATCGGCAGGACTGGCCCTTTCACATACCCCAACCATTCACAGTTGATAGAGATTTTGGTGTGGACCAAATCAGAGTCCCAGATCTGGGCCTGGGTGGTATCTAATCTGGTCAGCAAGCAGGCAGGATGAGCTCTCCAACACTACTTTGACTAGGCCGCCCAATGCCACTGTGTGTAGGAGGCAGGGTCAATTCTGTAGCTCTCCTGCCCTTGGGGCTTGCTTTCCCAACTGCCAGAGGCACTGGGGGTTGGAACGTGGTGGCTCATAACCCCTATACCCATGCCACCTCATGGCAGATGGGTGGCCAGACAACTCTCCTGCATTCTCATCCTCAGGGCTGGTACACCTGCACCCCAATCATCCAAAAAGGCCAGCTCTACTATGTTGGACAGGCAAGGCGTAGAAGGTGCAGGGCCACTCTCCAGACTACTGAAGCTGGTGAGGGTTAGGGACAGCTCACCTGCTCTCTTGACCCTGGGGTCAGCTTAGCTCTCACAACTGCATCAGGTGGCAAGGATTGAGGGCCATCCCCTTCACCCATCTCATGACAGAGGAGTGGCAGGGCCAGCTCCCCACCCTTACTACCTTGGGGCCAGTTCACTCACACCCCTTCCAGCAGGGCTAGCTCTACTCTGCTGTCCAGTCAAGGTGCAGAGCCAACTTTCCTGGAAGCTGCTGTTGGTGAGAGGTTGGGACAGTTCTCTAGAGCATTGCAGCCAGTGAGGGGCAGGGCCAATTGTACATAGCTCCTGGACACCCACGTGGTCCCCAGAAGCTGCTTCTACTAGGGACATCACCATGTTCTCTAGTGGTAATATGTGCTACCCATGGACACCAATCTGTGCCAAACAGCCATGGACCCAGACATAGCTCTTAGTGGCAGCTTGGGTTGGGATCTTGCCATGGCGCCTCATGGTGGAGCTGGCCACTCACAACAGGCTACTCCTCTCCACCATTGAGTCTCCAGTTCCATCTTCATAATGTTCAAGCTGTTTCACTTCTCTTTCTCTCCCATCTGACCACCACAAACTTGCCCACTGTGATGGCTCCCATTGCAGACTGGACACATGGCTGGCAGCCTGGGTGACAACTTCCTTCTGTGTAGTAGCAGGTGGGTGTCTATGGCATACCTGTGCTATGCAGTAGAAAGCAGGTCTGTGGGTGGCATGGCAGTTGGCTGGTCTCTGTCTGTCTTCCTCCACCTGTGCTACATTGCCTGGAATTGATTTGATGTGATTTTTATGAGTCCTAGGCATAAATATCTTTGGTCACCAAGCCAGGCATCAAGCTAGGGTGAACAAGTTACTGCCATCTGCACTGTCCCTGACTGATATAAGAATTGCCAGAGGGAGCTGTTGGTATCTTTAGGTTTGTACTGGAATAAGCTAGTGGCCTATTAAAGTAATATATTTCTAAAGGTTTTCCTTGGTTGTCACAAGGTCAGACTGAGAAGTGGGCTGTAAATGATACAATTAAAGAAAGTAAGGCAGCTCAAGATGATTCAGCTGTGTATCTGCAGCACTCTAACTTCACAATCACAAAATTTGAATTAAGTTGGGCATTGTAGTACATGACTTCATTCTTGTGTTTGGAAGGCAGAGGCAGGCAGATCTCTTTGAGTTAGAGGTTAACCTGAACTATATAGAGAAACCCTACCTTATAACATACACATGCATGCTCTAGCACACATACTAAACAAACAAACAAACAAACAAACAAACAAGCAAATTATGCTCTCATCAATCAACCTAATTTATAGAACCTGTAATATGGCTGTGTTTGTTTTGTTTCTCTGGGATCTTTAGTTTAACACTAAGGTAATATAAAAGAGGTATAAATACTGACAAGGGTCTGATATAATCCACCAACCAAAGAATACACATGGAGGGATCTATGATACTGGTCACATATGCGACAGATGAGGGTCTTGTTAGCCATCGGGAGGAGGAGAGGCCCTTGGGCCTGAAGGTGTTAGATCCCCCAGTATAGGAGAATGCCAAGGAGGGAAAACGAGAGTGGGTGGGTGGGTGGGTGGGAGATTACCCCCATAGTGGCAGTGGGAGGGGGGAGGGAATGGGGAGGTTCCAAAGGGGAGATCTGGAAAGGGGGAAACATTTGAAATGTAAATAAAGTAAGAAAAATAAATTTAATAAATAAATAAATAAAATGCACTTGCAAAGAAAAATTTCCTTGTTTAATTATTGGGTGAATTAAGGCAAACACACCAAAAATAATCACACACACACACACACACACATACACACACACTACTATACACACTGAAGACAGTGATGAATTCTAGGGATGTAGAACTAGGGAAACTCATATCCTCCTACAATAAATAAAGGGAGAAAGAGAATCCTTTAAGAGGAAAGGAACAGAGAGAGTTCTTGCCACACACAGCTTCAAAACCGAAGTGGGGTCAGGGAAGATCTTAGTAAGAATGTAGAGTCTCAGTCATTTGACACAGACTGTGGAGTCTCAGCCACTTGACACTGATTTTCCATCTCTAAATCTCCATTTTTGCTTCTCTAAAACAAATGAGTTTCTCACAGTAAAGATTAGGATCAATCAGTTATGTAATTTATGTACCAGGCATAAATTTCAAATAACAATAAGACATGAAGTGTGTGTTTGTATTGGCTTTGCTCACTTAAGCAACTGAATAATTTACAGATGTAATTATCAAGTAAGGAAAGGAGAGAAATTGAAAGAAACAAAAATTGAGTGTTTTTGTTGTTGTTTTGTTTTGTATTTTATTAAATCTAATAACAGCAGCACAACATTTGCCTTCATGGCTGGCTGGGCATGAATACCTTAATAGGCTAAGACACTCATGCATTCTGAGCCAGCCAAGTCAGCTCTGCTAAAAGCCACTCAAGGGGTATCCCTTGGTGCTAGAGATGGAGCCAAAATTGTTCCTTTTAGCTGTGACCTTTGGAAAAGAAAACCTTTGTGTTGATGGCAATGGGGAAATAAAGGATTATTCTAATTCCCACTTATTAAAATCACAATATTGCCATTCCCAGGATAGGCGACAGTGGAAAGGACACACTGTCTGTGGTGTTTTCTTGTTTGTGTGAGAACCCAATTCTATTTGTTGGATAATAGTGGTGCAATTAACCAATTTGGGTACAGAGGACTTGTCTCCTAAACTGAGCCTGCAAATAGCTCTGGCTATTCAGCATCTGAAAACAATTTCAGAAAGAAAAACGCCCCTGTAAAGCGACATTTGGTTGCCTAACTTTTTTCTTTCTTTCTTGAAACTCAGCTTGAAAATCAAACTAAGTTGAGTGCATTCGGCTGCCACTGATATAACACTTTTATTTTCTAAAAGAAATAAACCAAACCAAACCAAAAAACCAGAAGGAAAGAAAGAAAATGGTTTTTTGTTGTTGTTGTTTTTTTGTTTTGTTTTGTTTTGTTTTGTTTTTTCAGCACTAGAAGTGGTTTCATCAAAGGTTTCTGGCAGCTTGGTTTCACAGTTAGCTCAGAGTATACCACACATTTTTAAGTCCATTGAAATTTCAAAGGAAAGTCTGTATTTGCTTTTTATATCTTACTGAAATCACATTGCTTAAGGAAAGTAAATTCAGCATCAAAAATAAGCTGGTTCACCACACAAAATAGAAATTTGCATCTATTAGCTCCTCACAAGTGTAGTGCCACACTGTATGATCGGTCTTGAGAAGTGAAGGAGTCAGACACAGAGCTCAGTCATGCCTGGTGTGGTCTTAGGCTGTCAGATGAGTGGTATACAGAGTCAATGACTAGGATGGAACCATCAGATAGGAGAAGTCTTCCAGCTGCTGCTGGCCTGTAAGGACAGCAAAATCTTGCTTTGGTGACTGAGGAGTATAGGCTGACTGACTGGCACATTTACAAAACTCTGTAGAAGTAGAACAAAATGTCAAAATAAAAAAAAATGAATGTATATTTCTATGCCAGTATGCTATTTATAATAGACACCAGGAAGACAGATAAGGACATTTAAAAATTGTCAGAGATTTTTTCTTTTAATTTTAAAACACAGGATAACATACTTTCTTGTGTTTTTATTGCATAAAATGTCATGTGCCCACTATGACAAATATGCATCTGAACAGCAGAGAAGGCCATGTACAGACATTCACACAAGTAGTGGGAATGTGATGGTCAGTGTCAGCCAGATCTGCTGTTACTTATTTATAGAAGAGGGTTTACTTACTCACTAAATAAATAAAATCAAAGATTCAATCTTAAGAACAAAGGGATAGAGAAAAGGAATGCATACGTCCCAGGGAATATTGTTTCTCTTATTTATCCCCATAAATGGGAGTAAAGAAGTGACCAAGAACAATCAGAAATCTAATAATGTTATGCTATAATATGGTGGATTTTATTCTTTGAAATCTTGGAGGACATATGATAAAATTAATTTGCTTTAGTTGACATCAGTGATCATTAATTTTATTAATACTAATGGGTAAGAGAGAAATACAAGAATAATGTGCTTTGGGAGTCATTCAGTGCCATTACTAAGTGAAGAGTGAGTGAGAAGTTAAGTCAGGCAATGGCTGAGTGACTTATGATAATGGTAGGTCTGCTCTTGGAGGGAAAATCTGATGAGAAGTTCTCTGTACGAACAGAGTTCACCATCTGGGAGAGTAATAGGGCAGGAACCAGGTAAAGATCAAAAACCTTTCTTCATTGTTCTGAAGTTGGCCACTGCAATGGGTAAAAAGAACATTAGATGCTAGAGTAAAATAGCAAAACAAAACAAGAAATGAAAAAACCCTTGTAGTTGGTCATTACTGGGGTTATGTAAGATGAGGCATTCAAAAATCTATGGAAATAAATTATTAGAGTTTTAAAATTATATATTAGTTACAGGAATTGTCATATTCAACAAGGAGTTTTACATAATTTTTGGCCTTGGGTAATATTTAATGCTTACTCTAGTTTGCTTTCTATTGCTATAATTAATAAACAGCATGACTAGTAGCAACTGGGCAAGGAAAAGGCTTATTTCATCCTACAGCTTACTGTCTATTGTTTAAGGAAACCAGGGCAGAAACTTGAAACAGAGGCCATGAAGGAATGCTCCTTACTGGCTTCTTTTCCATAGCAACCTCATTTTGCTTCCTTATGCAGTCCAGGATTATCTGCTCAAGGGTGGTACCACCCATAATGTGAGGTGCCCTCCAGTATCAATCATTAATAAGGAAAATGCCCCATACTCATACCTTACAAGCCAGTTTGGTAGAGACTTTTTTTTTTGTCTGAAGCTCCCTTTTCTAAGATGATATTAGTTGGTGTCATGTTGAAAAAAATCAACCATCATGAGGTTTCAAGCAAAAAATAATCTTTGTATGTCTGGAAAATTAAAGGATTGAGATTACACTTTTTAAAGTTATAATCTATTTAGACGTGATCAAATGCTTCCACAAACTTGAGGACCTTATAGTTTTATTTGTAACTGAGACAAATAAATAACAGAGTGAATTTAATGTTCTTCCGTCCAGTATCCTTCCAGTATTAATTTTTTAATAAAGCCATCTGTGAATCAAAAGTGGAAAGTCCATAAAAATAGTAAGTATAATCAGAAACCACAAATTTCAACTTGGATGCAGAATAAGTGAAAGCATGATAATTTGTAAATTAGACTACATATTTAAGAAACATGTTCATTGTGAATGTATTATGACTCCTGGTTTTGTGTTTTTTATAAGATTCCTGAACCTACAAACACGTGAATCTCTATATATGATTTTCTGTGTTATTTCTTGGGCTCTTTTCCTTCTGTTCTTTTTTATTCTCATTCATTTGTTTTTGTCTTACCTTAATATGCTATATTTTATTTTATTATTATCCATTAGAAACCTGTTTGTCTTCCAAGGACAGAAATGGGGTGGATCTGGATGGGAGGAAAGATAGGGAGAAAACCTACAGTAACAAACTTCCCTTAACTTCCCTCCTAAGAGTGCCACTCCATATGGGTCAAAATTCCAAATACATGAATTTATAAGGACAATGCATGTTCAAATCACCACATTCTACCTCCTGACCCCAATAGGCTTGTAGTCATAACATAAAGTAACATGAATTTAGTCCAACTTCAAAAGGCTCCATAGTCTAACACAGTCTGAACAATGTTTAAAAGTCTAAAGTTCAAAGACTCTTCTGAGATTCATGCAATCTCTTAACTAATTTCCTATAAAATCAAAATCAAAATTCAGCTCACATACTTCTAACATATGGCACAGGATATACATTACTATTCCAAAATGTAGGGAAGGGAGCACAGTGAGGAAATACTGAACCAAAAAAGACTAAAAACAAGCTGAGCAAACTCTAAACTTTGCATGTGATATCAAAATGCTCTTCAGAGCTTCAACTCCTTTCAGCTTTGTTGACTGCAACACACTTCTTTCTCTTGGGTTGCTTCTACTCACTGTTGGCAGGTTTCCCACATCTCTGGCATCTCTAACATGTTGGGGAGGCTTCACCTTCAGAGATTCATCCAGTGGCCTCTTTGGGGCTCCAAGCAGGATAATTTTGCCACACATCTGGCCTCTGGAACTTTACTTAGTTTCGGAGGAAAATTTCTTGACCCTAAAGTCAGAACCAAGTGGCTGAAGCTGCTAAGTTCTGCTGTTTGCTAGGGCTGGAACATGGCCCCCTTGTTCAATTACATCTTCACCAGCTTTTAATTTTTGATGATTTCCTTCACTGCTTTAACTTAGCTATTGTAGAACTTGCTGTGTAGACCAGGCATACCTTGAACTCAAATATCTGCCAGTCTTTGTCTCCTAAGTGCTAGCTAGAATTAAAAGCATGTACCACCACAACTGGACTTCAGCTTTTCTTCAATTCTTTTTCATTATAGATCTTTATATACATGTCCACTATAAAGGACTATCTTTCAATACAAAACAAACACCTGTGTCTTCCAGCCTCAAGATCTGGATGAAAGATACATTTTTGTCCTCCCTCAAGATCTGGAACAGATGTGACTCCATTTCTGGATTGTAGTTCATTAGAAATATAGTTAAGTTGACAACCAAGAACAGCAATCTCAATCCACCTGTAGTCAACGTGGCACACAATCATATCTACTTAGGTCCAAATGAAAACAATAGCTAGGTCATAATAGCACCTAATATGATATACTGATTTCTCATACAATGGCAAGTGCACAAACAATAGACAGGTCATAATAATGCCTAACATGATGAAGCTATTTCTTATATAACTGTAAACACATTGTAAATTTAGAATTGGTGGCAGTGTCCCTTGGCTATATGCTTTTACAGGATGGAGGCATAATTGGGTCATATCTTGCCCTGAGGTCACCACTCCCTTAATTCCAATTAATCTTTATCTGTTTATCTCCTTGAATAAAGGATTTAGCTCTAGTCTACCTCCTGGTGCCTTATAATTAGTGAACCATACATTTTATATTTTTTTTCATTTGTCTGTTTGCTATATCTGATCAAATGCTACTCATAAAAGTGTACAGGACAGAGACTATACTAGGCTGTTTTGAGATTTCTTTTGCCAGAGAAATCAATCTAAATCTCTTCACTTTAGCCTCTGGCAGACTCTTGGAATAAGGTCAAAAAGCAGCCACATTCTATACTAAAACATCACAAGAATAATCTCTAGGCCACGTACTAAAATTCTTCTTCTCTGAAACACCTTGAGTCAAGGCCCCATAGTTCAAATCACCTTTCGCACCACAGTCTTTTCTGTTCCAACTAGTATGACTCACTAAGTCCCACATAGCATTCCACTGATTTTCTAATCCAAAGTACCAAAGTACACTTTCCTCCAAACAAAATCATGGTCAGGCCTATTACAGCAATACCCCAGTCCCTAGTACCAACTTCTGTATTAGTTTTTTTGTTTGTTTGTTTGTTTTCTGTGAAGAAACACCATCACCAAGGCAACTCTTTAATTTTTAATTGGGTTTGGCTTACACTTTTACAAGTTTATTCCATTATTATTATTTTGGGAAGCATGGCTACCTGTAGGCAGTTTTGGTGCTGGAGGAGTAGAGATCTCTACATCTGGTCCACAGGCAGCAGAAAGGGACTGGATTCTTCTTTGAATAGAGTATGAACATAGGAGACCTCAAAACATGCCCCCAACGTGACACACTTCCTTCAACAAGGTCATATCTCCTAATAATACCATTCTCTATGGCCAAGCATCATCCAACACATGAATCTATGGGGCCATACCTATTTTATCCACCACAATCAGGAAGAAAGTAGTATTAAAGCATTCTAAATATATATATATTTAATAAAATGTCATGATAAATACACCAGTGAAGACTCATATATGTATATATGCATGTGATCCATATGTTTGCATACCCATATGTATATGCATATACATATTAATTCATTTTTAGTGAACTTGAGTGTGAAAGAAACCAACTTCCTCTAACATTGTTGGTAGTATAAATTGGTGTGAATTCTGAGAGACAATTTGTGAATATATGATATAATTTTAATGTATTATACTTTGAGTCATTTTTCTTATACACAACTAAACATTTGTTAGTAATGCAGAGCTAAGCAGATTCACTATAATATTGTTTATGATAACAGAAGATAAAAATATCTTCAGTGTCTTTGCGCTAAAGAATGGTAAACATAACATACCAAATTAATAGAATTATGCAGCCAGTAATTTAAGTAAAACCATCTAAACATGCCAATATGAAAATGTTATAACACTTTCTAAATTACGTTTTAAGTTCATATACAAAGTAATGGGTATAATTGTGGCGTTCATACACACATTATTATACTTTATTCTCAGGATCCCCTTTCCTTACAGCCTGTTCTGTGTCTCTAGCTCTATGCTGTCTGGCTTTCGTTCTTTCCCAGACAGCCATGTGTGATGCTGCCATGTCACATGTGCTCTATCACTTACTCTTCCTCCCCTACCTAAAGACCTCTTCCTCCACCCTGGGATCTCTCTCTTGTTAATGAAATGTATAGTGTGCATACTATGTCACTCTTTGTGAGTGACATAGTACTCACAACTGTACATTTACAGCTTGTAAATACAGCTGTATTTACAGTTGTAAATACAACTGTAGCATTTAAAAATATATAGAATGCTTCTCAGAATGAGGTCATTAACACCACTTGCTTCTTGAGACCGATGTGTTAGACAAAGCAGGTGGAGTGTTCATAACAGCTCTTGGTTACAGAATTTATAATGGGCTGGGACTAGGAACTTTGGTCTATGAAAGGACTGTGTTCTCAAGAGAGTTCATTCACAGAGATAGTAATGACCTTGTGAGCAGCACACTTTCACATGCCAACCTAGTGGTCCAGAGACACAGCCCAAACTACTCCTTTGCAAGGCTTTTAAACTAAGAGCTACTACTAATCTGCCCTAATTACTCAAAATGCTGAGCGTCCAACAAGCATGTAGAGCCTTAGAAAATTAGTCAAAGCAGCTACTATGGAGTGATTCACCCTGCCTTCTGCCCAAGAGAACACAGCATAAGTGCTTACATGTTCTATATTTACTTCGTGTGAGAGTTTGAATCTTGAATGTCCCTAAAGGCCAGTGTGTAGAGGAAAGGCTTGATTGCATTTTCTTGGTATTGCTATAGAGTTGTAAGAGCTCTAAAAGGAGGGGACTAGCAGGAAGATTTAGGACACTGGCAGATGTCACACAGGCATTGTTGGGGAGGGGGAGGATTCCAGATTCTATCTCTTTTGGTTCCAACCCTGCAGTGATTGGTTCCAGTTTTTTGATTTTTTTGTTTGTTTGTTTTGTCCACTCATCTCCATGATTTCTGTCTTGACACAGATCTCTAAGCAATAAAGATAATAACCAAGCTCTGAAGCCCACAACATGTGAACCAAAGTAACTTTGTGTGAGTTGATAATTGCAGTTATTCTGTCTGTGATGGAGAGTGATTGACACACTCTGTTTGTTGTACTCTGGTACTTTTCTGGAGAGAGAATATCTTGTGTATTGTGTGGATGTATCTATCACCTGTCAATTACAAAGTGTATGAACTTAGTAATAGTTATGAACTTAGTGGCTTAGGCAGAAAATAGAGTTAGGGCATCCAGGAGGAGAAGAATTCTGGGACAGAGCCAGGCAAGACATTGGGCTGGGAAGATATAACAGGACATATGCATGGTACCTGAGCACAGGTAATCAACCACGTGGCAGAAGATAGGTTAATATAAATGGGTTATTTTTAGCTATGATCTAGTCAAGGAAGAGCCTAGTTATATGACCAAGATGTTTGTAAATATATTTGAGTCTGAGTCTTATTTCTTGGAGCATGGGGCTGGGAGATGAACCAGGGTTTAACTACAACACTTTCCTGTGTGGTTGTGGTATCACGGTATGTCCTAAACTCTTGAGAACTCTTTAAACAAATGTATGGTACTGAACTCATGTTTCTGAATTCCTGGTGTCACTATAATTAATAGTGAAATCTACAGTTTAAAAGAAGATGGATGCAAACCCTTATTGTCATATGTCTGACATCATTGAAAAAATCTACTCTGTAAATGCCATCTGTTTAAAAATATGCTGTACAATATGGCATGCTAAATATCATATGATTCCAGAAAAATTTGAAATATGTGAAAAGTACCTGTCCTATTTTTGCTTTCTGTTGCTATGATAAATAACATGATACAAACCAACTTGGAGAGAAAGGGTTTATTTGTATTATAGGTAACAGTCTTTCATCACAGGAAGACAGGGAAGGAGCACAGGCAGGATCCTGGAAGCAAGAATTGAAGCAAAAGGTATAAAGGACTGTTTCTTGTTTATTTGCTTCCTCTGGTATGCTCAATTATCTTTCTTATTCAGCCCAGGCTCACCTACTCAGTTATCACACCACCCAAATTGGGCTTTCTCTATCCAGTGATGAAGAAAATGCCCTATAGATATGCCCACAGTTCAGTCTGATAGAAGCAATTACTCAATTTAATTTGTCCTTCTCAGGTCTGAAGTTTGTGTAAAGCTGACAAAAGCTATGACAGTACCCAAAAATCTTTTTTTTTAAAGTTGCTGACTGAAAAATGAAGAGAATAACAAATCCCTGCGAAGCCTAGAATGAAGAGCTGGGTACTGTGTCACAGAGTGCAAGAAACCGTTGAGACCTTCACAGCAAAGATAACCAAGAATTTAATGGGAAAAACTACAATATTCAAGTAGAGGAAATGCCAGGTGCTGATAAAAGAAAGATTAGGGTTGTTTGTGGTAATGGCTTTTCATAAAAGGAAACCATTTTTCAAGAGTATTAGTCATTCAATCTAGTGACTATTAAAATCTCCATTCAATAACCTTAAGAATTCATAAGAAAGTTAAAAGGATATAAATAGCTGAACCAATCATGATGTTTTTAAAAAGTAATTCCATGGGGAGAAGTGTAGGTGGCTCAGTAGATAAAGCACTGTGTTATGAATTTAAGGACAGGAGTCCAAATATATAGCACCCTCACAAAAGCCTGTAATCCTAATGGCTAGCCTGTAATCCTGTTGCCTATAAGGTAAAGGCAGAGGACCCCCTGGGCAAGTTGTCCAGCTAGCTCAGCTGAATTGATCCATTCTGCATGAGATACCCTGCCTCAGTAAATAAAATAGGGAGTGGTCAAATTAGCTACCAGACTAACATCAACTCCTGGCTTCCATGTGCACATACATACTCATACACAGGAGAAACATGGCTTGGTGATCAACACTGAGAATCATCATAACTTTAAATTGTTAAAGTGCCATGAGAAGTCACAAGAACAGATAAACTAAATGATGGAATGAAGGAGAAAGGTCAGGAAAAGACCTCTACATGTAAACAAGTGTAAACAGAATGCTCTTCAAATCAGCAAGAGATGCCCACTCCAATCAGGGGTGTTTATTAATCAAGAGCATGAAGAAAAAGTGCATCTTTAACCTGTGTCATTCCTAGAGAAGTCCTTTTGAATTCAAAATGTAAATGTAGCTTTTGATTACTTGGAGGAAAAATTGTGGAAAACCTGATAATATTGGAGAGGTTCCAACTGTGATGGCAAAATATAATAAATCAAAATAAATAAATAAATAAATGAATGAATAAATAAATAGAAAGAAAGAAAAATAAGTAAGATTCTGTGTTACTAGACCTATTCTCCAGTCTCTTCCTAGAATAAACTCCATCAGAGCTGTTAGGACTCAGAAGAGTATTACAACTCTAGGAGACACAGTCAGTGAAAAGAGTTCTTTCATTTATATACCATCTCCCCAGAGAAGCAGAAAATAGGACAAACTTTCATAGATGAGTAACTGAGCTGCAGCAAAGAGATTTACCTATTACAGTATCTGAACATGGTCAGTAGCCTAAGGCCATAGACCTCCTATGTACACAGTGCTTCATTTTCTAAACAAATGATGTCAGGGCTTGTCCCAGCACAAACATGGCATAAATTGAATGAAAATGATCCAGCATGGTTTTAGGACCCACCTCACATTTAAAAACATAATAGTATCAGCCACTTAACACTCATTTATAGAGAAAAAACTATTATTGTGTAGTCATTTGGGACATCATGGTGATCCAATGGAAAACTTATTTATTTAAAAACTGGTATCATTGTGCTACTGAAAGAAATAGAGAGAGAGTGATTCCTTCATAAATATCCTTCAACATCAGTGCTATAGAAAGCATTTTTATACCAAATAAATCAGGATTGGATGTTCTTTATCCAGTTCCTCTATTATACTGAATGGGAATATGTGTATTAGTCTTGTAAATTAGACTGGCTTCCTTTACAGAGAAGTTCTATTTCTTATTGCTGTTCACATCTCTCTAAGTGCTTGTAGCCTTGATGCATAACAAAACAGAAAAATAAGAAGAAAAATCCCAAATCCCTTTGTACTATGGCAAAAGTAGTGGGATAACCATACTGCAAGGCTTTTTTTCATTTGCATTTTTTTAAACATTCTCTTTGACACAAAAAAGTCCTGTTGATTTTATTTTTGAAATCTAACACAAACTTAATAACATTCATCTAAGCACTAGAGATATCCCAAAACATGAATTAGGACATTACTAATGTGCTATTTTATTTTAATGATGAACTTAGACAAAGATCTCATTATCTATACTTTCCCATGATAAAACAGTACTGGCAGCAGGCAGGCTACTGAGGAAATTCCCATAACTCATACATCTAGTAAGAGATATGGCTTTGAATTGAGACTTCATTCAATGACAATGCTCACTAGTACAGAATAGTCTTAATGCTGTGGTTATGTTTCCTTTATTACCTCTCTGCAATCCCCAAGACTTCTCATCTTAAAAAGGCACAGCTATAGCTGATGTTCCTACTCTATGCCTGCTCACTACTTAGTTCCTCCCTGTGCCTCTCAGACTCTCAACAGGAGGTGTTGTCTCTTAGTGCCTTATCTCTTCTAATGCATATCTGATGCCATCAAAGGCTAAAGAAACACTCTGTGTACCTCCTTTGATTAATCAAGCGTCATAATTGTTCCTGGAACTGCCTGTTCTGATCAGGTTTGCTCTCAAAGTCATTGGTAATAAGCATTGCTGTGACATTAAAGTCAGAATACTAATGATGAGAAATGGAAATGAGCATGCTTTTAGCTCTCAGTGAAATCTTATTTGGAATAGTGTGCTAAAACATTGGCTGTCTTCTGAACTCACATGATCATTATGCGATGTTGCCTCATTCTTATATGTTGAAATGTATTCTATAAAGGAAGAGTGGTAATTATTCCTTAGTCTTCCTGTGTTTTC
Organism: Rhynchomys soricoides; assembly: GCA_019843965.1. NCBI lineage: Eukaryota > Metazoa > Chordata > Mammalia > Rodentia > Muridae > Rhynchomys > Rhynchomys soricoides. The sequence goes on along the minus strand of JADRCH010000301.1, from coordinate 2,430,513 downwards.
CATTGTAACTGTCCCGTGAAATAAATGATAAATCGATAATGATAAAGGAGTGTACTTTCTTCATATACTTATGAATACAAAGAGGACACCTGAAATACAGAACCTAACAATATCTGAATTCTATCCTAATAGAAGATATCCTACAAAAAAGTTCAATGTTTTCTCATTTAAGAGATTTACAAAATAATTTCATCATTTCTGCCTTCTATTTCCTCCCTGCAAACCTCCTAAACCTCTCTTGCCTTCTTTCAAATCCATGGCCTTCCTTTTCATGAATTGTTGTTACATGCATATTTACATGTATATACATACACACACACATACATAGTCCTTAAGTCTAACCTTCTCAGTCTGTATAGTGTTACTTGCATGTATGCCTTTGGGGCTGACCAACCTGGAATTGGAAAACCAATTGGTATGTTCCTCCCTAGAGAAGACTATTTCTCTTGCTCTTATCAGGCTTTAGTTGATTGCATTTCTCTGTGTAGGGTTGAGGCCTCCTGGTGTTTCCCCAGTCCATCTGGCAGTCTATTGTTGGGGTCCTTGTTCAACTTCTGTTTAAACAGTCATGTTATAAGACTTTATGGATGTAGCTTCTGACACTCCTCAGCAAACTGCCTCAGCCTCTTCATCTTACAGTCTTTTTGCCCCCTCGACAATGGTTCCTGAGCCTTAGGTATGGGAGTACTTTATAGATTTTTATTTTTGATGTTTTATAGATCAAATGAGACTAGTCCCTACAACTTGCATTTTTACTGGTTGTGATTTTTTCTGCAATGATCTCTATTGCAAAGAGTAAGTTCCTTAATGAGCAATGAGAGTATACTTAGGTGTGGGTACAAAGACAAACACATAGAGTGTTGTTAGTAATTATGCTGGTTTCATAGAATGGTGGTTGTAGTAAGATCTCCTCCAAGATCTACGACTGTTTGAAACTGTGGAAATGGTTAGGTTTCCAGTGTCAGGCATAATTGCCCTTTTGTTGAGTAGGTATTAAGTACAATTAGAGATATGTTGGTTTCCACCAACATATATATGCCACTACTACAGCCTTAGGGTTATCTTGTCAGGCTGATCAATTGTGGTTTTGGGGTATCATGGCTAGGTAAGTCTGTACCACAAGGAAAAGGAGCTATGGGCCTCTAAAGCTGGAAGTTTAGAGTCAGGTTTATAAACTGCAAGAGAAAATCAGAGCAGCTCATTAATGCAGATATTTCCTGATCAATAAGATTCTAATGTCACCTTCCCAGATCATTCCTTCTCTTAGAGAAAGGTGAGGTAGGATAATTTTATCTCTTTAAATCTTTCTCTACTATTTTGTATTTCATAAAATAATAGAAAAATGTGGGTCTTTTGAATGTATTATTTATTAGTTGCCTTCAGGTCAATATTTAGCCCTAGATCTGTGTGGCATTTTCTGGTCTCAAGTAATTCTAAAGGAACAGATTAATCAAAATGCATGAATAAAAATAACACTAAAGGGTTATTTGTCTGACAAAAAATAGATTAATATAATAGTAACACTAGGTAGTAAAGCATACGCATGTAGACACTTAACTATAAATGGATTTCACTCACATGTGGTAATGAGAATTAATATATGTATTAATACATTTGTAGTTTATTTGTGCATATGCATTAATCCATAAAATTTTATGTGTTCTAACTTATTTACAAGGGTGCAAAATATTTAAATGAATCTCTGTAACATTTAGAAATAATCTGATTTTGGTTTACTTATTGGTTACATTACTGGGTTCTACTATCTACCATCTTCCAACTCTTATTCCACCCTACTCCCTTTCAACTCCCCAACACTATGTACTAGAGAAAGAAGGTTAGAGGGGGAAGGGGCATAGTCCTCTTTAGACTACTTCCTCCTGACTAGGGGCATTGGGTTCCTTGGCACAAGGCCAATATCTCTCAGAATGTCTCCCACCAGCAATCCAACTAAACAACAAATGAACAATCCAGCAATAGCAAACTGCAGCAGCATGAACCAGTAGCATTAGAGACCAGCAGCAGCAGAGACAGAAGCATGGGAAGTGGTAGGTGCCAGAGGACCTCAAGGGGCACTTACATTTATATTCACTCAAGAGCCCCCAGAATTCCAAACTTTCTTCAGCTGGCAAAAATCATGCTTCTCCTAGACATAAGACAATCATAGTTAGTGGCTATGGATAATCTGAAGCAGCCCCATATCCTACACCTGGGATTAAAACAAAAACATTTCCACATAATATAACTGAGTTTTTAAAGAAACCAAAATTCTCACTACAGTTGAAAGAAATACTTTTCCTCCCCTCCTTCCCTCTCCAGAGATAAAGCCACCTAGCTAGCAGATATTTCCTGTGGGAGGGGCTGACGAGAACTGATATATTCCATCAGGGTCCCCTCCTCCCCTAGAAAGCACTTAGGCTGGAAGGGAGGGGCTGATTAAGCCCCTGCTACCTCATTCCCTAAAGACCAATCAATTACACTGTTCTGCCAATCACATTGTAACTAATGGCAGCTGTTCTAAAATCCTATATAAGGTCCCTGAACAGGCTCCACCGGGTGGCCTCTGCCTCATGTGCAGGACAACCCCAATGCATTGGAAATAATAAACCTCTTGCTGATTGCATCCCTCTCCATCTCTGTGTCTTTGAGAGCAAGAACTACCTGTAGTTGTGACCTTTGGGTCCAACACTGTCTGATAATGACCTGCCTGCTTTAAAATAATTTCAAAGTATTTTTCTGCACTTTTCAATTATGAAGTAGATCATTAATTCAAGGATTAAAGTGAGTTGATAAAGAGATAAAGAAGCACTTAAAACAAGTGGACTCATATCAAACAAATCTATACATTTTTCTAAAATAATTATCTTTTCTATTCTACATATTTCTTATACTTACTTCTATCCAAAAAGAAAATGTAGTATTTCCCGGAAATACTGATTTCTTTTTAAATTTCGGACAAACTTGTAGGCACAAAGGAAGAACATTTCTTCCAAGAATTAATCTAAATATTTCATATCTTCTCATTGTGCTGGCTTTTAAGCCCTCAGACTGTATAGCCTATTATAAAATTTAAGTGTATTTGAATAGCACCATTCCACTTTTTAGGATTTGAAGTTGTATTGTGCCATTAACATGATTTTATAAAACACAATCTTTAAATTTAGCTTTCAAAATTATATATTTGTAGTTTTTCAGAATCATTTTTAAAAATGTTTATGAGTGTTTTACTTGTAGGTAAGTCTGTGTACTATTCCCATGGCTGTTTCCTGTAGCTACCAGAAGTTGGTGTTCCATCCCCTGGAATTGTATTTACAAACCATTGTGAGTCACAATTGGGAGTGCTGGAAATGAGTCCTCTGCAAGAACAGCCAGTGTTCCTAACCCTTCTCCAGCCACACCTCTTCCTGTTTATAATACAACTCTATATAAATGTTAACGAATCTGAAAGGATCTGGATCAGCTCAGGACCACCAACTCTACGTTCTCAGCACAAAAGAGATTTATTTGCCCCTGAGGCAAAAAAATGCATGGAAGAAGAGCCAAAGACTGGAAATAGAGGACTATGGAGAAGGGGAAGAGAACAAGGAAGAGGGGAAAAGGAATATTTGTCCTAGAGGACAAAGCACTCTCTGGATAGAGAGGAGACAAATGTGGTACATAGGCAAATGGAAGATTATAAATGTAAAAGTGGAAATCATGTGTAAGGATGAGGTGTGTAATTTTAACGGGCACATTAATTAGGAAAGCCAAAGGGAATTTTTGATGGATGGCTTCTATACTTTGATATCTGGACCTTGGTATTCAGGCTCAGGAAGAGAAGGTAGCCAAATAAGGGAATAGACCTTCGTGGCTAGCTTTAAGAATGCAATCTAATGAATTTTATCAAGGCAGAAGGAATGAGGAGATGAGCAAGGCCTGATAGAGTCCCTTCAATACCTACTTTATTTCTATTAAAATTATTAAATCATTTATTGTACAGATTAATGTGTTTTCTTGTGTGACATGCTCTATATTACTATGTTGTGCTCTCTTCAATTACATCCTAACTAAGATCATCTCATTTCTCTCTGGTCTATCTGCTACTTTGAACATGGGAAAAAAGAAGTCAAATAATAAGCACATTTTCCCATAATGCTGCTTGCTGGCCATTGTCATTAATCAAATTACTTTATTGGGCCAATAAAACATTTCCCTCTCCACTGAGTATACAGGTTTTTATATGTGATAAGTAATGAGTTTTAAATCATCTCTTTGCCCTTATTGTGTAGAAAGCATAATAACAGTGGGTTTGAACTTTCACCAGTTCCAGACACTAAACATTGATTTCCCTTGCTAAACTGCCAGGTCTTTCCTTTCTGTTTTGACTGCTTCAGAACAGGCTGATGATGATTTGTCTGACCTGGTGAATCAGTGGTCACAGTGAATGGTGAAGGCATGGTCACCTGGTTAGTCAGTGATGATAGAGTGAATCTTAATTTCTTGTATAAGGAAGATGTGGTTTGATAGAAAATGGTCCCATAGGTTCATAGAGAGTAACACTATTGGCAGGTATGGCCTTGTTGGAGGCTGTGTGTTATTAGGGACAAGGTTGAGGTTTCAAAAGTTCACTGTCTTTTCCTTCTGCCTCCCTATCTGGATGGATAACCTTCCGTTCCTTCTCCAGCACCATGTCTGCTAGTATGCCAACATACTTCTCACTATGATACTGGGCTGAACCTCTGAACTATAAGCCTTTCTAAATAAATGTTTTCCTTCATATGAGTTGTCATGGTCATGGTGCCATCTCACAGCAATAGAAACCCTAACTAAAACAGAAGTATTCTCAGGATCTTTATGAATCTTACCTAATAATCATGTGTTCTCTTGAGTTCATGCAGATTCTCCCTAGAAACACAGAGAATAACTTACAGTAGGGAAGGTACAGAAGGGATAAAAATGAACCTGTCCCCAGATGCTAAAATTTATCCCTCCCCAAAATATTGAAGTCAGTTTCCTATGATACTGAAATAGTCTATCCTTCAGAGAAGGCAGGTAAACAACTCAAAATAGCTTCAGGAAGTCCCTGAAATTGACTAGATTCACTAGGCCCCTCCCTGCCCAAGTAATCAACAAAACCTGAGAGTCCCTCTCAGATAAGCCAAGCTGCAAAGAACACTGAGAGATCAGATCTGGAAGAAGTAAAAACCAGTTTAGAAAGAGATTTAGACAAATTGAGGAAGCTGAAAAGGACACTCTCCCATATGATATGCAGCTTGGTGAACTATATCCCATGCTGGCATGGGTTTTGGTGATGCAGCAGTCTTTGAGTAATCAATAAAACTCAGGGTTCATCAAGTCAGACTTTGTATCTGTACTTTGGTCTATTTTGGGCTCCTTATCTGGGGTAAGTAGGCATGTGTGTTATATCTCCCCTGGAAGTTTTGTCACCCAACACATGTTACTCCTTTAACCTAGATAATAAAAGCTTCTGCTAGTAGAAAAGGCAGGAAAACACCTTGTCTCAATTATAGTCAGAATGCTTTTAATTTTTAATAAATGAGATATTTTGTTTTATTTTACTGGATTATAATGAATCTTTTCTCTGAATTTACAGTGCAAGACATGGTCAGTAGGTTATTTTGGGGATGGGGGAGTCAAATGTTATTGTTGTTAATGGTGGTAGGATTCCCCAGTCCCAGTCTGTGGTTAGTGATAAGAGACATATAGATAGCACTTTCCTTTCTTCAGTCACTCTCAGATCACAGATGAAAACACCTTTGTCCCCAGACAGTTATCAGATTATCCCCATTCCTGGGAGCAGAGAATGAGAATTTGAATGAGTATGAGTAGATTGATAGAGGCTGGATAAATGCACATTTGGTCTGATTGAAAAAAAAATCCATGTAGAGTTTTGCTGGGATGGAAGAAATTAAATAGGTGAAAGAGACAGCTGGGGTACCAGCAGAGCAGAAGTATGCAGACAAAATGCACAAACACATTTATTGGAAACAATGATCACTGACCTTCGGCCTAAATTCAGGATCCCCAAATGTCAAGATGCTAGACTGTAGGAAAGAAGTTTCACTTAAGATTAAATGGAATAGACTTTAAGAGGCAAGTAAAAGTCAAACAAGTGGTGACAGTGAACATAAGAGGTAGAGTCATCTGAACACAGGAGCTCAAGAGAACTGAGAGGGTGAGGTTTGAGAGACCTTGAAGACGTGTGTGCAAGCCCGAGGACATATGCAGCTCAAGACAGACATCTCTCACACTGTTTCTGATGGTTTCAATGCACATAGACAGCTGCATCTTCTGACCTTTCAGGTGTACTCATTCTCCTCCCTCCTTGCTCTGTAACAGCTGTCTATAGTCAGTGGTCAGCACATCCTTAGCTCCTTCTGTGGTGGTCAGTTGTTACTGGATAGGATGAGGATATAATTGAGTGAATGAGCCTAGGTACGATATTATTGTCTTCTGGGGTAAAGTAGTTATTTATATTGTATCATTTTTTTAAAAGTTCGTCATACACCTAACTCACTGTCTTTAGGGAATGGGTTTTGAATTTATTCAAATGATTGCTGCTGTGTAATTACAACAAAAGTTAGCAAATATCCCATCATTTCTCTTTTTAGCCAGCTCCCCTTCACATCCAATGAGGCAGTCACTCATCTATTTTCTGCAAATTCTATGATCCAAACTTTCTTCCAGATGAAAACGTGTGTACACTGTATCAGGAGTTGATTCCTTCGAATGCTAATGGTTCAAGCAGCAAAAGTATTCCATATTCTTAATGCCACACATTACATGTACTCCAACAGAATGAGTTTAGCTTGTTTTCACTTTGTAGAGATTATGAGTAGAATTGCATAGAGTTTCCATGTATGCTTCTGTATGAATGCATTTGTTCAGTACTAATAATAAAATATCTCAGAATGCATTGTCAACGTGTAGCATTCTGATTATTTTGCGTCATATCTTTCCTGTGCTCACTTATCTTTTGCAAAGCTACTTTGGTGAAATACCTCCTCTTTTCTGCTGCTGCATCTCTTGTGTTCTGGTTGAGTTCTGAGAGTTTATTATGAGGCTTGAATAAGCACATTGCAAGGTCCGCAATTGGAATTGCTTCTCACATGCTGTCAAAATTTACATGTTTTCAAATGTGGATAAAATTCAATTTATCAGTTCTATTGAATCTAGTTAGTGTATTTAAGAGCCATTTTGAATGTGTCAATTCTTTCTGTGAAGATCTAGTGGTTATATGTTATATGTCAAAGTTCATGCTGTCTTGAGTTAGTTATTAGTCTGAGATGTGGGTGAGGTTTTTTGTTTTGTTTGTTCATTCATTTGTTTTGTTTGGTGTGTGTTTGTGTGTGTGTAGCAGACATGTTCATATGCTGTAGCTTTGTTTCATGGCTGTGCTTTTCCATTGAAATATCTGTTTATCCATGTAAAAAGTCAACCAACTTTGTTCTATATTTCTCCTTGGAGACTTTGCTCTTTTGCCTATATCTGGGAGACTCTCAAATGGCAACCATTACAAGTGTTGAACTTTTGCTATTAAAAAAAAGCACCAAAGCCTCATAAATAATGTAAACTTCCATTCTTTTTAAATTTTTGTATATTATAATTGAGGTGATTTTCTTATAAAATGTATGAGTCCTGCTGCTGACCTGTGGGAATGACAAAGAGGAACAAAATTGGGATTCATCTTACTTTGTAGACCACTGGGGGACAATTTAAGTCTTCATTGAAAAGGGTTCTTCAGCACTCTATATGCTTCACTCTGTGATGATGTCTGAAGTCCTGTGCCTAACTTTATTCAGAAACACATTTCCATAATTTATTCATGTTTGCATCAGTATCTTTCACTTGAATTCTGTTACGGATGGTATCATTTTATTTCTTAATATAATTCCTAGTAGTTTCTCACTTTTACATAAAGACAATTGGTTTGAATGAAGTAGCATATCCTGTGCCATTCATTATTAACATCAATTCATTCCTAAGGTTCACTTTTATTATTGAGTTGTTTTCTTAACTTACATTCTCACATTAATCTTCTAGTCCACAGTCAAATAGAACTTATTTCCTTATTCTTCGTGGGTTTTTTCTTTAATTCTTTTAAATTTTATGTTTGACTATTTTGCCTGCACCATGTTTGTGCCTATTGCATGCAGAGACTAGAAGACGACACGGGTTCCCCTGTAGTTCCCATGTGTGAGCTTCCATGTGTACTGGGAACTGAATCTGAGTCCTCTAAAAGAGCAGCCAGAGGTCTTAAAAGCTAAGCCATCTCTCCAGCTCTTCTTGAAATCTTTTTAAATTTCCTTATGCTTAGACAATATTTCTTTTCATGTTTAATCTAGTTCATACTGGTTGGTTTTTTTTCTTTCTGTTTTATACCTTGTCTAACTTATTGAATGACATATTTGTATTTTTGTCACATGTATGTGTACACCTATACTACTGGTAGGTAGTTTATAAACAAACATCAGTTAATGGTCACTTTGTTGATTGGCCCTGATGTTTTGCTTTGTCTTTCTGCTTACCACACCTATTATTAAATGATGAACATTGAGGTTCATGAGTTTTATGGATTTTCTATTTCTCTATTATTTCTATCCATTTTGCTTTATGTGTTTTGAAGTGTCCTTGAGACTTACTTTCATGCTAAAATCACATTATACTCAGTGAATTTTATTCTAGCATCTCATCATGGCTCTCATGACTTCTCCTTATAACACCTTTGATGTTTACTTTGTCTGGGGTCAATGTAGACACTATCTTTTCTGTGTCAGTATTGAATAGAGTATCCTTTACTATTCTCCTACTTTCTATATTTTAAGGAGATAGCATACAGAATATTATTTGTTCCTTGTAAAACAACTTAACTTATACTCTCTGTCTTCTACCAACACAAAACTTTTCAGCTCAATTATTTTGCTATATATTTTTAATTAATTCCTTAAATTAAAACATTTCATGTTCTCTTTTTTTGTCTATGGCTTTGGAGTATTTGCTTATTTCAGCATGTTTTTCCTGATGGCCATTTAATTTATTCATTTTAGCGGTTCCTTTATAAACTAAATTTTGATTGCTCACTTTTCCTCAATCTTGTGTTACAGTCTTATCACTTAATAATTTTCCTGTCATTTGCATTAGGGGATTATTAGGAGAAATGTAGTAATGTGTATTTGTTGAGATATTGCTGCTATATCTTGTTCTCCTACTTCTCTCTCACATTTTCCTTGGGTTTGATTATTTGCTGTAGCACTTCTTCAGTGTGTCTGGAGATGAACAGCTCTGAGTTTCTACTTGCTGTCCACTAAACAATGTCCTGTTTCCCTTAACTTCTTAACGATAGTGTTCTTGATTGTAAAGTCCAAGGTTGTATTTTCCTGAAGCTTGATAATGTTATAGTTCTTGTTTACCTGCTCTTCCCTGACTTCTGATGAGATTTCTTTAGTCACTAGGATTCTCAAGCTTATATGTATAATCTTAGTTTCCTTAAAATTGTATTCCAAAACGTTTCAAGCAACTTTATTATCTGTGTAGGTGTGGTTTTATGTGTTCATTTTGACTAAGCCCTTGTTTGTGGATTGCTACATTTATAAAGCTGCCCCCTGAGAGGCTCCGCCAGAGCCTGACCAATAAAGATGCAGATACTTGCAGGCAAACATCAGACTGAGCATGGGGATCCCAAATGGAGGAGTTAGGGAAAGAACTGAAGGAGCTGAGGAGGTTTGTAACCCCATAGGAAGAACAACAATATCAACCAACCAGACTCCCCTCCCCCAAAGCTCCCAGGGACTAAACCACCAACAGAAGAGTACACATGGAGGGACCCATGTCTCCAGCTGCATGTGTAACAGAGGATTGCCTTGTATGGAATTAATGGGAGGAGACCCCTTGGTCCTGTGGAGGCTTGATGCCCCAGCATAAGAGGATGCTAAGGTAGGGAGGTAGGAGTGGGTAAGTGGGTGGAGGAGCACCCTTATGGAAGCAGGGAGAGGGGAGATGGGACATGGGGTTTGCAGAGGGAAAACCAGGAAGAGGATAACATTTGAAATCTAAATAAATAAAATAAATAAAAAATAAAAGTTCTGCAAATAAAAAAACATATATAAAGTTTTATACATTAAGGGCAATATGTCATTTAAATTTTCAGACCATTCTTCCTAACCATCTCTCTCTAATTGTTCAAACTGTAAAGACACAGGTTGTAGGCTGATCTGTATTCTCCCAGAGCTGATGCTGATCCTCATCACTCCTTTCTACTTAAGTTCTGGAAATTCTGTCTGCACCATTGTTTTTACTTGTTTGCACATTTGCATCTTCATTCTTTGTTTTCAGAATATATTTTTCCCCTTATGTAGTATTGTTTATCAGACCCATCCTTCCATTTGTTTCTTTTTCATATCTGTTTGTTACATCTGTCTTTTTATACATTTCTAGTTTATTGAATAACAGCTGCTTGCAGTCTTGTTGAATTCATTGTTGAGATCATTATCCATCAATTTCAGAAGTACTGCTGTGCATTGTTTCCACTTTTTCATTACTAATTTTTATTCTGTGTTGGGTATTTTATGTACTTTTTATAAGGGAGGCAGTCCTGTAGACCTATCTTCCTCTTCCTTCTACATTGTTTTGATTTAACAACAAGCCTTCAACTCTAGTTCTCGATTTCTTCTTATAGCTATCTCCCACTGTAGCTGAGACACTGGATACTCTGACAGGCCCACGTGACCCTGTCTTACTCATACACAGCTAAACATATACCAATATTTATCACTGGTTCATAAACAAACTTCAGGATATTTGCTGATTAATCTGCACAGGATCTGAAATCAACTAAGAAATAAGCTTCCAGGCTCATCTGTGATCTCTCTCTCTCTCTCTCTGTCTCTCTCTCTCTCTGTCTCTCTGTGTGTGTATATGTATGTATGTATTGTTAAAACTATTTGGAAGGAAAAGACACACTCTAAATGTGGTTGGCACCTTCCAGTGGCAGTCACATAAAAGTAGGTCCAAAGGGGAAAAATGAACTTTCCTCTTGTAAATTTCTTTTTTAATTTTTTTTAAATTTAATTTAATTTTTTTAATTCTATCTTGGGATATTTATAAACATTTCAAATGTTTTCTCCTTTAGAAACCCCTATTCCATTCCCCCTTCCCCTGCCTCTGTGAGGGTGCTCCCCCACCCACTCGTCCACTCCCTCCCTCCCTCCCTAGCTTTCCCCTATACTGGGACATCTAACACCCTCAGGTCTAAGGGCTTCTCCTCCCACTGATGGCCAACTCTGGGAACAAACCTGGTGTGGTGGGAAGAAGCCCCACATATCTGTCCTGGGTGCTGTAGCTCTGCGGGGGATTAGGGACACACGGGATGTAGCCATGCGTCTTTCCACACGGGAAGCCTTTGTGGGCCCTGCCCGTGGGTTGGGGAGGGGGCCATTCCCGAAGAACTCGAGGCAGCTGTCTCCATGGGTTCTCTAGCCTGGGGCACCACAGTTGCAGCAGGGTGCCACGGGCTAGCCAGAGTGCAGCTGGGGTTCCTCAGTGGCTTGAAGCACAGGGCTAACTGCTTAGGCTTGGGTGAATGGGTACCATCTGGGAGCGTTGGGATTCCCTCAGCGAGAGATTAGATGCAGCTCCTTAATCAAGGGCCAAATCCCTTGCTTCCCACAGCAGATCCAGATGAAGAGACAGTCCATAATTCTAAGATGTTTATTTTCATCATGTGAGAGTGTCATGGATGGAATTGTATCCCCTCCCCTCTAGGAGAGAGATGGCAGATATAGTAACTGGGAAGGGGCATGGCTAAGCCTCTAGGTGTCTCATTAACATAGGGATGGCTTGGGGCTGTGTGGCTACCTGGAGCATGGTGGTACATGACTGTGACCAGAGCCAAAAGCCTCCTGGGAGCATTGGCATAAAATTTCCAGTCCCTTGAAGATTCTTCTAGGTCTCCCAGAGTTTTCACCTGTGCTCAACCTGGTGCCAGACTGCCTGTCACAGATCACTGCCCCACAGCCAACAAGGCCCTACTCTGCCACATACGTGGCCAGCACCATGGGTCCCTCCATGTGTATTGTTTGACTGGTGGTCTAGGAGCTCTGGGGATCTGGCCAGTTGACACTGTTGCTCCCTCCATGGGGCTGCAAACCCCCTCAGCTCCTTCAGTCCCTTCTCCAACTCCTTCATCCAGGACCCCATGCTCAGCCTAATGTAATTCACCACCTCTGTAATTCTCAGGCTCTGCCTGAGCCTCTCTGGAGACAGCTTATTATGCTTTCACAAGCAAGCACTGCCCAGCATCCACAAGAACTTCCCGGTTTGGTGGCTATACATGGGATGTATCCCCAGGTAGGGCAGTCTCTGAATGGCCTTTCCTTGAGTCTAAGCTCCACACTCTGTCTCAGTATTTACCTCTGTGAGTATTTTGTTCACCCTTCTAAGAAACATAGAAGCATCCACATTTTAGTCTTTCTTCTTTTTAGGCTTTATATTGTCTGTGAATTGAATCTTGGGTATTATGAACTTTTTGGATAATATACACTTATCAGTGAGTACATACTGTGGTTTTTTTTTGTTGTTGTTGTTTTTGAGTTACCTCACTCAGGATGATATTTTCAAGTTTTATCCATTTGCCTGCAAACTTCATGAAGTCATTATTTTTTAATAGCTGAGTAGTATTCCATTGTGTAAATGTACCACATTTTCTGTATTCATTCCTCTGTTGAGGGACATCTGGGTTGTTTGTAGCTTCTGGCTATTATAAATGTGGCTGTTATGAGCATAGTGGAGCATGTGTCCTTATTACATGTTGGAACGTCTTCTGACATGTTAGAGTGTCTTCTGAGTATATGCCTAGGAGTGGTATAGCTGGGTCCTCATGTATTATTGTATCCAATTTTCTGAGGGTCCACAAAACTGATTTCCAGAGTGGTTGTACCAGCTTGCAATTCCACCAGCAATGGAGGAGTGTTCCTCTTTCTTCACATTCTTGCCAGCCTTTGCTGTCACCTGAGATTTTGAACTTAGCCATTCTGCCTGGTGTGAGGTGGAATCTCAGGGCTGTTTTGATTTGCATTGGATGTTGAGCATTTCTTTAGGTGCTTTTCAACCCTTCGAATTTCCTCAGTGGAGAATTCTCTGTTTATCTCTGTTTACTATTTTTAAATAAGGTTATTTGGTTCTCTGGAGTCTAACTTCTTGAGTTCTTTGTATATAGTGGATATTAGCCCTCTATAGGATGTAGGATTGGTAAAGATCTTTTCACAATATGTTGGTTGACATTTTGTCCTATTGACGGTGTCCTTTATCTTACAGAAGCTTTGCAATTTTATGAGGTCCCATTTGTCAATTCTTTATCTTAGAGCATAAGTCTTTGGTGTTCTGTTAAGGAACTTTTCCCCTGTGCCCATGTGTTCGAGACTTTCTCTTCTATTAGTTTGAGTGTATCTGGTTTTATGTGGAGGTCCCTGGTACACTTGGACTTGAGCTTTGTACAGGGAGATAGAAATAGATCAATTTGCATTCTTCTACATGTTGACAGCCAGTTGAACCTGCACCATTTGTTGAAAATGTGGTCTTTTTTCCACTGGCTGGTTTTAGCTCCTTTGTCAAAGATCAAGTGACAGTAGATGTGTGGGTTCATTTCTGGGTCTTCAATTCTATTCCTTTGATCTACCTTCCTGTCACTGTACCAATAACATGCAATTTTTATCACTACTGCTCTATAGTACAGCTTGAGATCAGGGATGCTGATTTCCCTAGAAGTTCTTTTATTGTTGAGAATAGTTTTTGCTATCCTTGGTTTTTTGTTATTCCAAATGAATTTGAGAATTGCTCTTTCTATGTCTATGAAGAATTGAGTTGGAATTTTGATGGGGGTTGCATTGAATCTATGTAAACTTCTTGTTTTTCTGGTGGATTTCCACAGTCTGCTGCTGCTGTTGTGGCTACTGTTATAGCTTTGTTGATATAAGAACACAGCATCTTCAGGTAACCAGCATGTACTGAAGACCAGGTCTCCAGGAACCCTCCAAATCTTCAGTACCAGATTGCTACTGCTGAGGCATCCATGCTTATAAACTAACCAGATGCCTGGTTCTCATCATCTCCAGTGGGAGGAGATCCTTTGTAGGACCACACAGATCATACAAGGAAGACAATCTAGTAAGTTCTGTTAGTATATACTCATTCTACCAACTCTGTTTCTATAGAGTATATCACTATTATTTGTATATGATTTGAATACTTCCTCCTAACTTCTAGCTTTATTGAGCATCTTTTTATGCTTCTTGCTAAGAAAGATAAGGTTTGTCTTAGAGTTTCTCTGGTCTGGATAACTGTAGAACTGCCAAAGTGTGCTTGCCTCAACAAAGCTACAAGGAAAAATGAAAAGTCATCCTTTAATTCATTCCTAGCTTGTTTCTTCCCATTTTGAGCCTCTTTCTCATAAGTCAAAGACGTGGGTTTTGGCAAAGTTACCAGTCATGCCTCATATTTCCTGCCTCTGACATGGAAACATATTCCTGGGTTGGAGCCTGCCTATGTCTATAAGAATTATGCCTTTAGATTCAACATACAACCCCATCAAGTCTGAGGCAAGTACATTTAAGCACTGTGTTTATTTATACATTCCTATCCAGAAGTCTCACATGAAAATTTATCAAGGATGGAAATGAAGACATCATAAATGACAAATTGCTAGAATTATAACTTTCTCTTCATTGAAATATATTAATAAGTCAGAATGTGTTCAGTCAAGCATAGCACAGTCAAGTGCAGACAGGTTCACAGGCAATGATGCAGATTGCAGCATATTAATAGGACTCTGTTGGGAGCTTTCTCATGGCAAACTGCCCCAGACACCTGAGGAAAGTGAAAATCTAACTGTGGAGATAATAAAATAGACTGTGGTGAGACTTTCTTCCAGTGACTATAGCAAAAATAAACAAAAATCCCCAGAAGCTTAAAACTAAATCTCATATTGTGGCAAGCTTCAAACCTGTCTTTCAGCAATTGACAAGCTAGTAAAGATCGTTTTTACAAATTGTAATATGTTGAATTGTGACTTGCCTCTACATGATCAGATATTCATAGAATTAGAAGAGAAGTAAATGGAAATCTGTTTAATTGTGAGTTTATGAAGCATTTAAGTCAATACATTTACAATATAAGCAATGCTTTGATTTTAAAATAAAATTTAGACAAAATCTTTTCAATTAGCTGATGCTAATTTTCATAATTTTTATTAAAATAAGAAATTACCTTTAACAGTTTGAATGTTTTGTCTCTATATGATAAGATAACCAGGTGTATGTGTGTGTATGTGTGTATGTGTGTGTAGTGTATTCATGTGTATGTATCATTGTATCTAATCAGGATGTGAATGTGTTTGTGTCTAGCTGCATGTATTGTGTGTATGTTTGTCTTTCTGTATGAATGTGGTTTTTTTTGTATACTTGTATCTATATATGTATATGTACTGTGGCATATATATTTTATGTATCTGTCTGTGAGTATATTGTTTATATGACTTTGTATACAGCCATTGCATAGATTGTGTGTCTGAGTATCTATCAATCAACCAATCTATCTATCTTTCTATCTATCTATCATATTTTTTTCTTGCTGCTGTGATAACAGACCCTTATAAAGGCTACTAAAGGAGAAAGAGTTCATTTTGCTTCATAACTTTTAGTTAAAGTCCACTTTGGTGGGCAAATGACTACAGCAGAACATCAAGGCAGTTTGGAACATCTCATCCACAATCAAGACAATCAAAGCAAAGGATGATTAGTGTTTATGCTCAAGTGGCCTTTTCTGGTTTACACTGTGTGGGACCCACCCCATGGAACAGTGTTGCCAATAGTTAAGGCAGGTCTCCCATCTCAATTAATCTAACAAAGATAACCCTCACAAGCATGCCCAGAGACCAACCATATGTAGATCATTCTTTAGAGATATGGCTTTTTTTTCTAGGTGATTCTTGGTTATAAACTTGATGATCAATGCCATCTCATCAAAGTGTGTGAGAGAAAGTGTGTGTGTATGTGTGCATATGTGTATGTGCAAATATATGCATGCAAGTCTATTTCCCTCTAGGATTTGCTAAAAAAAAAAACACAAAGAGTAAAAAAATTAAAATTCACATTGAAAACTTAAAAGCAAAATAAAACAAAATCTTTGATTTCTACTTTTATTGTATGTGGAATAAAATATTTAATTTTGGTATAAGAATACTACCTTTTACAACATAATATCTTTTCCCTAAAGGATGAACATGGGGTTGGTTCAGGAAGTTAGAGGTGCTTACTACACAAACATTAGGACATAAGCTCAAACCCCAGCATCCTTATAAGATCTTGGCATAGCCCTGCGCATGCCTAGAATATGAGCATGGAGGGATATGGACACAGGAGGATCTCTGCAGCCTGCTGGTTTCAGGCAACATCAAGGAGTACCAGGCTCAGAAAAAGAACCTGCCTGAAAGAAACTAGATGCTGCATACCTACCTGTACCTGGTCTCACACAGAGGCAAGAAGATGCCCACTTGGGAATCCCAAAACCTATGACTGGGCTGACAAGGTAAGGTGAACTTGGCAGCTTGATAAGGTTTAACACACTGGCATGTGGAACTGAGGTTTGGATCTAAGTTTATTCAATGACGTCACTAGAGTCCTTATAAGAGGAAGGTAAGAACAGTCAGTTGTGGTAGGATATGGGATAACAAAAGCTTAGGTCATGATCTGAAGAAAATGAAGAGTTGTGGATTCCTGGTTTTAAAGACAGAGGTAGAAGTCAGAGAAATAGCATCTCCTGTAGGAGCTGCAAAGGACAATGAAACACATTATCTACTGGAGTCCACAGAACAGAGCAGAGAATAGTACCTTGAGTTTAGCTGAGTGAAGCTGACTTGCACTTTTAAGCTCAAACCTGAAAGGCATAGTTTTCATCCAATGTGCTTGTGCCAGTTTTCATAAGGAAAAGAAAATAGCATCAGCCTGATAAAATTTTTAGTTTTGTTTCCTAAGTTCCTTCTTCATTTCCAGTGTACAGGCTTCACTTTCTCCCTACATTAGATCATATACACAAGGTACATAATAATTATATAACATGAGTCTCACATAAAATACACTAATATTCATGTAATCTTAAGGCAGTCAGTTTTAAGAGAAAATGACTCATGGCATGGCTTTTCTGTATCACCTAGTCAGGAATCCTTCTCCCCCCATGCCCTTAGTCTTGGGATGAGAGGGTAGTGCCAGCAAACCAGGGTCATTTGGGCATTTTTCCCATTATAGGAGGGCTTCTTATTTCTTCTCCTGCAAAAGAGGTAGGTGACTACTTGTTCTAGAATCTGATAAACATTACTCTTGCATCTTTGACAGGTCATGCCCCTAAGCTTCTTTTGTTTGGGGAATATTTCTTACCTCCTTAGCTTTAGGCATAGTTGTTACTTCCTGTATTTAGGTAATAGTTCTTGTTTCCTGCATTTAAGTCACAGTTCCTACTTCCTGTTTATTGCTCATAGTTTCTGTTTCCTATGTTCAGGGTGATGCATCCTCTGTCTCACCTTAAAAATGGTATTTTTTCTATAGTTAAATTGAAATAAATAATTAGGTAGATGTATAATTTTTTCTGTACTAAAGTTTATGGCAGTTTACAAAATGTGATACCTTTGGGGTTAAAACTTAAGATATAAAAGCCCTGACCCAACTTTACTTTAATCTTCTTTGCATGAGCTTCTTTGACTTTATGCTGGGCATGGCCAGGGTCCTTTGCCCACTTCACCTACACATAGTGTTTTTCTACCAGTTACTGAGAAACTATCAAGAGCCCAAGAGGTTGGTTAGGTTGATATTTAAACTGACTGTTCATTAGTGGATAATCATTTATATTATATCTTAAGACATCCATAGTTAATATTGATGTTTATTACAGATGGTGGGAGGCATATATATGTACTAATAGTTTTGTATGTGTATCTCAAAACTTATGTACATAAATTTAGCTATCTTGATGAGACATCGTGCTCTCTATCCTGACTCCCAATTTGACTCTTTATGATCCTGTACCTTGAATTGAAAGGGCCAGATACACTCCCTACAGTGTTATTTTCCCCTGCTTCTTACATGTTTGGAACTTTACAAAATCCATGTTTGGAACTCTAAGGCACTGCTCTTAGCATTTCCCATTCATTCTGAAGCATAAAAGTAAAATAGAAGCAAAAATATCTAATCATATCTTATTATCTTCTTCATTTTCATGTTGAAGATACATCAATCCCCAAATCTGCTTCAGGCTATTTACTTCTACATGAATTTTATGGAGGGCCTTTGATCTGGAAAAATTTGGCTGAATTTTAAATTAAAGAAGTAGAGCTGGTCTAACATTCATCATTTCATTGACATCCTGTAGAAAGTGCACATCACAGTCAAATAAAGAATTCTCTGGTGACCACCATGACCTGCGGGGAATATTCTCAGCAGCTCTAGCACATGTTCAAATACAGATCTTCCAGAAATAAAAGCACCTGAGGACATTGCTAAAGCAAGTCATATATAGAAATTGACTATATTTTAGACTCTTATTCTTTGATCAAAATGCTGTTTTAGGCCTAAAACTAATTGACTGGCTTGACATATATACATCCTTAGAATTATTTTGGTCTAACTTATAAAACTGTCCATGTATGCCATTAGGAGGATGCTTGCTTAGTATATAGAGAGCCCTGAGATTCACCCCTGGTATCACATAAAATAGGAAAAGTGGTATATGGTTGTAATTCTAGAACCAGTGAGGGGGTGGAAGGAGAATTAAAACAGTGTGTGTGTGTGTGTGTGTGTGTGTGTGTGTGTGAGAGAGAGAGAGAGAGAGAGAGAGAGAGAAAGAAAAAGAGAGAGAGAGGCAGATACAGAGACAGACAGAGACAGACAGACAGATAGACACAGAGCACAGAGAGACACAGAGTCAAGAGATTGAGACATACAGTGTGAAATCCTAAGGAAAAAAACTCTCTATACATGAATGGCAAAGTACCATATTCCCCGCAAAACCCAGCTACTTTGGTCCAAATGTCTGAGTAAATTCTAGCCAGTCTTATTTGTACCACTTCATGTTATTCATGTTCAATAACTCACTCCTGTCTCTTCTGATCTATAGGCATCTTCTATGTAAATAATTCTAAAGTGGCTGTATTTTTACTGTTCTTGAAGTAGATGATGATCCCAAAATTAGAAGCAGTACTTTGCATAGCTCTAAGATACTATCAGTAGTTCTTGTTTCTTAGGTTATATGCTCTTCAATAGAACTCTCCCAGAGATCAAGTGTAGCAAAAATGATGTGTTTTTTGCTGGCAAAAAATAATCCATAAAAACTAACAAACCCCTCTATATCTTTTTTGTATGCTAGAATCTCACCATCTCTTCATAAGAACACTACTAATTCCTTGGTAGATTACTAAGCAGCATTAAACTTAGAACCCAAAAGCTGAATTCTGGAGTCTCATAGTTAAGACTGAATGAAGAATGAAGCTATTCAAATATTATAGAAAGGCTCAATGCTTCTCCCTTTTCATAAAAAAAGCAGGCAGGAATTAAGCACAAAAGTACACAGATAAAAAGCCACAAAAATAAAATAAAAGATAAGAAAAGAAAGAAAAAAGGGAAGAAAGAAAAAGAAACAGCAAAGAAAAATAAGTTTCCATGAGTGTAAAAAAAAAAAAATAATAACCATAAGTGTAAAAACTCTAAATGTAAAGTCTACAATGTAATATGGAACCTAGGGAATTCTAGAAACAGCACTCTGGAATATCTGGTTTTACTTTAGCAAGAATGGGCTGAAAATTATATTCTTCCTTTCAGAAAATTCTTCTCCCCAAATTGACTTCATTTGGGCAAGGTGGTGATCAAAGTGGAGGAAAGTGGTTGACTTAATGTCAACAACAGACCTAGAGGCTTATGTTTTAACTGTTTGTGCACAGGAGACATGGATACACTCCTTTATCCACCCTAGTTTTTTTTTGGATATTGTTATCAGGACTTGCAATTACAAGACTTTGTTCTAACTGATAAGTTTATCACCATGAAGCACAAAAGGCCTTGCCTAAAGCAATTGTTTGCTGCAGCTTCAAATTACCTTAAGAGTCACTGCATTTAAGGATGTTAGTGTTTCTTTTAATAACTCATAGCTTTGTAGTTTGGACAGACTGAAGAAACACATTTTTAACATGGCCAGATCTCACTATCCTGGTCCTCATCCATGGACTTGGACACAAGGAATAAAATTGTGTCTAAGCAAGTAAAGTGAATTTTCAGAAATATTATTCCCCAAAGGACACAGTATAACAAATGCACACCTAGCATTGATATTGTATTAGATAGGAGTGGTTTCCACATGATTTGAGGGATACAGGAGGACAATGTCCATGGATTGTCAGCAAATACTATGTTATTCCTAAAAGAGTATTTCTCACCAGTGGACTCTGCTATTCACAAGTATCATTGAAGCAACAGATATAGAGGATGCAAAGGGATAACTAAAAATTTGAATTAAAGTGTGTGTGTGTGTGTGTGCATGGGCATGTGTGTATGTGTATGTTTGTTTTGGGAGCTGTGTGTATACATGTGTATGTTATATGAATTAATAACACAATGAGTTATAAGCTTTTCAGTCATTAGGGGCCATCTAGGAATAATTCAGCCTAGAATAATTTATGTAAGATTGTTTACCTTAACTCAAGCTGCTCTTGCAATTGTAAGATAGTCGGGTAGAAGCAAGTCTGGAAAGCAGAGTGCTCACAGCCTAAACCTTCCCTTTGGTCTCTGATTTCAGTACTCTGCCTCAATGGGTGATCCAAGTCCAGAAAAGCTTCAGCATAGTGTTTCCTTCCGAACTGTACTTTAAATGTGGATCTTTTCATCAGAATTAGTATTGATAAAATGCACACACTACCAAGAACAATCTAGAGGTAGAATTATCTGCATTGAGTCTAGTGATATTCTCTATAGAAATATGAAGAAAAAAATTAAAGCTCTCAACATTTAAAAGATCCTAAAAGTCAAGGCAACCCTGAGGAATCAGGAATGGTGAGGGTGTTGGAATATTTGATTTTAAATAATATTTTTCCATATTAACATAACATACAACATTTCACTGACACAAGTGTGGTCAAGAAGATTGTGGAATAGAAGATTCACAAAAGACTACACATCTACAGCCATTGGAATGTAACAAAGTTACTAAAAATATAGCTTTTATTTAATTAACTTTAAATACTTCTTTATAACTTGAAAATGGTGAAAAAACTGGGCATACACTTACAAATTGATGAAACTTGGTGCTTATCTACCAATTTATTCAAAGCCTACTTAAAAATAAATACTAGATATTTGAAGAAACATAGGTAAAATGTATGGGTAGGAATAAATAATCTAAGTGACTGTAATAACGATTGGCAAATGGGATTACATGAAATTGAGAAGCTTCATACAGCAAAACAAAGTCTTAACGAGCTGCAGAGTCAGACAGTGAGTGGCAGAAAGTCATCAGCAGCTACTCATCAGGCAGAGATTCACATCTAGAAGAACCAAACAAGTTAAATGACAAGAGTAAATAATTCAATGAGTACATAGGCAAATGAACAGGTACTTTACATAAAGTGAAATGGATAATAAAACATATAAAACTGTTCATAATCTTTAGTCATCTGAGCGATATGAATCAAATCCACTCTGACATTCTCCCCACCCCTCTCCACTCTGCATTGATAGCAAGAAAAAATACAAATGTTTTCCAACACACAGAGAATAAAGACTCTTACACAATTTGGGGAAGGTAAATTAGTCCAGACATGAGAGAAATCAGTGTGAAGTTTTCTCCAAAATCAAAAATAAAGCCACCATATGGCCCAGTCACAACTCCAGGGTATTCATCCTCAAAGCAAGGTCAGGTTTTTTGGGAGACATCTGCATGTCCGTGTTTATTACAATGTTCCTTACAACTGTAGTCTCTGGAGTCAGCATTGGTGTCTACCAATAGAAGAATGGCTACAGAAGTAAATGCACAATGCAGCTTTATCAGTCAAAAAGAATAATGAAATTAAGTTGTCTGTAGGAAAGTAAAGAGAACTAGATATCATCATAGGAAGTGTCACTAATCACACAAGAACAGAAGGCTATGCCATATGTGCAATTTGGAAATAATTTTTTAAATTACATTAAATTAAAATTTTAGTGTGGATGTATAAGGGGAAGGGGAGAAGTGATTAAGAATGAAGGAGACAAAAATGGTGAATATAACCAGCAGTGGTGTGCATTTATCCAAAGGGGCTTTCCTTTGATTATACACAACTGTAAAGCCTTTCTAAAAGACAGACTAATTAGAGTGATCAGAGAGCAAGTTTACATCACATATATAATTTTTAAATACATACATATATTTAAATGGATACACAAACATAACTATTCTCAACACTGGACCGTTTTACAGAGAAAATAACCAAATTGCCCAATATGTTTTCTCTAGTCCTGGGCTTGTTATAAAACAACACAAACATATAATAGTTTCGAAAGCCAGAAAATTCTACACTCTTGGAAGACAGCAAGCTATGTGTGATGCTCTCTGAAATATAAAGGGCCTCAAATATTTCCCAATTAGATAGAAACTGAAGTCCAGAAAAATGAAATGAATTGTCTAGGACTGTTTACATTTAAAACTGTTCTCCTCCAATGCTTATTTCACAATAATCTCTATTTAAATTTAATTTAAAGAAACATCAATCCTTTAAATCTGTATCAACAGCCTGAGTTATGAGAAAAGCTAATTTCAGTGCTGACTTGTGCATTATTCTCCCTTGTTCTTAAACTCATCATCTCTGTGTGTACTGGTCTATCATTGGTGGTGTTGGAGGGATAAGTTGGGTTAGATTCTTCAGTATACAAATAGAATGAAACATAACTACATTTTTATTCTCATTAATTAATTCACTATTATCATACATCTGAATTATTTTGATTTCTTTTCCAAAAAATGTGGGATTTATCCTGATCTTTAAGTCTACTGTCTGCAGTACAAGCACAGGATGGTGGAATCTGCTGACTGATTGTTTCTTCTAAGATCTGTAGATATTCTCTGTAGCTACAATCTCTAATGTAGTCTCTGCCAGGGTTAGAATCATTCACATGCAATGTTTACCTCACACACAAATTTCTTTTCAAGTGTTTTGAATCTGAGTATATTTTTATAGAAAACCTGTTAGATTAAGAAAGGGTAAGTTCATAAATAAGAACTAAGGTTCAAAAGGATTCAACAATTCAATTCAAATGGAGAACTAAGATTCAGTTGAAAAGATAAATATCTATAATTTTTGTACTGTCTATCCTTGAGATTGATAATCTCTGCTATACACAGTTCAGACTGTGTCTTCCTTTGAATTGGCCAAAACAAGTGAAATAGCTCTATCCCTTTATCAATGTACATACTCAGTGGTTGTAAGTGTATTCTTTATCCATTGACTCAGATTATTACCAAGGCTGGTGGACAGGCATGGGGACAGCAAACATAAAAATTAAATTGCTTTAAAACATTAAGGAGTTGCCTGATAGATACTATGAAAATTTCATAAATAGTGAATGAATTTTCTATTTATTGTTGCAAATGTGTGTATAACTCAATTTATCAGTATGTTTTTGGTCTCTGTAGACACACTACAAGCTTTCACTGAATTTGGGCTTTGGAAGAATGGCAGACGTGAGTAAAGTGTGATCCTGTTAAAGTATTTGATACAATCTCTCCACTGTGGACAATTCTGCTGCAGTAAAACAATATTGGCTCTACTGTTCTCTCAGTAGTCTGTGTCCAAATAAGAGTAATCTGTCAAAAAGAAAAGAAAAAAGAAAACAAAAAGTTTTAAAAGGAGTTTTGCTAAGTTGTGGAAGCCAGGGACTGGTTCAGAGAGGCTTACTGTGATGCAGAACCAGGGAGGTGGACAGAAAGTAGAGCTTGTCACCTCTCACCTTGACTTTTTATATGGAACGGTGTCTTTGGGTCTTCCTGTTTAAGGGAGAAAAGTTTCAATTGTTTATCTCTGATGTAGCCCACTGGGAAGTTTCTATTTCATGTATTACTGTCTAAGCTGGAATGAAATAATAGCTTCAGCAAAAAGAATAAGCATTATCTTATGATAATGCTTATTATAATATAATAAGCATTATATTATTTCATAAGAAGCTATGAAATATGGCAGAATCAAAATATGAGTGTATTCTGCTGAAGTCTGGAGTCTTTCTGAATTCATATCTATCAACAGATTAACAGTGAAACCATCCATTTGCTTATTCACTGGTACTTGCTGTCAATCACAGTGCTTTATTCTGTGACTAGGCATTAGAATACAGAGCAAATAAACATCCACATCATCCTCAAGGAGCTTGCATTTTAGAGCAAAAAACCTATAATGAGCAATTTATATTGAGATTTTCAGAAAATCATAACTTCGCAAGGTAAGATGATGAGGATCAAAAGAGAACAGACATTGAAGTTTGGCAAGGAAGAAAACATTAGGGGATGTCTGATTGTAAATGAGAAGTCATACATGGAGTTGACACAGAGCAAATGATATTAAATCAGATACAGGAAGCAAATACACAGATTTTATTTATTTCTCTATAAATTTGAAATGTTTTTGACTACTTATGCATTAGTGCTATTGGGTAAAAAAAAAAAACCAAACAATGTTGAGATAGAATTGTGGTACCCTATGCATATCAGAACCTTAATATTTTGCTGATGCTAAGATGGTATTATTTACATGTTTGGTGAACAGCAGTTCTATTAGTAGTTACTCATTTCAAATTTCACATCTTACAACTGGCCATTTATTACTTGGAGAACTGATTTTTGAGCAGATATCTATTTAGGACCCTGTGATGCTTTTTTTGAGATTCTTCTGGCCTGAGGACCCTCAGTTCAGTGCAGGCATGTCTGTATTTGCAACAGGCTGATGGCTTTATCTGTAAGCTTTGCACTGGTCTGGCTCCATTAGACTGGGTTTATGTTATAGAATTGCTCTTCTCAATTGTCTGGATTTTTTGGTGCCCTGACTATTTACTAACTGCTTAGAAAGATCAGCCAGTATAATTCTCTTATAAGCTCTTCAGTCCATTACTTCTCTCGGCCACATCTATTGGGTTGGACACAAAGGTTTTTTTGAGTTGAGTTTTTGAGTTGACAAGAGTAGTATATGTTTCAGATGAACTCATTGTTCTGTAAAGTGGAAAGAACTAGGGAAATTATAGTTACTATAATTGGAACTGCAAGCAAACACAGTGCACAGTGGGGCCTTATACACTGCATATAATAATGAATAATGAGACTATGAATGAATATGTGTGTGTGTGTAATATAAAGAAAATTTAATATCATTACATAAAGCAGGAAAGGATGGTCAGTTAATTATCAACCATGAATAAGTTGCTGAAGTTGCTTTGGAATCTAAACTGGGTTGTTCATATTAAGGGAACAGTGCTTATGATTTACCTCCAAACAAGTTTCCTTTGCAGAAGGTACATTTTACCCTTGTCACATGCACCCCTTATTTATAAAGCACATAATCATTTCCAAGAAGATATTTTAAATTCATATAAAGGTAGCAATTTCTTAATATGCTTATACTATGCTTATGTTTCAAGGCCGATGTTCAAACCCTGGAATATCTTTATTAATTTTTAGAAAAACAGCTTAAAAATTTAAAGTCAGTGAAATCTCAGTAGACCAATATCTACTCAGATTCTGACAAAATCAGTCAATGACTGTCTTCCTTAGTTGTTTATTCACAGCTTTTATAACAGTATGTGGCTCCTGAAGGCAATGAGGATATTGAGTGCTGTCATCATGAAGTGTTAGTGGAAATGAGATTTTAATTAGTGGGGTGTCATTCAAACAAACACAGAGAGGATTTAAATGCATATTAATCCATATTTGTGTTTCAAATGTCCATTGCTTTTCATTTAATAAAACTTTCTTGGATTGAATAGAGTTTTAGAATGCCTCAGCTCTTACCTTCATCTTTTGTGAACATATAATGTACTTGTTTTTAAAATTTCTAAAATTTGAAAGAAATAAAAGCATTGGCTCAAACTATTTGAAACGGAATAGTATATCACTTCTAAATTTGGGAAGCACCTTTAACATATCTTCTACCTGGAACTGAGCACTGTTTATCACTGTGAGAACATTAATCCTGTTATTTTTGCTGAGAACTCCTATACAATGTGCTTTTCTATTTTAATCAGTAAGTTCAGAACAATGATTCCTTTTTAATAGAAGACAGTGGTGGGTAATATCAGGAGAACACCTGAAGACAGCTCTTATGTTAGAGAGTCAGAAAGTGATGGCTATATAAGCTTTTCCTGGGACAATAGAAGAGACATCTACTGACCAAGGATAGAGAGAATGACTAGATCCAAGGAATGATTCCTCCCAAGCGTTACCTAGTCTAACAATGAGTTTATTTGGCTTCCTTATAGAGTATAGGTGAAGGGATACTCACAGTAGTAGGTGACTACAAACAGTTGCACCACTGAAGTCTCACTTCATTATGGATGACCCCTCCTGGTAGCTTTATAGTGAGTGCTAGCCCTTTGGTCAACCCTCCATAGTATGTATATTGCTGACTGGTCCTAAGTCATCATGATCATGTGCAGATGGGGAGGAATTAAATACAGGTGGCAGGGTAGTATGGGAGAAAAAGGCCAAAATCTCAACAGAGGGTTTAAGGTCCATGAACACCTCTTCCTTACATGAGGGAATGTCAGCAGGTTGGCTTTTAAAAGTCCCATGTAGCTGGGTAGTGGTGGTACATTCATTAAATCCTAGCACTTTGGAGGCAGTTTGAGGCCAGCCTGGTCTACAAAGTGAGTTCCAAGATTGCCAGAACTACAAAGAGAAACCCTGTCTCAAAAATAAACAAACAAACAAGCAAACAAATATGTAATTCTTTTTTTAAAAAAATCCCTTGCTTTAGATTAAGATGGAAGTGTTCCAAAATAGTGGTTTTCAATGTTTAATGATCACAATGCATATCAAGGATATGTAACTTATGTTCATCCATTGTTACCTTATATGATTGACACCCCAATATATATTTTAGTATATATATATGTATATATGTCTATATGTATGTGTATATATATATATATATATATATATATGTATATATATGTTCAGTTCTTTATTTTATACATTTCAAACATTTCAAAATATAGCATTACATCATAATAAGTAAAAGATACTTAATGAAAACTCTTTTGACAGGGAACTTCTAATTTTGGAATTCCAAAATTTCATCCAGTTTAATATTTTCCTTGTCAAGATAGTCATTCTCTCATAAGATTAAGCAAAAACTTAATTCCTCAGTATTAAAAATTTTTCAGTGTAATAATTTAAAAATAAAACCCACAAAATACTACTTATGTATCAAATATGTTTCATTATTTTTACTCCCTATGAAGTCCTACCTCAAAATGTTATGGTTTTATTTTTCTAAACTATGATTTTATTATGAATAACTAGTGAAACAATCCTTAGACTTAGAGATGAGAGATACAGTTTTTGAGTCTTCAGTTTTGAAATCAGTTTAATCTTAGGCAAATAGCTAAAGTTCTTGAGTTTCACCTACTGGAAAAAGCAGTTTTCAAAGGAAAACTAAACTTAACAGCCTCATCTATCTGTAAAGTTTTAAGGTATCAGCTGAAAAAGCTCTGAGTTAGATATTCAGTCTCTTGCCCTCTCTTCCTCTCTTCATTCTTACATAGTGTTCTTGTAACATTTGTCAAAATTTGAGTTCTGCTTTCCAGATGGAAGTGAAGATCTATTGCTGCCCAGCTTCAGGGAATACAATGTTCTCCAATAATCACTCATAGTGACACAAATACCTTAAGCTCATGAGCTAGAGAAAGGGAACAGATAGAAGGTTAACAGGGCACAGGTCAGATGTGCTGGCCATCTCTGTCCCTACTCTTGTTAGTCTGGCATTTCCAACACCCTCTTCTACATTTTCCAATGGGTCTAGTTGTTCCTATACAGAATAATTGCACATTCCAGGTGTACTCTGCTTTTTTGGATAATAGAAGATAATTTTAATTAAAAATAAGGGACTGAAGGAGCTGAGGGGGTTTGCAGCCCTATGGGGGGAGCAACAGCAACAACCAGCCAGACCCCCTGAAGCTCCCTGGGACTAGACCAACAGCCAAAGAATACACATGGAGGAACCAAGGGTTTGGCTGCATATGTGGCAGAGAATGGCCTTGTTGGCCATCAGTGGGAGGAGCAGCCCTTGGGCCTAAGGGGTTTCGATGACCCAATGTAGAGGAATGCCAGGGTGGGAATGAGGGAGTGGGTGGGTATGTGGGTGGGAGAAAACCCTCTTAGAGGCAGGGGGAGGGGGGAGGGGATGGGGGGTTTCCAGAGGGCAGACCTGGAAAGGGGATAGCATTTGAAATATAAATTTAAAAAATCCGATAAAAAAAGAATAAAATTGAAAAAAAAAATAAGTCATCAGCATAGGATTTCCCAATAAAGACAGCTATATAATACAGAGTTGTAATACTATCCTAGGAATAGTGTGTGCGTGTGTGTGTGTGTGTGTGTGTGTGTGTGTCCCTTTTTCTGTCTCTCTCTGTCTCTTTCAAACTACAGAGAGAGAGAGAGAGAGAGAGAGAGAGAGAGAGAGAGAGAGACTATGTCTGCAGTAATGATGCCTGTGGACATGTCTGGGCCATTTGAATAATCAATAAGATGAGTTGTTTTTTCTGTGCACAGACATGTACTTATCTTCAAGCAGTGCTGTGTGATATTGGCTTGTGTGCATGTCTGTGGTCCATTGCCTTGACTGATGATAGATGTGAGAGGGCTAGTCCCACTAAATGTGGCACCATTCCTAGGTTCCTGGGTTGTGTAAGATAACTGGTTCAATGTGAGAGTGCGTAGCAAGCTACAAACAGCATTTCTTAATGATTTTTGCTTCAGCTCCTGCTTGAGTTTTTGCCTTGGTTTCCCTAGACGATGGACCGTAAGTCATGAGATAAAATAAGCCCTTTCCTTCCCAAGTTGCTTCTGCTCAATCTTTCATTGTAACAACAGAGAAGCAAACTAGGACATATAGGCAAGTGGAGGGCATAAAATGTAAAGCTTAGCAGCAGTCTCACAGCATCTAAAGCAAGGCTCTATTGTCTTGTGTTTTTCTAAGCTCTGAAACTTTTACATGCATAATCATGTTTAATCCTTAAGGAAACTCTGAAAACCAATTTATATAATGACCTATGAAAATAAACAAAACTCTACAGTACAAGTAGCTTACTTAAACTCACAAATTCTAGTGATAGCATATCTCTGGATTCATGTCTGAAAGAAAAGCACCTGATTTCTATTTGAGCAACCAACAAGACTGGTTTAATTTGCTATGCACAGCCATTCCCTTATCTTTATGCAGTACTATGTGATATTTAAATTTTTGAAAATTGAATTTTAATATCTGATTAGTCATAGTTTCCGTTGCTTAAATCAACACAGTTTTTATTTTTATTGCCTTTGTTCTTAATATGAATATTCCATATTTATGATATGCTGTTCATCATGTCCATCACTCAGTTGAGGCTTTTGGTAAGTTTTTTTTGTGTGTTACAAATTATCCATTATTACAAAAAACACTATAAGAATAGGCTTTACCTTTATTAACTCATAAGGATTCTTTAATAAGAAACATATGTTGTTATCCCTTGAAGCTAGTAAGGTAAAGGTTTAAATAATTTCTCTGGGAACATCTGGCTTCTGCTTGCTTCACCTGTCTGAAGCCCTATATGCCTTTCTCCTTTGACACCAAAGCTAGGGGTAGTTCATGTCTCGTGACTAACTACTCTTTGGTATTTTGTATATCTTGATGTATTTGGGGAATGAGTACATTAGTTCCTTTTAGTGTATAATTTCCCAACTGCTTTATGAAATGAGGATTGATTTTATGTATCAATTTGGCTAAACCAAGGTACTCAGTAATTGTCAAACACTAACCCAGATGTTTCTCTGAAGGTCTGCTTTAGATGTAACTAAAATTTAAGTCAGTGTGTTATGAGCAAAGTGAATTATCTTCTGTTATATAGTGAGCCTCACATAATCTACAGAATGTACCAGTTAGAAAGAATAAGGTTTTTGAAGCTCTGCTCTGGACTCAGTAGCATCTGGAGGTGACATCATCTCTATATGTTTCTGGAGTCAGCCTGTGTTACACATTGGGATTTGCCAAGCTCAAAACATATAAATCCAACTCCTGAAAACTGTAATCTCTTGCTAGAGACATGATAGGTCAATGATAGATAGAAGATAGATGATACTAAAAAATGAAAGTGTCAGAAGATAGACAGATGCTAGACTGTAAATAAACACATGATAGATGATAGTGATAGATGATGGACAATTTAAAAATAGAGTCAACATTGACTTTGCTTTTCCTCTTGAGAATAACTCTTTAGGCAGTATTTGACCAGGCTTCAGTCTAGTCTTTCTGTGTGATCTTTTGAATAAGGAGAAGTATTTATTCATTTAACCCTCATTTCTTGGTTTCATATTACTAGACTCCTGAGGAAAACCGAAGTCTATCATTGTTCCAAAGCTTGATATATTCTGCGGGACGATTGCTTTCTTTAACGTATTGTTTTATTTAAGGACATATCCAAATTATGTAGTTTTACAGTAAAGCTTGATTTGGTTATTTTGACATAGATGTTACGGTCATTAATGGCAACATGTAAGACTTAAGGCCTTTAGTTAAGCTTAAGAAATTATGCATAATTTCTTCAGCTATTTTACATAATCAGGCAAATAGAACATAAATAAGATTTTTCATTTTCTTGTGTTTTATTAGTACTACTACTCTCCTATCCCTTAAATATCGATTGCACTAATATTGCAAATCACATCACATAATTATTTTTAAATGCATTTATTATAGATAACCTAAATTTGATGACTAATGATCAAGAAGGTTTCTAAGGTAGATGATAAAATGGAAGAACCAAAGGTCACAAAGAAGTTTCTATGGTTAGGATTAGCGATTGGTTCCACTCAACTATATTCATTTGCACATGTATTTAATTACACGTTTTACTATCATCATGGGTATTGTTACAAACTGAGGTACTCCTGTGCTATGTTTGTCTTTCCTAAAGTTGTCTCTTTCAGCTAACAACATTTTTAAACTATGCAATCTGAACTGTTTCCAACTGAATCCCTCTTTCTTTTAGAACAGTTTTCACCATGGGCCATGTCATCATATTCAGGGCAGCAGAAAGCAGGGTTTACATGGCCTCTCACTTATCTGCCTCTGAATGTGGTGCTCATCCTTTGCCTGACATGATCTAAAGATTTGAAATGAAAAACAAACAAACAAACAAACACATTCATGGATAGAATTGTCCCTCTTCACAGCAGTGTTCATCTCCACAGCTGGTATTATGAACTGAGGAAGTACAGCAGGAAGAAGCATTTTCATGGTACTGAACTGAACTCCACAATTTATGCCATTAGTCACAAAGAGTAAGCCTTGTTTCGATTAGTTTCAGATATGTTTCCAAACATCTGATTTCACCACCTTGACTTTCTCTTAAGAAAAACAAACCACTTATCTCTGTCTTGCTAGAAGTCAGGATGTTTTCCCAAAAGAAAATTAACATATTATGTGGCTGTCACTTCTCCTTGAATCACTGGCCCTCCAGGACAAAGGGAGCAGAAAATGGTGGTGGTGGTGGTAGTGTTGGTTGGTGGTGGTTGGGTGGTGGCAAATACCCATGGATTAACTTCCAAGTTTAGCTTCAGTAAAACAACTCAACTTTATTCACGGTGAACAACCAGTATATAGATCTTGGGGAGTGGGTATCTTCATCTTGTAACAAGGCTATAGGATCAGCTGGTTTTTTTTCTTTCCTTTTATTGAATAATTTCTTTTTTTACATTTCAAATGTTATCCCCTTTCCAGGTCTCCCCTCCAAAAACCCCTATCCCCGCCCCCTCCCCCTGCCTTTATGAAGTTGCTCCCCCACCTACCCATCCACTCCTGCCTTCTAGTTCTGACATTCCCCTGAACTGGGGCATCGGACCCCACAGGAGCAAGGGCCACTACTCCCACTGATGTCCAACAAGGCCATCCTCTGCCATGTACGCAGCCGGAGCCATGGGTCCCTCCATGTGTACTCTTTGGTTGGTGGTCCAGTCCCGGGGAGCTCCAGGGGGTCTGGCCAGTTGACAGTTGCTCTCCCCACTGGGCTGCAAACCTCCTCAGCTCCTTCAGTCCCTTCTCCAACTCCTCCATCTGGGACCCAGCTTTCAGTCCAATGGTTGCAGCGGTTCCTACTAAAAAGGCTGAAAACTCAAGCCATACCTATCGTCTTTTGGTTTTGGTATAACCTGATCAATCATGTCTTGCTCAGAAGCTCATAGCCCCTTATGGGGGTCAAATTCTATTTTCAACATATGTTGTATTATAGGATCTGAGGGAGAGAATGGAAACACATCCAACTGACTAAGAATGTCTCTTACTGTTCCCATTCCTGCCTTTCTCATGGCCCTCCTCATGTTGAAGTTGTACCTCTTCAGCAGATTTCCAAGGTGGATGCACATTCTTGGCTAGGGTAGAGGCCTGGAACTGCTTCATTTACAAGACAAGGAGTTCCAAGAACCTGCCGGGCAGTTTCTTATCTAGGGAGAGAAAGCTGAACCTATAATCTCTCTACAGACTATCCTGAAAGGTGAAGGTAGAGTTCTTCTTCCTTTTTCTTCTTCTTCTTCTTCTTCTTCTTCTGCTTCTGCTTCTGCTTCTGCTTCTGCTTCTGCTTCTGCTTCTGCTTCTGCTTCTGCTTCTGCTTCTGCTTCTGCTTCTGCTTCTGCTTCTGCTTCTGCTTCTGCTTCTTCTTCTTCTTCTTCTTCTTCTTCTTCTTCTTCTTCCTCTTCTTCCTCTTCTTCCTCTTCTTCCTCTTCTTCCTCTTCCACCTCTTCCTCCTCCTCCTTCCCTTCATCCGCTCCTTCTCCTACTTCTCCTTCTTGTTGTCATTATTATTAATAATAATTATAATTATTATTCCTTATTTTTTTACAGCCCAGTTGTTATCCCCCTACTGGTCCACCCTCCAGCAGTTCCTAATCCCATTGCTCCTCCCCTGTCTCCAAGAGGATGTTGCCACCCACCCCCACACCACCAGACCTCGCTCCTCCCTGGGGCCTTAAGTCTCTTAAGGGTTAAGTGCGTCTTCTTTCACTGAGGCCAGATCAGGCAGTCCTCTGCTGTATATGTGTTGGGGCATCATATCATGCTGCCTGGTTGGTGGCTCAGTGTCTAAGAGATCTCAGGGGTCCAGTTAGTTGAGACTGCTGTTCTTCCTATGGGGTAGCCCTCCTCCTCAGCTTCTTTGAGCTGGAGCCAATAGGCTATGAGGAGAGAGAGAGAGAACAGCCCTAAATCCTACCCATCTCAGGATGAGGCTTGCAGAGGTTGGGGCACTTCTCACTGTCGCTCCAGGACAGCCCTCCTGATGGCATATCTCCACAGTATTATTCATGATACCCATTTTTTTCAGGTGTGAAGGGTTAGCTCCAGAACATGAAGCAGCGATCTTTCTGGCAGAAGACCATGTAATGATGGGGATGCTTTTAGATTTTAAGAATGATTGGCAGCCCTAGTAAAATTGGAATGGCACATGAAAAGACGCCCATTTAATTCTCTTCTCCCTCCTAGTGGGGAATGATGTCTTCGGAAACTGTAATGCCTGTAAATATGTCTGAGATGTCACAACCCTAAGGAGAAACTGCTCACTGTTTTATTTCTATATGTGGCTGATCTGATGGAAGATACCAGGTATTATATTGATGTCTAACATTTCTGCGTAAGAGTTTTAAAACTTTCTATTTTTTATTCAATGACACAGCATCTACTTATACCTTTTAGAGTTCCTTTAGTTGGAAATTGTATATCTTTCATCCAAATCCCCCTTGCTGATAACCATAGAAACCAGCTAGCTCTTTTTTTCCATAGAATGAGATAAGGCATTGGCTGGTAGAATGGGAGCAGTAGAGAGCTGACTTAGAGAAAGTGGGTATTTTAAGACTAAAAGGGAAGAGGAGGATGGGTGGCTAAGGTCAGAGAGTCATTTCTAATCATAAAAATCTCAAACATTTGAGCAAAAGGATAAAGTCCAAGAGGTGCACTAGACCCAAACAATAAATAAATATCTCCCAGGTCTCATAGAACATTCTGAATGAAAGAGGAGCCAATGTCACAATGAAGGTCAAGAGAGAAAGCTAAGCAAACTCCTTGCAAAGTCTAAAAGCTTCAGGCTGGCCAGTACTTTTGGAGCAAATCTTCCATCAAAGCAGACTTTCTAAAAGCAATGTGGAGTCTTTGTTAAGTTTGGGTAAACTTTCTGTTTCCTTTTGCCTGAGTCTTATATTGCAGGCACCTGTTAGATACAAGGCTCATTGACCTCTAATAGCTGCAAATATATGACTTCCTTATTGTTCTTGAATTCCAACAGTCAAACCACCATTCTTTCCCAGTGATTTGCACAGGACTATATATAGGACTTCCCAGTGTATTATACAGGTTATTATAACGTGTGGGTAGATGAAGCTGTTAATCATGTTATCCTAACTGGAAACCTTGAGGGGTCCATTTTCTATTCTAGCATACAGAGATGATGCCATGCATGTGGAAAGGGAAGCCCCAGCCTCCAGAATGACAAACAATGACTTTCCCTTCTTTATAAATTACTTAGTATGAGGTATGTTCTTTTAGCAGTCCAAGCTGGCTGGGACACTGCTTCATACAACCAAATCAGTAGTGTTTCCTAAGAGTCCCAAATGAACTTGAACTGGACCTTGCAAATGTGTTTCAACAATCACAAGGCTATAGCAATAAATGATTTATTTTATAATCTACAAAGATATAAAGCAAAGGACATTATTTCCTTTAAGCTAACTCATCCCTTTAGTAAATGATACGGCATACCCAAATGCAGTTGTCATTTCTATAAGCACAATATGAAATAATCATCCATCATTCTTACTCTAGCACATTGTCATAAATAAGATTTAGTTGGCCTTTCGAAGAAGCGTATAGAAACATTCTCAGAAATGAGTTATATTCTATTTCTACACCATTTGTCAAGATCTCCTGGGATCTGAAAACAAACATTAACTGATGCTTCAATTGGGTTAGAAACTCAAGCATCAGAGAGGAAGAGTGTCAGCTAATGTAAGCAGAACATTTACTCAAAGGTTATCAAGCAGCCTCAGAGTCTGGGAGAGACAGAGAACCAATCAGGGCTTAGTGTATCAGTAGAGCAATGCTCAGATTCTGGAACAGCTCCATGATAGAGTAGCCATCATCCCTGTTGACACCATGCATGGGCACTTTCCTTCACTCCTGCTGGTGATATCAGGTCAGGGTGGCTGACTTTATAGTGAATACCACCTTAGCTCCAATGGATCAGGGTGGTTTATGGTACCATCAGAATCTGAAGCTTTTCTTCTAGATATATTCACATATTTGATTCAATAATATAGTACTAAAATCTTGCATGAATTCATGTTAGAATAGGGATGTGTTTCATGTCAATTACCCTTATGGCAAAAATATGTTGAGAAACTAAATAAAATCAATGGAGGACTTTGTTCTAAGAGATTTTCTAATCAGCATTTCTATTCAGAGGATAGTTAACTTCCCTAATAAGAACAATACTGATGGTAACTCATTGAAGATGCCCAAACTCAGTTCATATCCACATTTGTCTTCTGGGACCAAAGATACCATTTATGATAATTGCTTGTGATGATTGTTGTAGTCTCAAAGCAACAAATGATCATTGAGTGTTGTATGCTGATTTTATTGACCTCACCATGATACTAAAGGAGCTGAGTGTATACATTACATAGATATCATTAAATATTCAGTCTGCTTCCAGATGATCTCCATCCAAAGCTTCAGATGCAAGGTATCAACAACGGGTTAGATATAATGAATAGGCTGTTATTTTAGTGTAGTCCACATCTCTTTAATTCTTGTACTGAATCACTAATGATATTCCTGAAGACCTTTGAAGGAAGACATAGAATCTATGAGCCTGGTCAATGTGAGTGACTGTCAAATGGGATAATGTAACAGACAGAAGGACTATATGAGAGTGTGCAAGGCAGAGATGTCAGAGACATCCCAGACAGCAAGTTTGTCATTAGAAAGACTTTCTAGGTATTTCTTGAATCTCTCCTGGCATTTGTATAGTCTCTCTTTTTTATTGACCATGAGTTATATTTTTAGTGAACCTCAAAAAAATGCAATGGGGTGGTTTCTTGGGAGAAAGTTGGAGGTAGCATGGGGATGGTATGATCAGACTACATTGAATTAATGTATGGAATTTAAAAACAATAAATAAAACATTATTAAAAATACTTACCGGGTACAGTGAAAAAAGACAATAGTAGGTATTGATCAGCAGGCAGGAAGAATGGATGGTGGTTGTACTGAATTAGAAAGATTTTCCTTGCTAGGAGAGAGGGATGTGTCTGTAACTCTAGCACTAGAGAGGCAGAGCTATTGAGGATAGCCTATGGTAAAGAGTGGCACCCTATCTCTTCAACAACAACAAAACAAAATCAAGCAAATAAGAGACCACCAACTTTTATTTTCTCTTCTTTTAACATTTAATTACTACTTATAAATATTTAAAGTAAAAATACCAGTTTTTATTTGTCATTAACTTTTGCATTGTGCTACTTTTAAATGTTTCAAATTCTATCCCTTGTATTTTAATAAATAGGACATTTAGATGTTAATTATAAATAAGAAAAATAAAGATGTATAAGAATCACTGAAACTATACAACATGTATTAGGAGCTTATACATATATACATTGTGTCTATTTACACAGTGTCTTATGCCTTTTATATGTATATACATATACATGTAGATATGTGTCATGTATTTTTATAGAACAGTAGAATTTTACCATTTCAACTTAATTCTTTCATTCTTTCTTTCCTCCCTCCCTTCCTTCCTTCCTTCCTTCCTTCCTTCCTTCCTTCCTTCCTTCTTATCTTCCTTTTTAATAAAAGTATATTTCCAAGGCTCCTGGTTAGTAGATCACTGGAGGAGAAACAAGCCCTGGTTGACTACTCTTTCCATTTTCCTTCTCTGTAACTATTTCTATATTGGCAGTTGGCTACTACAATAATATCAAGTGAAGAACAATAAAGCCAATTGGGTAGGTTGCCCTGGTCTTCCTGTTTTCTGAGTTGAAATACTTTCACCAACCAAAACAAAGAAAATGTAACCACACACACAACTTGATCTTTGAAGTCCTGACTTCATAGGTCTGCAGAATCTATTGTCAGAGCATCACAGGCTATGCGTGCAGACTCCAGCAGCAGGAAGTTGTAACTGAGTGTGCATATCCTTTTACCACTTGAATGCTATGCTTATCCAAGGTCAGTCAGAAAGCTTCAAGTTCATAAAAGCATCGTAAGAGTTTCAAGCTGGCAACAGTGGGACAAACAGCCAAATGAGCAAGATTTGTGTTTGGAATCCCATCATCTCTCTTTGAAGCATTCTTTTTCAGTAGTCAACATTAGAAGAACACACACACACACACACACACACAACATCCCCATATAATATGCTATGTGCTATAATTTGCACTGATAGCCATGTGGAGACTTAATGTTCATTTTAGTGGTATTGAGAGGTTGAGCCATTGGAAATAATTAGTATATGCAAATAGGTGAAGCTATGAATGTTGTTATCCTGACAGGAAATCTTGAGGGAGCCTCCATTTTTATGCCACAAGAGGATGCATAAAATATGCTACATGTAGGTTTATGTGATTCAACAAATGTTCATTTCCTTCTCTCTAGCCCTGCATCTTCTGGTTCCTGATATACTTCCACATTATCACTTTCTTAGCTCTGGAAATTAGGAAAGGTCCACACACACAAATAATCAGAGTCAAGGACTACACTTGAGAGTTCTCAGAAATCAGACTCGTTTATCACTGGAACCCAATCTGTGGCCAAATATTATAGGAAAAAAACCTAAAACAACTTTTCAAATCTTGGAATGGGTCTTTGGAATATTTTAGTAAGAATCCATTAGTAGACTCAACTAACCAGACTTCTCAGTACCCTGACATGTTGTAAACTCAAAGAAGTTAGGGCTTATCTTAGTCTATTTTCTCATCTCTCCAAGATCAATACCATGGTCAAGGGATGCATACTACTCATGGGGATTAAGACATGGTGTAAGTAGCAATGGAAGTTGTTTGATTATATGTGATGTGTGTCGTGTGTGTGTGTGTTTATGAGTTAATCAATGTGTACATTTAAAAAATCTCAAGATTCCTACAGTTTGAAGCTATTTCTTGCTGGGTTTGTAACTTGAAAATATCCATGAAGACTTCCTCATGATCCCTCATACTGTGTTATAATCAGCATCAACTTTTTGTTCTTCTAATTTTAAATCTGAAATGCCAGCAATCATAACAAATGCAGCATCGATTTATTAACAGGCTTAACTCAGAGAGGAAAATGAACATTAGTGCATTAAAATTTCATGCAGATTTTAAAAATACTCAAATGAAGGAAAATAGTAATTTTAGATTAAGAAATCCAGTCTATATTTATTCCATATATGATACAGGTAAATCATAGAAGAAAAAAATTGATGATTTGAGTTTTGTTGAGTATATTCTACACAGTAATAAAATGGGTAAATCATCCCTACTCAAAGATATTTTTCTCAATTTTCATTTCTTATTTTGTTTTTGTGTTTTGGGTGGCTTTTAGTTTTGCTGGTTTCAGTATAAAGGTTTTTGATCTATGAGACACTGTAGCCTGAGAATGACTGACTGAGCATATTCAGAAAGCCACACACTTTGGGCACTGGCCCATCTTGCTGTGGTACATCTGCAGCTGGCACTGTTCTTAGTCAGTAGGTGGTTGTTCTGATCTGGAATTCCTAAGAACGCCTGCTGCCTGGGACAGACACCTGAATGTAGACAGTGGCAGACTCCCAAATCATAGGAGTCTGTAACTACACAATTCGGGGAGGTCGGTTGAAGTAACCAGAGATACCATGGAATGTCTGAGAGTCAGGGTGTCAATCAAGCTCTGCAGCTGCACCAGTCAAGGTGTATGTCTCACAGAGCTGAATGAAGTCACCACTGCTAGGTGACCAATCACTTTAGAATTATGTGGAATTGAGAGGAACTTTTTAGTTCCTCGATCTCTGGCTTAAATCAAGGTTCAGGAAAATCTGGAGAAATATGCATCAGATGGACAGACATCTGCAGTAGCTGAGAGAGTATGAATGGAGTCAGCATCAGGTCTGAATACAATAGAGAGCTATTGTTTAACATGCTAAAGTATTAATACAGGTGTTCAAGTCTCTGAGTGTTAATTCGTGTATTCCTCATGACAGTCTTACGAGAAGAATTAAGTGCTATTATAATTCATCTCAAATGCTGCAACATTGATTAGAAAAGTTAGGTGTAGAGGTAGAACGATGACTCAGGCATTAAAGGCTCTTGCTCATACCTAAAAGGACAAGATAAGCTAAGTAATTGTCCAACACAGTATCAAAATGGCAATTTTGATTAGTTTTCTCTTATCCCCTAACCACTGTGCTTTCCTGGTAAAGCATGATTATACTTTCCCTTTCTTCCAAAGTGAGACTTCATGTCTTAAATTAGAGTCCTTTTGTGGCCTTTATTGGAGTTTGGAAGCAACATCTTCCAAACTTTTACATAGTATTGCCACAAGGGGGCAGCCTTAGAACTCTGAGGAAAGATATTCATAAATTGACCCTTGGAGTAAATTCAGGCTATCACCCTCCCTTTGGCCCCCAAAATGCCAAAAATTTCTGCTAGAACCACCAAGGACACCATTACCTGAGATCATGTTTAGAATATGAACATCCGTTGCTCATCTGATACACTACATCAAAACTCATCAATACTCATTTTATTAGGCTTAAGAACGTTACTTTTTCTTCTTAAAAGTTTCTCCATGCTTTGAGGACTATAGCCCTGACATAGATTATTATTGTCTGCTGACAGCCCTGTCCTATGTGTGAAGAACAAAGTCCATTGTGAGTTTGCAGAAAGAATACAGAAGAGAACATCAAAGTGCATTGAATTTATTAGAGACCAAGTGTCTCTGTAAAAGTGGTTGAGGTGATTGGTTAATAATGTAAAGTGTGCATTGTACTATGAGGAATGGTCAAGTATTCTTAAATGCTTTAGAGCTGCTATGAGAGACATTTTCAAATGATGCTTATCACCATGGCAATGGCTGAGCTAAGAGGAACAGGGAAATGAATGAGGAGTTGTAAAACCCTCATCTTCAATAGGTAGAGTGACAAGAAGAGACCTTGTCATGTAATTATGTACTGCTTGGCACAAGGAAAAATGTAACAACCCTGTGTGTTCTGTAATTGAGAAATTCTTTAAGAGTCTGGCAGAAGGTCAATGGCTCTCTGAGTTTAACAGAAAATTTATTCCTAGACTATTATAATTTGCTATTACTAAATATACTCATAATAAAATTTTAAAAAATCTTCAAACTGGGAAGTATTTATCTGCTGATAAGTTCTGGTTCTAGAACATAGATCTTCTGTCATTAAGAAGAAGTATTTCCCATCACAAGGAGCAACAGGTGGATCCTGTCTTACTTTTCTCTCGCACCTGTTTTGTTTCAAGAATTCTGCTCCTAGGAGAAGACTGCAAGTTGAACATAGGTAATATAAGCTCTGAGTGGGGATGAACTCAGCTGCTGAGCAGTGGCCTGAACTCAATTATCTTCTATAGAGTAAACAAGAGCATAACAGTGATGTAATCTCTGAGTAGTGAAGTTTATTCAGGACTTTGTCCTCCTGAAAAGCAGAGGTTGTGCCCAGAGACTGTGTCTCCCACTCTAACCTCTGCAATTGTTTGTTAGGGTAAGATCTCTGAAAGCTGAGTCCTGCAGGACAAGAGGCATGAGACAAGTTTGACAGCTTTTGAGGAAGAGATTAGTAGGATGGATAGAATACCATTTTCATGCAGATGTCCATGTCAATAAAAGTCAGAAGAACACAGGGAACTGCTGTAGAGAAAACATGCAAATTAGCTCACCAACATCTAGGATTTGGTGATGCCCTATAGAAATGGAATGTAATTCCCTGATCCCTTGGGACAGGTGGTCTTAAATTAGTATGCACAAGTCATATTGTCAGCATACCACAAACAAGTGAACCTGAGAGTCCAGAGAATGTTTCTCTTTCTAAATGTGAAGCCAGTGACATTCAGCCAACACATTACTTTGATACCAGGGATTGATGCATGGGAAGAAAAGCCATTGGTCTGCTATTTCTATATTTCTTTTTCTATAAAACTTAGGGAAGTTGGTCCTAGTTCTCTCTCTCTCTCTCTCTCTCTCTCTCTCTCTCTCTCTCTCATTCTGTGTGTGTATAAATTATTTGTGTATGAATTAAGACATACTCAAACACCTTACACAAAGCTAGAAACATAGTAAAACAATGTACTTATTATTCAATCTATAATAAATATACTTAAAACACAATTTACCAGAGCTTCAAACATCAATGATCATTCATTGACTCATCCATTGATTCATTCATTAATTCACTCATTCATTAGTTTAACACAAAGGAGGCAGAAGAACAAGTGTACTCACCATATTCCTCTTACTCCTTCAGTCCTCCTTGGTAATTTCTTTGCTCTAACCTTAAATAAAATTGATATAAATCTAGTCACAAACACTGGGCCACAGCACAGTAGAGACAGAATTAAGATTATAAGCAGGCACAAATGGGCATCCACACACAGATAATTACTCATAACTACATTGACACTCTACTCATACCCAGAGAAGATGCAGAATTGCTTTCTCGGATAGAGGGATGTTCTCCCAACAGAAGGACAGATTCAAAGAGGAACTGCTTTGTTTAGACTCTAGATATAGAGTAATCAATAGCAAACAATACAAATCAGGGCAATAGTGAGTCAACTAGATTTAGCGAAACCAAAAACAAACTGGGACCTAATTGTTTTAGGATTTCATTGCTGTGAAGAGATACCATGACCAAGGAAACACTTATAAAGGATAACATTTATTTGGGGCTTGTTAACATGTTCAGAAGTTCAGTCCATTTTGCCAAAGCACAAACATGTCATTGTCTAGGTAGGCATGGTGCTGGAGGAGTTATGAGTTCAACATCTTGATTGGAAGGCAGCCAGGAGAAAACTGTCTCTCACATGCTAGGAAGAGAGTCTCAAAGCCCACCCCCACAGTGGTACACTTCCTCCAACAAGGCCACTCATACTCTAACAAGGCCATACTCCTAATAATGCCACTCCCTGTGCCAAGTATAAGCAAACAACCACACTAATTTAATGTTAACAGTTGGTAAGAAAACATCAGATGAGTTAATTAAATAACAAAATGGTAATAGTAACTTCCTATAGGAGTGTGCTTACAACAACATGCACATGAGTTCACAGAGCCACCGAATGGCTGGAGTATACAGTGAACTCTGAAAGAGGGGCTGCCAATCTCTACAAAGACATTCTGGTTAGGAGAGGTCTTGGGCATTGAAGAAGCATGGGTTGTCTGTAATCACAGTAGGTGCTCATGGACTACTAAGAGCTGAGCTTTCTCCCAAACCCTTAAGCAATCCTAAATGCAAATATTGCTGACATTAATATTTATGCTTTGTGTTGTACTTTCATCAAGTTACTCAACAGGGAGCTTAAAATGCAGAGTCCCATGCATAGTACAGTAGACCATGAGCATGCAGTCTCTGAGGTGGATTTTCAGGACCCATGCTTTTAACAAAAGCTCTAGGAGATTTCTAGAGTCAAATCTGTCCAACAACAAAGGATGCAGAGATTGTGTCCATGAACACTCCATGGTGTTTAATTGAACTGTTAAGAGCCGTGTGGATGTTTCTCAAGAAGAGCAAATATATAAAGGCATTTATTACCTCCCTGTTCCTAGTCTACTTTAAATGTCAGAAGGAATTGTAGATGAAGGTAGGTAATGTTCTGTGGCTGGAGAGTTGAGTCTTGTAGACAAAGATAATGTTCTGTG
Organism: Rhynchomys soricoides; assembly: GCA_019843965.1. NCBI lineage: Eukaryota > Metazoa > Chordata > Mammalia > Rodentia > Muridae > Rhynchomys > Rhynchomys soricoides. The sequence continues at coordinate 2,387,342 of JADRCH010000301.1, read as the reverse complement.
GCTGGAGAGTTGAGTTTTAGGCTCAAGACTGTTTAAAATTTCATGTGTAGGGCCAGTTACTGATTACTCTTTTGGCTTTGATGGGCAATGTAAAATATTCTGTCACAGCATAATTTCACACACACACACACATACACACACACACTTTATTTTTTTAAATAAAAGAACCAAATTATATCACATAGGTCTATAAAAGAAGATAAAGAAAAACAGGCAAAGAGTAGAGCTCAGTTCAGATAGGCAGTGTGATGACTTCTCACTGAGCCTGGGGCCATGGTCTATGTGGACAGGTCTTTGATCTGTCCTGATACTCAGGGTCTGACTTAACGTTTGACAGCAGTGTACCCACAGGAAAGCACCTTAAAGAAGTCTCCAGTTTATTAGCTAGATATCCAGCACAGAATCTCGAGACAGGGTTGGTAGAGTTTAAAAACGATATAGTACAATGTCTGTCAGATCACTGTTAGGTAGGAAAGGCTACCTTGTGCTTTTTCCAACACCATCCTCATTTTGTTATCTCTTCCACCCAAGAACTTAAGGCACTGTTGATCAGTCATTATTTTCTTGTTCCACTTATCACTGGACACAGATGCAAGCATCATGGGCTCAAATGCAGTATGAAAGGCAAGATTGTATTTGTGTGCTTGGAAAAGTATGAACAATGATATGTTGTGAGATACAGGCAGAGACAGAGGAGGGAGATAAGGCCCACTCTTTTTGTAGGACAGATTGTAGGGTGTACTTCCATATACCCTGTAGTGGAATCTACAATGGTTCCCCTATTTCTTATCAAACCCATCCGCACATATCTGCCCATCTCCAGTGTTTATCCGTAGCACTTATTCTTATAACAGAAATTCTTGAAGATTTTTTCTCCTCACATCTCTTTACTTGCAAAATTTATATAGGACTAAAAATAAAACATTTACTTAAATAAATGTATTTTAAAATATTTCTGTAGTATATTCATAAGTTTGATATTTATTAAAATGGAATTTTATTTTATTTATTAATTTGCATAGTGATGAGACGGATATACTTGTTAGTTTTAACATGAAGTATTAAACCTTGAACAAATATTAAAAACTGCAAGAGTATCTTCAATGTTTTTAGAGTTCATCTTTATTTTATTTTAAATAATTTAATGAGAATGCTGCTTCACACATATGTATGGACAAAATGGTAGAAGTGTATTTAGGGACATTTCTTATATTGCTGAAAATGTTTATCTAGTTCCAAGCCAAATTTCATTTAATGTTGTGTGTGTGTGTGTGTGTGTGTGTGTGTACTTAAAGTTCAAGTCAGGAGCTCAAATAGCAATTCTTAAAAATCAAACATTCTGTAACAATATAGTCTAAAGATAACTACCATATACTTATATATGAAGAATGCTGGTTGGTTATGATTAGTAATTAATATTATGCTATTAAGCCTTTTAGTATTTCTAGAAGAGCAGAAAACTTCCTCTGTATGATAAAATCTTTGCAGTCCATAACACACACTCATCTTCCCTCTGAGCCAAGGTGTTTCAGGCAGCATTTGTTGGCACTGCTTGGTGTGATGGTGTGCACAGTGTGAAGTAAATATACAAAGTGCTCAGAACCAAGGCTGCAGGGCAGTTGTGCATACAGCATGGTGAGCACTGCCAGAAATGCTGCAGACAATTTGCATGGTTGGTTTTCAACTGACTGCTGTTGGTTGTGCATTCTGAAATCTTCACTGTTATCAGGAATGTTACCCCATCACACTCACTTAGCATTCCTGGTATGAGGCATAAGCCACAGTCAAAACAGTTATCTAAACAACTGTCCTCCCTGACTAGAGCCCTTCTCTCCTTGACAGTCTTCTGACCCATTCTCTTAAGGGTACAGAGGCCGTCTTGCTGTCAGAGTATGAGAAAAAAATAAAACAACAACAACCACAAAAATACAAAAAAACAAGCTACTTGTTAAAAATTCACTATTTCATTTATATCCCTCAAATTCGGTCACAAAGGATGTTTATTCTTCTTGAATTACACAAATATAAGTAAGACATTAATATTCATAATTGAGTTTTAGCACAAACTGGACAAGTGCAAAGAGGCCAGTGGCATGGCAAAAAAGTTTGCCACACATTTCTAGTTTTCTAGTCAGGTTCTTCATTGATTGCCTTTTCAAACACATCTGAACTTCCTTTCTATGTGATGTCCTTTGCAATGGTCACATTAGGAAAATATTCCTGTAGGCTACAAGTTCTAAAACAGATAAAAACAATTTTTAACAATCAGGTTTAGAAATATTCACGACTCAACTGTTCTTTTTTTCTCTAAAGATGTAAATACCCTTTATTTGTTTCCTTTTTAAAAATTATGAGTATGGGTTTTTGCCTCAACATATATCTACTTGTGATGGTTTGTATATGCTGGGCCCAGGCAGTGGTACTATTAGAAGGTGTGGCCCTGTTGGAATAGGTGTTGTCTTCTTGGAGTAGGTGTTCGCTGTGGGCATGTGATGCTAGCAGCCTTCAGATGAAGATGTAGAACTCTCAGCTCCTCCTGCACCATGCCTGCCTGGATGTTGTCATATTCCCACCTTGATGATAATGGACTGAACCTCTGAACCTGTAAACCAGCCCCAATTAAAGGTTGCCCTTATAAGAGTTGCCTTGGTCATGGTTTCTGTTTACAACAGTAAAACCCTAACTAAGACAGAAGTTGGTACCAGGGACTGGGGTATTGCTGTGATAGGCCTGACCATGCTTTTGTTTGGAAGAATGTGGATTTGGGAACTTTGGATTTGAAAAGCATTAGAATGCTTTAAGTGGGGCTTAATGGGCTATCACAGACTTTGGTGCTGGGAGTGACTTGAACTGTGTAGACTTGGTCCAAGAGGTTTCAGTGGAGAATTTCAATATACGGTCCAGAGACTGTTTTTGTGAGATTTTGGTGAAGAATGTGGCTGCTATTTTACCCTTGTCTGAAGAGTCTATCTGAGACTAAGGTAAAGAGATTTATAGTAATTACAGTGACAACATAAATCTCAAAAAAGCCTAGCAGAGACTTTGTTCTCTGGTTAAGTCACATGAAGAGCATTTTGAACAAGCATAATGAGCTTAGAAAGGAAAAAAAATTGTAAAATGTATGGTTCAATTATTAAAGGGACAACAAGAAGTGAAACAGAGCTGAATCCTGTGGTCAAGGATATTAAATTGAATTAAGGGAATAGTGACCTTGGAACAAGATCCTACACAGCTAAATTTAGGTCCAGGCATGGTAGTACCAGCCTTTAAACTCAGGAGGCAAAGACAAACAGATCTCTGGGTTCAAGGCCAGCCTAGAGAAAGTTCGATGTGAAGAAAAACTTAAATCCAGGCTTGGTGGACCATACCTTTAATCCCAGTGCTTAGGAGACAGGCATGCAGATCCCTGAGTTCAAAGTCAAACTACAGAACAAGTTCCTGGACAGCCAAGCTTAGGAAGTGAAGGAGTTGGAAAACAGAGAGGTGGTAATAATGTAATAGAACAAGGGAGCATGTTCCAGCTCCTACAAGCAGCAGTACTTGGAAGCTTTTGCAATGTGGCTCTGGCTTTAGATGCAAAATAGAAGGGACTACTGGGACAATTGATGCTGGTTAGCTAGAGCTAAGAAACTAGTGGTAATTAAGAAAAGACCAGCATCACTGAGGTGAAATCTTCTGGGAAGTGTTTTTGAGAGCACTAAGAAGCTGTGTTCCAGAGCCACCCAAGGTTGTACCTTGTACCTCGTGCTGCCGCTGGACTTGGTAATGTGTAAGAGTCACTCAGCTGTTACTGGTTTTGAAGTCATGAAGGGGTCATGAAGAACAACTGAGGCTTGCCACTGTGAGAGGCCATGGAAGGCCATTGGTGAAGATGCAGCCTCAGTAGCAGTTGATGGCCCAGGACTGAAGGAGTCATGCAAAGGAGGTGAGGACTTGGCACCATGAGGAGAGCCTGTGAGAAGGTATTGGTGAAGCCTATTTGCAGCTGAAGACCCCATTGTATTGGAGATGCCAGTACCATGGAGACTGAATCTCTGTACCTGTAAGCCAGCCCCAATAAAATGTTTTCCTTATAAGAGTTGTCTTGGTCATGGTGTCTGTTTACAGCAGTAAAACCCTAACTAAGACACTGCTCATAATGTGCCTGCCAGACCAATATTCTCTATACAGGGTGTAAGGGCAATGCTATAAATAGGCAATGCATTGGTATTTCTTTCGTGTCCACCACGAGTTACTTATTCATATGTTAGCCATCCTAAACTCTGGTCTGACTAGAAAAGCCCTTGCTATTGTTTATATGAAATATGCATAGAAAGGGCATTTCAGAAGCAAAAAGTAAAAGAATAACAATCAATACTCTAGAACCCAGCAAGAAACACAATCAGTAGCTTCCTTAAGCTTGGAAAAAGGTTTGAAAGAATGATGGTAACTGGTAGGAACATTATAGTTGATTATATTTAGGTATAGGGGCATTAAACTTACTGTAAGTAAGATATTTAACGATTGTCTTCCTTTTTTCCCATCATGATCTTTCATATCTGCCTTCAGTTTTGAAACACTATTGCATGTAAATAATTCATAAAACATCTGTTTCGTGAATTGTATAAACACAGTATTAAGAAAGGGAAAGGATTCTTTTCTTAGTCCTTCAATGCAATGTTTTTGTGTTGTGCTCTTTCTAAACACATGTTTTATAATCGATTTAAATTAAATAATGTATTATAGGAGGAGTAGAGAGTAATAGGAGTTTTTGTTGTTGTGAAAAAGAAAAAAGGAAAACTAAACTTCAATAACTCAAGACAAATATAGAAAAATTAATAAGATAGTTTTCTCCCTCTAATTTAGCAGACATACCTTCTAAATAAGTTGGGTTTTGGGGTTTCAATGTAGAATTTATGGAAAATTTTGTTTTAGTTCTGGTACCATAGAAGTACAGGGCAAGTTGGATGAAGGCTTCTAGAACATAGCAGGAGAGTTTCTTAGTGCTTTGCCCTTTCTTTTCCCAGATCGTCCTCATTGGCACATTTTGTGTCCTTGACTTATACATCCATGATAAACTCTCATTCCTTATAAGGCTACCTCTTACCATCTCCTGGACCTGATGTTGTTGACATTGAGAGTGTGGACCTTAGAGAGTGTGATGCTGGAGAGGTGGCTCCAGAAGGCTGTAGAAACTGAGTGAGTTTGTATGTAGGAACATAACTCATATACAGCACCAGAGGTTCAGGCCATTAAGACTGGTTCCAAGAGGTCTGCAAAAGATGGGTAGCTAAATGGTTCTGCTGAAATATGCAAACCAGAACCATATTCTCTGACCTGCATCTAAGGGCAGTGATAAAGATATCACATTAATATTTATTTTATGTCCATCATTACTTACTTATTATTTTTCATATCTTGGCCATTCTGATATACGGTTTAAAGCCAGAATATTTAAGCTTGAATTTTTGCTTCAACACTTAATTCCTGTAAAAATTTTAGAAAATTTCTTACTCCCCTTCTAATTCAGATTCCATCTATAAGACATGATAATACAATTATGTAGAAGTTATAGTAAGGATGACATTAGATCACTTTTATGAAATTCATATTGAGTGGTACATGGTGAACAATATACATATTTATTTAGAGAGTGCTCAGCAGCTGATGATAATTGTGTTTGTCTCTTGATATGGTTGCAAAGATGATGCAAGTGTATGCTCGAATTATCCAAGTAATTAATTTGTAGAAAGTACACCAAAATCTAACTAGAGATATAATCTTAAAATTAGAAAAATGTTGTGCCCAAGATATACACTGTAGGATTTAAACCCACAGGCTTTTTACATTTTTGTTGTGTGTCTTAAGCTTACATTAGGATTTTACTTTGATAGCCAATGATACTTTATTCTACCATCTTTGAACATCTTATAAAATGTGTATTTCCTTTCATATTTATTTGCCTCCATTTATTTTAAAAGAATATTTTTTATTTTTACTTATGTTATGTGTGTTTGTATATGTGTGAATGAATGTCATGTGTGTGTCATGGTCATAGGTTCCTGAAGAAAGCATCAGATTTCTTGCAGTCAGAGTTACTGGCCATTGTGTGCCGCCTGATATGGGCTCTGGGAAAAGAACTCCAATCCTCTGGAAGACCAGCAAGAGCTCTTAACTGCTGAGCCACATCTCTCGCTCTACATACATCTTTATTTATGAGCCTTTAGCTACACACACTGTGCATTTTCTCAGGGTAAGTGTGTTTGACATGGTCAGATCACTGCAAAGGCATGGAGATACAAAAGATGTGTCTATGTGGCCCAGGAAACAGTTGTTTCTTCAGAAACCATATTATCCCCAGGGAGAAAAATGCTCAGCACACTCATGTCCCCTCACAAAGTATAAGTGAAAAATGGTACTTAAAAGTGGAAGTAATATTTGAACGATATGCAAATATATATGCCAACCGTATTCTCCTGTTCTAAAAGCAAATTAAGACCTAAATGAGAACAAATGCATTTATTTACTTTGTTCCATGATAAATGAAGATAAATTAGTTTTGTTTTAGCACAAATAAAATAAACAATCTGTCCCTTTAAAATTTGTAAAATTTTTCACTTAATTTAAAGCTAATCCTCATAATTTACGACAATAACTTTGAGTTTAGAAATACATGACACAATTAGCTAAAAATACCACACAAGAAGTATTACTTATGGTTCATTTGATATAGATAAAATGACTCTTTCTTGAAGTAAACTTAATCATGAAAATGCACCACTGGTTTACCCTGTTGTTACAGATACAGCTAACCAGTTCACATTGAATTATTTAATGAGGTTATTCATCTAGAAATGTGTAGTTATAAATATGCTCTTTTATCTAAAGTTTGTGGATTTTACAGAGTAATAAGTTTGCTGCCAATTACTGTCCCTTGTAGAAAGATATATTGTGAACTTGATGAATTCTAATTCTGTTTAAATTATGTTCACATATGTTGAAATAAAGACAAAAAATGTGTTTCTTATAAATAAGTGTTCAGTGGAATCTGCTTGGTACCTTGTGAAAAATTCCTTTGAGAGTGCTTTAAAGCATGTAAGACATCACTGAATTAACTTCCCCTGTGATTCCTGATTTAATCTTAGATACATTTTACTCAATGAAATCTCACATATCACACTTGCAATAAATATTTATTTATCATGTATTTATTTACAGATGAGTATTCAGTATCTTCACAAAATATCTTTTAAGAATTTGATATGACAGTATTGACACACATAAAAGAGGGTCTAAAACATCACTAATTCTCTAAACAAATTATGATACCTTTTTCTAGTAGTAAAAAATTTTTCTCAATATTTTGATACCTTTTCATTATATCTTTCTTCATTTTGTTAGTATTTTGTATCTTGGAAGATGTTGTGCAGGGGCTGAAGAGATGTCTTAGCAGTGAAGAGCATGATTGTTTTTGCAGAAAACCTGAGTTCAGTTTTCTTAGGACTCACATTGAGCAGCTCATACCTGCTTGTTCCAGGGTATCTGATTCTCTCTGTAGGCTCTGCACTGAAGGGCAGGTAACACAATGAAGTATATTCATACACCAAATTAAAAATTAAATAAAGCAGGGGCTGGATAGATAGTTAAGAGCACCAACTACTCTTCCAAAGGTCGTGAGTTCAAATCCGAGCAACCACATCATGGCTCACAACCACCCAGAATAAGATCTGATGCCCTTTTCTGGGGTGTGTGAAGATAGCTATAGCGAGAAGGGTGGGAGCAATCGGGGCCAGAGTGAGTGGGGCCAGAACAAGTAGAAGAAGTGTCTGAAGACAGCTACAATGTACTTACATATAATAAATAAAAATACATCTAAAAGATTAAAAAAATTAAATAAATCTTTTAAAATGAAAATTTTGTCTATAAGTACTTGTATACTGTAAAATATGCTGAAGAAATAGAAATATGGTGTGAAATATATATTTATGTGGATAATATTTACGTATATTATTGTAATACAGAAAATATGTATATATACATTGTATAAATAAATTAAACAGAAGTTTCTTTGAAGTAAAACCTTCTAAATAAGTGCATAACTTTCAGATGATAATTTCTTGAGTAATTTCCTTATTTTCAAGGCAAGTTACATTTTTAAACTAAATAAACCACTGCAATTTTAAATTAGATAATTTCAATTACTATATAAATAACCCCCTATATAAAATATCTCAGATATGAAAGATGTTTGTGTTTTGCCATATATGTAGAAGGTTGACTGTGCCCTTGGTTGTCTCTTCTAGGTGTTCATGTCTCCACTAATTAATTAATTAATTAAAAAAATGAATAGCAGAATTTGGAAGGTTTTGACAAACCAGGGCTGGAAGTGAATCAGCCAATAAAAATCCTCATAGTCTATTTGTTGAGATGTAACACAGAGACAAAATCAATAGGACACTGATATTGGATACATAGACTATTACAATGTGGAATATGCCTATGTTTCAGGAATAAGAATAAAATGTTTAATTGGTAGTGGAAGGAAATGAAAAATCTCTGGATATTTTAAAAGTTAAATAAAAACTATTAAATAAAAATTATTATTAATGAACTGCTAAATATATCTTAGCATTTTCCTCACTACACATGGATTTTTATTAGAAAAAAAGAGTGCCACCAAACATATACATACATTCTGCAGTGATTTTAAAATTCATGACATTACAAGTAAAAGAAAACGAGATAACAGTGAAATGCTGTTAGTTAACTTGTTTATTTAATTAGATGTACTGAGAAATGCCCTAAAGATCAGGAAAGTGCACTTCTTAGTGTGTCTAGTTTGGATTATTCACCCCTATTAGAGCAATGATGTCAGACTTAGGGAATTTATTAGGTTACCTATAGGGGCATAGGATCTCAGACAGCAGTACAACCAAGAATCCCCACCCAGCATAAAAAGCAAACACCAGTTGTTTTAATTTTGCTTTTTGCCATAAGTTTAACTATTTTTATATAAGAAAATAATCATTTCCTCCTTGTATGTTTCCGTTCTTTTATTTCTAACAGTCCGCAGCTATTAGTATTTCTCAGAACTTTAGTTCTCAATATGTTATTCATATATCTTCTTGTATTCCATCATTTAATTTGCTCAGAATATTTTCTATTCTTACAATAAAGTGTCATAGTAAAGTTTTATTACTTTAGAGTAGACATCAATGCAACCACACTCACAGACACACACAAACACACACATGCACACACACAAGCGTGCACACAAACACACAAACACACTTTTAGGCTTATACTTAAAGAATACAAATGTGTATTTCAATAACATAACAGGCAGGTTTTTTTTTTCTTACATTTTCACATGCAGACATTTTCAGTACAGAGCAAATATGCTTAGGTAGCAATAGAAACTTTTAAAAGACTTGTCCTGGGGAGGTAAGAGGCTGTGTGCTTCCACCTGTGGCAGGAGACCTCTGCCTGGGCCACCAGTCCTCCATTGCCCACTGGAACAGGGAGAAAGCGACCCACTCACTTGTGTGGAAAAGCCAGCAGAAACAGGGCTCCAGACCCAGGGACTGAGGAACAGCCAGGAAAGAGAACTGGTCTCCAAGGAACACTGACACCTAGGCCTGTAGGAAAGACAAGCCGCAGTCAGAGAGAGAAAGACCAGCTAACACCAAGATAGCCAGATGGTGAAAGGCAAGGGCAAGAACACAAGGAACAGAAACCAAGACTACTTGGCTTCATTAGAACCCAGCTTTCCCATCACAACCAGCCCTGGATACCCCAACACACCAGAAAAGGAAGACTCAGACTTAAAATCACTTATCAAGAGGATGATAGAAGACTTTAAGAAGGAAATATATAACTCCCTTAAAGAAATACAAGAGAACACAGGTAAACAACTGTAAACCCTTAAAGAAGACACACAGAAATCCGTTAAAGAATTATAGGAAAACACAATCAATCAAATGAACAAAACCATTCAGGAATTAAAAACAGTAATAGAAACAATAAAGAAATAACAAAGGGAGACAACCCTGGAGTTAGAGAACCTAGGAAAGAAATCAGGAGTCATAGATGCAAGCATCACCAACAGAATATAAGAGATGGAAGAGAGAATCTCAGGTGCGGAAGATACCATAGAAAACATGGACACAATAGTCAAAAAAAAAAAAAACAAAAAAACAAAACAAAACAAAAAAAAACAAAAAAAATGGAAAAAGCTCCTAACCCAAAACATCCAAGATGTCCAGGATACAATGAGAAGACAGACCTGAGGATAATAGGTATGAAGAGAGTGAAGATTCCCAACTTAAAGGACCAGTAAAATTCTTCAAAAAAATTATAGAAGAAAGCTTCCCTACCTTAAAGAAAGAGATGAACATAAATATACAAGAAGCCTACAGAACGCCAAATAGACTGGACCAGAAAAGAAATTCCTCTCATCACATTATAGTCAAAACACCAAATACACAAAATAATGAAAGAATATTAAAAGCAGTAAGGAAAAAAGGGCAAGTAACATACAAAGGCAGACCTATCAGAATTACAGAAGACTTCTCACCAGAGACTATGGAAGTTAGAAGATCCTGGACAGATCTCATACAGACTCTAAGAGAACACAAATGCCAACTCAGGCTGCTATACCCAGCAAACCTCTCAATAATCACAGATGGTGAAACCAAAATATTCTATGACAAATCCAAATTTGCACAGTATGTTTCCACAAACCCAGCCCTACAAAGAATAATAGATGGAAAATTCCCACTAAAGGAGGGAACCTACACCCAAGAAAAAGCAAGAAAGTAATTTTTCAACAAGCCCAAAAGATGATAGCCACATAAACAACATCAAAACTAACAGGAAACAACAATCACTATTCTTTAATATCTCTTCACATCAATGGTCTCAACTCCCCAATAAAAAGATATAGACTAACAGACTGGATCCATCAACAGGACCCAGCATTTTGATGCATCCAGGAAATGCACCTCCGTGTTAAAGACAAACACTACCTCAGAGTGAAGGGCTGGAAAACAATTTTCCAACCAAATGGTACCAAGAAACAGGCTGGGGTAGCCATTCTAATATCGGATAAAATTGACTTTCAACCAAAAGCCATCAAAAAATATAAAGAAGGACACTTCATACTCATCAAAGGAAAAATCTACCAAGAAGAGCTCTCAATTCTGAACATCTATGCCCCAAATGCAAGAGCTCCCACATTCATAAAAGAAACTTTACTAAAGTGCAAAGCACACATTGCACCTCACACAATAATAGTGGGAGACTTCAACACCCCACTATCAATAATGGGCAGATCTTGGAAACATAAACTAAACAGAGACACAGTGAAACTAACAGATGCTATGAAACAAATTGGTTAAACATATATCTATAGAATATTTCATCCTACATCAAAAGAATATACTTTCTTCCCAGCAACTCATGGTACCTTCTCCAAAATTGATCATATAATTGGTCATTAAAAAACCTCAAAAGATATAAGAAGATTGAAATAATCCCATGCCTCCTATCAGATCATTACGGATTAAGGCTGGTCTTCAATGGAACTAGCAACAACAGAAAGCCCACAGACACATGGAAGCTGAAAAATGCTCTACTCAATGATAACTTGGTAAGGGAAGAAATTAAAGAAATTAAAGTCTTCCTAGAATTTAATGAAAATAAAAATACAACATACCCAAACCTATGGGACACAATGAAAGCAGAGTTAAAAGGAAAACTCATAGCTCTCAATGGCTCCAAAAAGAAACTGGAGAGAACATATACTAGCTGCTTAACAGCACACCTGAAATTTCTAGAACAAAATGAAGCTAATACACCCGAGAGGAGTAGAAGGCAGGAAATAATCAAATTAAGGGCTGAAATCAACCAAGTAGAAACTGAAAGAACTATACAAAGAGTCAACAAAACCAGGAGCTGGTTCTTTGAGAAAATCAACAAGATAGATAAACCCTTAGCCAGACTAACCAGAGGGCACAGAGACAGTATGCAAATTAAGAAAATTAGAAATGAAAGGGGAGATATAACAACAGATTCTGAGGAAATTAAAACAATCATCAGATTCTATTACAAAAGCCTATATGCAACAAAATTGGAAAATCTGGAGGAAATGGACAAGTTTCTAGACAGATACCAATTACCAAAGTTAAATCAGGATCAGATAAACCATCTAAACAGTCCCATAACCCCTAAAGGAATAGAAGCATTCATTAAATGTCTCCCAACCAAAAAAATCCCATGACCTGACAGGTTTAGTGCAGTATTCTGTCAGACCTTCAAAGAAGACTTAATATCAATACTCTTCTAACTATTCCAAAAAACAGAAACAGAAGGAACATTACCCAATTTGTTCTATGAGGCCACAGTTACACTGATAACAAAACCCAACAAAAACCCAACAATAAAAGAAAACTTCAGAGCAATTTCCCTTATGAATATCAATGAAAAAATATTCAATAAAATTCTTGCAATCCAAATCCAAGAACACATCACAACGATCATTCACCATGAATAAGTAGGCTTCATTCTATGGATACAGGGATGGTTCAATACCTGGAATCAATGTAATCCACCACAAAAAGAAACTCAAAGAAAAAAAAAAACAATTGGTCATTTCAATAGATGGTAAAAAAGCATTTGACAAAGTTCAACATCCCTTCATGATAAAAGTCTTACAATGATCAAGAATTCAAGGAGCATACCTAAACATAGTAAAAGCAATATACAGTAAACCAGTGGCCAAAATTAAACTAAATGGAGAGAAACTAGAAGCAATTCAATTAAAATCAGGGACTAGGCAAGGCTGCCCTCTCTCTCCCTATCTATTCCATATAGTACTTGAAATTCTAGCTAGAGCAATTAGTCAACAAAAGGAGGTCAAAAGGATACAAATTGGAAAAGAAGAAATCAAAATATCACTATTTGCAGATGATATGATGGTATACTTAAGTGACCGAAAAACCCCACCAGAGATCTCCTACAGTTGATAAACACCTTCAGCAAAATGACTGGATACAAAATTGACTCAAGCAAATCAGTAGCCTTCCTATACTCAAATGATAAACAGGCTGAGAAAGAAATTAGGAAAATGATACCCTTCACAATTGTCACAAAAAATATAAAATACCTCAGAAGATGGAAAGATCTCCCATGCTCATGGATTGGCAGGATTAATATAGTTAAAATGGCCATCCTGCTGAAAGAAATTTACAGATTCAATGCAATCCCCATCAAAATTCCAACTCAATTCTTTATAGACTTAGAAAGAGCAATTCACAAATTCATATGGAATAACAAAATACCCAGGATAGCAAACATTATTCTCAACAATAAAAGGACTTCTGGGGGAATCAGCCACTCTTACCTAAAGCTGTACTACAGAGCATTAGTGATAAAAACTGCATGGTATTGGTACAGTGACAGGCAGGTAGATCAATGAAATAGAATTGAAGACCCAGAAATGAACACATACACTTATGGTCACTTGATCGTTGACAAAGGAACTAAAACCATCCGGTGGAAAAAAGACAGCATCTTCAACAAATGGTGCTGGTTCAACTGGCTATCTACATGTAGAAGATTGTGAATTGATCCATTTCTATCTCCCTGTACAAAGCTCGAGTCCAAGTGCATTAAGGACCTCCACATAAAACCAGATACACTGAATCTAATAGCAGAGAACATGAGGAAAAGACTTGAACACATGTGCACAGAGGAAAAGTTCCTGAACAGAACACCAAGGGCTTGTGCTCTAAGATCACAAATCGACAAATGGGACCTCATAAAATTACAAAGCTTCTGTAAGACAAAGGACACTGTAAATAGGACAAAAGAGCAACCTACAGATTGGGAACAGACCTTTACCAATCCTATGTCCGATACAGGACTAATATTCAATGTATACGAAGAACTCAAGAATCTAGACACAAGAGATCCAAATAACCTTATCAAAAAATGGGGAACAGAGATAAACAGAGAATTCTCAACTGAGGAAACTCGAATGGCTGAGAAGCACCTAAAGAAATGTTGTACATCCTTAGTCATCAGGGAAATGCAAATCAAAACAACCCTGAGATTTCACCTCACACCAGTCAGAATGACTAAGATCAAAAACTCAGGTGACAGCAGATGTTGACGAGGATGTGGAGAAAGAGGAACACCCCTCCACTGCTGGTGGGAATGCCGGCTGATACAACCTCTCTGAAAATCAGTTTGGCAGACCCTCAGAAAAATCAACATAATACTACCTGCGGACTCAGCTATTCCACTCCTGGGTGTATGCCCAGAAGATGCTCCTACATGTAATAAAGACACATGTTCCACTATGTTCATAAAAGCCATATTTATAATAGCCAGAAATTGGAAACAACCAAGGTGTCCCTCAACAGAGGAATGGATACAGAAAATATGGTACATTTACTCAATGGAGTACTACTCAGCTATTAAAAACAATGACTTCATGAAATACGCAGGCAAATGGATGGAACTTGAAAATATCATCCTGAGCAAGGTAATGCAGTCACAAAAGAATGAACATGGTATGTACTCACTGTAAAGTGGTTATTAGCCCAAAAGTTCGAAATACCCAAGAGTCACTTCTCAGCAACAGTAGGACTGAATGCGAGGTCCCTGATGGAGGTTTTGGAGAAGGGACTGAAAGAGCTGAGGGAGTTTGCATCTCCAAACTCCAAACTGCCAGGGAGACAGAAACAGTGGTAACTGGCCTGACCCCCTGATACTCCTGGAAACTGATCCACCAACGAAAGAATACACATGGAGGGACCCATGGTGCTGTCCACATATGTGGCAGAGTAGGGTCTTATTAGCCATCGGGGGAGGAGAGGCCCTTGGGCCTGAGGGTGCTTGATCCCCCAGTATATGAGAATGCCAAGGAGGGAAGAAGAGAGAGTGGGTTGGTGGGCAGGTGAGAGAAAACCCCCATAGTGGCAGGGTGAGGGTGTGGAAATGGGGAGGTTCCAAAGGGGAGATCTGGAAAGGGGAAACATTTGAAATGTAAATAAAGTATGAAAACTAAATAAATAAAAAAAAATACAAAAAAAAAAAAAAAAACCAAAAGAAAGAAATACCCAATAGTCCCATCACAGCAACTGTAGGGCTGAGTGTGAGGTTCCAGATGGAGGACTTGGAGAAGGGACTGGAGGAGATGAGGGAATTTGCAGCCCCAGAGAGGGAGCAATAGTGGCAACTAGCCTGACCCCTCGATACTTCTGGATACTGGATCACCAACCAAATAATACACATGGAGAGACCCATGGTGCTGGCCATATATGTGGCAGAGGAGGGTCTTGTTAGACATCAGTGGGAGCAGAGGCCCTTGGGCCTGAGAGTGTTACATCCCCCAGTATAGAAGAATGCCAAAGAGGGATGAGTAGAGTGGGTAGATGGGTGGGTGGGGGAATACCCTCATAGTGGCAGGGGGAGAGGGAGGGAATGGGGAGTTCTAAAGGGGAGAGTTAGAAAGGGAGAGACATTTGAAATGTAAAGAAAGTATTAAAAAATGAAAAAAAATCTTAAAAAAAAATTTCTGGATGACTTAGGACAAGCACATGGCATTGTAGAGGAAATAGTAGTAATGTACAGAACACATGTGCTTTATAAGTTGTGTTAATCAGGTTATTGAGCAGAATAGAACTGATACAATGGACATGCGTGTATATATATGTACGGATGTTTATATTCATGCTATTTATTAGGGTGGCTTACATACTGTGGTCAAGCTAGTCCAACAGTGGCTGTTTTCTAATGAAAAGCCCAGAATAGCAACAGTTGTTTAGCCAACAAGGATAGATGTCTCAGCCAGACTAAACATGTCAGAATCCTGAAGAAGTAGGCTCTAGCACCTGTGAAGGAATGCCTCAGCAGCAAGATATATCAACTTCCAAGTGAGAACAGGAACAAGCACACAAAAGCTAAAACACCTTTCTTCCATGCCCTTTATATAAGCTGCCAGGTGATATGGCCCAGTGTTAAGATGAATCTTTATATCTCAAGTGATGTGGATTTAAAATGAGACTTCCTACCTCGAATGTTCCTATAAACTAAAAATTTATCACAGGTATATCCAGTTGCTTGTTTTTTTAGTTAATTCCAGATGAGGTTAAGTTGACAGCCAAGAATAGCTATTTCTGTACCTTAGTATTATTCAACACAGAAAAATCTTGATTCATTTTTCACTTGATTCCTTCATTTCTTTATTATCTTACCTCCTCCTAGTTCTCCTCTACTTCCTCTTCCTCCTTTTTTTATATTTATGTTTAAGAATTCTGGGAGGGTCAAAAATAGTTTGTATTAAAGTAGCACCTCAAGGTTGAACATAAGTCTTCTTGTCTAGTCCAAGTAGTGCCTGAACCCTTATGGGATGTGTTGTTAGCAAAACACTCTTGCCTCTGTTCCAAAGACACACAGCATCCCCCTTTGAAAACACATTTATGAGAAGCATCCCCAAGTGAGACAAGTAAAGAAGTACAACCAGTGTGAGAAGTAATCGGACTCCACTCAACTCAAAGGTGTGCTGGCCAGAGAATGAAAAATCAATTCTAAAAGGTATATGAAAATCTTAAGTTCCCACAGAAGCCAAAAATTCTTTGTCTAGAATCATAATTCAGGGTACATTTGTCCAATATGAAGTCATAGTAATGAATATTGTGAACTAAAGATAGAAAACTGTATCAATAATTAAAGTATTCCAATTTTCTCCCTGTAGTCATTCAACATTTACAAAAGATGTCTGGCAATTTTAGAGATCCCAAGAGTATCCTCAGAGTTAGTAATTTCTTGAATGAACTCCAAGAACCCAGAAAGCTGCTCACAAATGCCCTTGGGTCCACAGATTTGACTATGGGAAATGACAATTGTACGACTAAGTTACCCATGCCACATTACTCCAACAGGTTTAGAATATACCGTGCAGGTATTCTATGTAAGTGGATAATGCTGGCTTTCCAAGGTCCCCTGGTAAACAGAGGCACTGTCTACAGGTGGTACATCCCACAATTTACCACTTCAATAACCTGATTCTAGGCAAGGGAACAATTATAATCCTTCAGTTAAAACAATGCTATGCTGGGGTTCCTTCCTGTCTGGGCTGGTGCCCTGAGCAGTACTTGGGCTCAAACTCCTCAGCCAGAACTACAACACTCAGAGGAAGCTCCACTCCCAGGTACTCTAATACATCCTGGATCATTGGATCAATAGTGAGGAGGACTCAACATCTATCCCAACACCAGAAGTAACTGGGACCTTTTGGATCCAGAGACCCAGAAACCACACCAGACCAGTGGTACTGGTTCCTTCTGGTATGGTCTGGTGCCCTGAGCAGACATTGGGTGGAAACTCCTCAGCCAGTCCCACAACACCTAGAGGAAGCTCCACTCTCAGGTGCTCTAACATACTCAGGATCATAGGATCCCAGGATCCCAGGAGCTTGGTGACACCAGAATCTCAAGGTGACAGAGGCAGCTTGACTCCCAGGAGCTCTGTCACACCCAAGATCTCAGGATCACAGGATCACAGAATTACAGGATTCCAGAGACAGCCTGTGGCTGAGGAGTTCTGACACAACCAGGATCACAGGAAGGAAACACTCCAGTCAAATAAAGGGAGGGCAGATAGCAGTAGAGATAACCAGATGGCAGGAGGCAAGCACAAGAATATAAACAACAGAAACCAAGGTTACCTGTCTTCATCAAAACCCAATTCTCCCACCATAGCAAATCCTGAATACACAACCACACCAGAAAAGCAAGATTCAGATCTAAAATCACTTCTTATGATGATGATAGAGGACTTTTAAAAGGACATAAACTACTCCCTTAAAGAAATACAGAACACAAGTAAATAGCTCAAAGCCCTTAAAGAGGAAACACAAAAATCCCTTAAAAATTACAGGAAAACACAACCAATGAGGTGAAGGAATTGACAAAACCCACCCAGGATCTAAAAATGGAAACAGAAACAATAAAGAAATCACAAAGGGAGACAGCCAAGGAATTAGGAAACCTAGGAAGGAGATCAGGAGTCATAGATGCAAACATCCCCAACAGAATACAAGAGATGGAAGAGAGAATCTTATCTCAGGTGCAGAAGAAACCTTAGAAAACTTTGACACAACAGTCAAAGAAATTGTGAAATGCAAAAAGCTCCTACCACAAAACATCCAGGAAATCCAGGACACTATGAGAAGAGGAAAGCTAAGGATTATAGGTGTACAAGAGAGGGAAGATTCCCAACTTAAAGGACCAGTAAATATCTTCAACAAAATTATAGAAGAAACCTTTCTTAAGCTAAAGAAAGAGATGCCCATGAACATACAAGAAGCCTACAGAACTCCAAATAGACTGGACCACAAAAAAAATTCCTCCTGTCACATAATAATCAAAACACCAAATGCACTAAACAAAGAAAGAATATTAAAAGCAGTAATGGAAAAAGGTCAAGTAACATAAAAAGGCAGACCTATCAGAATTACAGCAGACTTCTCACCAGAGACTATGAAAGCTAGATGATCCTGGGCAGATCTCATACAGACACTAAGAGAACACAAATGCCAGCCCAGGATACTATACCCAGCAAAATTCTCAATTACTATAGATGGAGAAAACAATATATTCCATGACAAAACCAAATTTACACAATATCTTTCCACAAATCCATCCCTACAAACATTAATAGATGGAAAACACCAGCACAAGGAAGGAAACTACACTCTAGGAAAAGCAAGACAGTATTCTTTCAACACACCCAAAAAAAGATAGCCACACAAACATAATACCACCTCTAACAACAAAAATAATAGGAAGTAACAATCACTTTTCCTTAGTATCTCTTAATATCAATGGACTTAATTCCCCAATAAAAAGCCATAAACGAACATACTGGAAACATAAACAGGAACCAGTATTTTGCTGTATACAGGAAACATACTTCAGTTACAAAGATAGACACTGCCTCAAGAGTAAAAGTTTGGAAAACAATTTTCTAAACAAATAGTCCCATGAAACAAGCTACAGTAGCCACTTTAATATCAAATAATATCTACTTTCAACCAAAAGTTATCAAAAAAGATAAGGAAGGACACTTTGTACTAGTTAAATAGAAATATTTAAGGGGTACCTTCAGCAAGTGTCAAAGGTATCTGATGAATCTCAATGTAATGGCCTTGAGAAATGCAAAGAAATGTGGCTTGTTGCTCAGAGTGAAGCTCACATATCTTCAAGGGAGAACATCGGAGGTATTTGAATTTTATGTTCACATTAGGGAGGTGAGTCCTGTATATTTTAGAAGACTAGTATTTATTTTCTCTGAATTTCGTCAGGAGTTGTCAACTTAATTTTAGTTGAATGTGACAGTAGTAGGATTTTCAAAGCCTACTGAAAACAAGTAACATTAAACGTGTGATTTTTGAGATTAGGTTGTATGCTATTTTGACTGAAGTCAACTTTCCTTTGTCATTTCAAAGTAGAAAAAATGAATGGCCTGTAAGAGTTGATCTGTTGGAAACAATTTCCAATTGTGTAATGTTTTTACAAAGTTATTTATTTATTTATTTATTTAAATTATATTTATAATGCCGAAATATAAGATGATGATAATATTGACTTCTAAAGTTTTAGCCAAAAGAATAGCATTTTAATTATTATAGAAATGTCTACAAGTAATTTCACAATTTATTAATTCTCTAATTTTGACATGTTTCTCCTAATTCAGTTTTGTATACAATACTGTGATAAATATCCCACAGTACATACATATTTTTGTCTACTTAAATTCCTAGAAATAGGAATTTACCAGATAAAATTTTATGTACAATGTATACTTTGATACTTGTTGGTAAACTGTTCATTAGAAGTACTGTATTGATTTGTATTGTTATATGGAACATTACTCTAAAATTCTCCAACAATTAAATTTTATTTAAAACAAAAAAAACAAAAAATAATGCTATTTTAATGGAGGAAAAGTGTTTTTAACCAACAATGTGGGGAAAACTAGAAGACTCTGTAAAAGAAATTAATGTCTACAAGTCATTTACACACACATAGAAGTTTAGTATTTCTAGATAAAAATACAAGGATCTTTTTTTAAAATTTCAAGTAGACATGTCACAGACTTTATTTAGAAATCAATATTCAAAAACAACCACTGAGATTTTAAAACTGAGATCAAATGGTTGCATTATGCATACTTTAAATATTATGTTTCTTTAGGGTATATAGAATGCACAAGCCATTGAAGCAAAAAAAGTACACACATTCATCAAAAAATAAAGATGACAATGAGGCTTGGTCAGATATTTCACAAAAGAATGCATGAGAATAATTAGATTAGTAGGCATTAAGAGAATGCAAATAAAAAAAAATCACAATTTAATGAAGATAGTTTCCCAAAACTTGCCAGAGATGTTGAGAAACTGGCATGGAAACAGTGATTTAGAGTCATTGTGACAGTTTTAAGTTCATGTACACTGGACATGTGACTCAGGAATGCTCTAATAAGTTCCTGACAGTGTCACAAAAGCATAATATTGAATTAAGTAATGCTCTGGGCAACATAATGTAGACATAGTATGTTTATATTATGGTAGTTTTTCTAGGCTCTAGACCTAGGGATGCTAAATACAAAAACCAAAATGAGAGCTTTCTGATGTATTCTGTGGCATAGGCAGCAGAGGAATGGAAGGCAAGCGTTTGCAATAATGCAAGAATTAAAGATAGTTATTGGGAGAGTGCTTCTTGGGTGTATACATTTTATACACTTAATGAAAATATATTTGAGAGGTGTGTATTTTATTTGATCTCAGCTATGTTGGCAAATATGAGGTTAATAAAAGTAATCATCTCATTTTCTTAAATATGCTGCAAAATTTTCTGCCTACTATCTGAGTAATGCTCTATAGCTCTTTATTCATTGGGTAATACTGGGTCTAGTATGCAGAATAAGGAGTAAGAGTGAATGTTTTCTCATAGAAAATATAAAAGATTCAGGGCCTAAATTTAGTGTATCATTATGCAGCCTTATCTATCTGAGTGGGGAAAGGATTTTCATAGGGAAATGATAGTGAAAACAGAGAAGGGGGAAGAGAGAGGAGGGAGAGAGAAAAAGAAAAGGAGAGGGTGAGGAGAGAGGGGAGAAGAAGAGGGAAAGGGAGAGAAGGAGAGAGGGACAGGGACAAGGACAGGGAGAGGCAGAGAGACAGAGGGAGAGGGAGGATGGAAGACTGTAGAAGGAAAGTAATTCTACCTGGTTAGTCATGTGTCTGTGCCAGGACGGACTTTGTTTCCTTGTGTCTGTCAGGCAGGACCAGGACTAAGACTTTGACAACTACTGGGAGTGGCTGAGCTTTAAGAAGTGCAGAGGAAGAATATCAATGACAGTGACTTGAATAAAGATGTTATGGATTTGTATATTTGCCAGGATTCTTAACTTATTCAAGTTCTATAACTACCCAATGTTGCTTAGATGCAGCCATCTGGGATGACTGGAAATATTAATCCACATTCATTATTAATTCCTCAAAAAAAAAAAAAACCATGAAAAAATGCTTTGCATCAACATCTACATTTCAATGATTTTTAAGTAAACAGACAAATTTTATATTTTTTAGTGCAATAATATTGAATGATTAATTATTTCACAGAAAAAGATAAGGCCAAGCACAAGTGTGTGTTTCTCAACTTAGGTCATGAATGTTCCAAGAAGATATGCATCAGTATGTGAAGTGTTGTCCCTTGTCCTTAGGAAGAATGCATCATTAATAGAAATATCAACTTTAATATTTTAGATGGATACATGAAATCAGCCAAATGTGTTTGTGTGTATCTGTAACTATATATTTGTACATATGGGTGAGAGAATAAAGGATGAGGAAAGGAGAGAGGGAAGGATGAAGGAGGGAGGGAGGCAAAGAGCAAAAGCTGCTCTTCTTGTCTTTGTTTTCATTCCCTACTCTCACCTGCATCCATTCCCATAGCTCTTCTATACATGGATAGCTTGCAAATCTGTATCTCTATAATACATGTATTTCTGAGTCTCTGATTTCTAAGTAGGATTGCCTGCTGGACCTTATCTTTATTTATTTATTTTTTTACTTTTTTTTTATTGGATATTTTCTTTATTTACATTTTAAATGTTATCCTCTTTCCTGGTTCCTCTCCACCACCCTGAACCCCCTATCCCATTCCCCCTCACCCTGCTTCTATGAGGGTATTTTTCCACCCACTCCTGCCTCCCCACTCAGGCATTCCTCTACCATAGGGCATTGAGCCTTCACAGGACCAAGGGTCTCTCCTCCCATTGATGGCCAAGAAGGCTATCCTCTGCTACATATGCTGCTGGAACCATGGGTCCATCCATTTGTACTCTTTGGTTGGTGGTTTAGTCCCTGGGACCACTGGGGGGTCTGGTTGGTTGATATTTTTGTTCTCTCTATGGGGTTGCAAATCCCTTCAGCTCCTTCAATCCTTCCTCTAACTCTTCCATTGGGGACTCAGTCCAATGGTTGTCTGCAAGCATTAGCCTATGTATTTGTCAGGCTCTGTCAAAGCCTCTCAGGAGACAGCTATATCAGGCTCCTTTCAGCATGTACTTCTTGGCATCCACAATAGTGTTTGGGTTTGGTGACTCTATATGGGATGGATCCCCAGGTGGGGCAGTCTCTGGATGTCCTTTCCTTCAGTCTATGCTCCATATTTTGTCTCCATATTTCCTCCGATGAGTAATTTGTTTCCCCTTCTAAGAAAGACCGAAGCATCCATTCTTTGGTCCTCCTTCTTCTTTAGCTTCATATGGCCTGTGGATTGTAACTTGGGTTTTCCGAGTTTTGGGGATAATATCCACTTATCAGTGAGTGCATATAATGTGTGTTCTTTTGTGATTGGGTTACCTCACTCGGAATGATATTTTCTACTTCCATTCATTTGTCTAAGAATTTCATGAAGTCATTGTTTTTAATAGCTGAGTAGTATTTCATTCTGTAAATGTACACATTTTCTGTATCTATTCCTTTGTTGAAGGATATCTGGGTTCTTTCCAGCTTCTTGTCTCTCATTTTAATGGGTAACATTATTGTCAATATGTGGGAATTACAATTCTGCAGGAATATGATGAGATTGAATACTCATGTACTGGGGGTGCTGCACACTAGTTCATCTGAATGAAATATTTAAGTTTTAGTCACCTTTTGAGCCAAGGTTTGAAAATTGTTTTCTAAGCATTCAATTGCAGAAACATTTCATTACAGTATATTTAAAGCTAAGAAATATATAAGATATTTTGTGTATCATTTTTTCTGTTGATTGTCATTAAAGCTGAATCCATAACTTGCAAATGGTTTGACCATGAACATGAAGATACAGCACATTGCCTTAGATTAGTATAGACACAGGAGGCAAGCTAGGCAAGCTATCACCCTGTCTTATGGAACATCTAATCTTAGTTTTTGGAAAAAACTACCATATTTATTTTCATTATGCATGAATCAATAATACTCCATTACAGGAGTATTATTAATCCTAATCCTAGTCTCATTTGGCCACTTTGCATTGTGTTTTATCCCTTGCATTAGTTAAAGGGAAATTTCAATGCCCTAAAAACAAAATACATAAATGTAGCTAGGAGTAGTGATGTCTTTGACAGTAAATATCTATTTTGTCCTTTGCTATTCCCTTCTCACTGATCACCTAAGTTTTAAGTCTTTAGGTCCTAATAGTTACTCATATGCCAGAATCGTATTTTATAGATAAACCTTGATTACTCCTCAACACAAATGTGTAATAAAACAAGGATTTTATATGTAAGAAAATAAGACAGAATACTAGACATAAAACCAGAATACTATACATGAGGGTATAGCTTGTGTGTGGATCCCAGATGAGGCATTCAAAAGGTGAAAGTGAATGGACTATGACATTAGTAGAAAGTTTACCAAAGGAGAGTGTCACAGTTGTCTCCCGAGGGATGACTTAGCTTTTACACAAGCTTTGGTGGCATTGGGTGGCATTTGAGGAGACCATGCAGAAGAATAAACTCTCTAGTAGAGAGGCATGAAACAGAGGTGAGTTTAATAATTCACACTCCCAATCACCACTACAATGAGAAAACATGAGCTGGAGGGAACATGGGGTTAGAAGCAAGAACCTGTCCTTATGGAGATTGCTTTCACTTTCAGAGTGCTCTAATAGGAGTTTCCAACACTGAGGCCTCAAATTCCTCTTTTTTGTCCACTTTTGGTTCTCTCCTTCACTTCAAAGAGTAGTAGGAATTGCTTATGCCTTTAACATCTTGGGCAGCATAAGCTTCTCCCCACCAAGAGTCATCCATAGACAGTTGGACTCATGCTGTTTTCATTGTTGGATAAGAATGTGGATGGAAGAGAAATGGAATGATGTTCTTTAAACCATGACTTCAGCAGTTTATGTTTACTGTAAAACCCTAGAGAATCTCTTGTAAATTAATGTGAGTTATTGAATGTGACAGGCATAAATTCATATCAGACATATAGTAGAATAAATCTCTTTACATGAGGAAACAGCATAATGCTTATATGTTAACTTTCTTCCAAAAATCTTCATTTATGTCTTGTGCAGGGTAGTGCACACCTTTAAATCCAGCACTTGCGAGGCGGAGGCAGGTGAATCTCTATGAGTTAAAGGCCAGAATGATGTATGCAGGAAATCTCGGGGCAACCATGGATACCTAGAAAGACACTATCTTTAAAAAAAATACTTTTCATTTATGAAAATATTGCTTTACAAAAATTTTAAAAATTATATGCTATAGCTATAATTCCTGTCAGTAAACAACTAAATAAATCATTCAGACACATTGATAAATTGTAAAATGTACCATCAATTCAAGAACATAAATTAACACAGAATCCATGAATTCAGTATGCTAAAGAGACTCCCCCAATACTGAGAATAAATTAGCATATGTCATGGATGAAATGAGACTAATGTATCTCTATACTGAGCCCCTGTCATACTGGCCCTGAAATATTTGTTCATTTAACTAAGAAAAGCAGTAAGTTATCCTAAGAGGAACTGAACTGACTTACTCCGGAAAGATGATCTAAGAAGCTCTGGTTCAAAAAAGTATTCCAATTGTTTCTCCCAACCCCAAAGGGATATGCAGTGAAAGCCCAGCTTCCCATACTGTCTCACACCAGGTAACCCTGTAGACTGTAAAGGTTGAATAGTTTATCTTCTAATGCAGAAAAAGACCAATCAACCAACTTTAACATGCCTTAAAATCATGAAACAAAGAAAGTGAAAAAGAGGAGAGAAAGTTTCATTCTTAAAATTTCAACCAGCTTCAGTGTCTTGAACAGTGCAAACAGGTTGAAGGTGGGCTGTTTGCAGCACTTACTGCAGTTCTGCATTCTGCTTCCTCCCTCAGGTTGTCCAGACACCTGCACACCAGGTAGGAAAGAATGAAGCAAAAGGACTTGGGGTGCCTTTCCCCATGGATTCAGTGTTACAGCTCTATTTTTTGAAACAGCTTCCTGTCTTTATTTGGGGTGAACAAGCGCTATATAAATCTTGGAGAGTGAGAAGGGGTTGTACATTGGCCAAAGCTTAAGATACTGGGAAGCCTTATTTGCATGGAGAGGCATTCCATGTACTTGCCAGCAGGAAAGAAAGTCAAATCTGTAATTTCTGCTCAAAACTATGTGATGGTCCTCAGGTAGAGGATGTGGGTGTTGGGCTCCCCAGATAATGTCAGGCAGAGAAGAAGAAAGCCCCCTTGGGAAAGGGAGTCCTCCGTTTCTTCCTGAGCTCAGGGGAGCTGCCCAGACATGGTAGACTAGAACCTTAATAGTAACATCATCCACAACTCACTTTGATTGTAGTGGGGTTTCTGCCACTGATTCCACGGAACTCAACTGTTTAGTTATTGTCTGTAGAGATGTTTGGATTTCTAAGTAAGGAGAAAAAGCTCTTCCCAATGTCTAGAGTTGTCATTTGTAGTAGACGGACTATAAGGCACATTGCAGAAAATATAATTGAAAGTTCCATTCTAACATAATATCTGGCTTTTATAATTAACTTAAGATGTGTTGTAGTAAGCCTCCTTTGTCTATGGAGGTAGGTCAGCTTAGACATCCTGGTCCAAAAATTATCTTCACCATCTGTTGCTTCCAGAACAATGTTGGGTGCTTTTGAATATCACTGGTCTTCAGATAATATAAGTAGCTTATCAACTCTTCCCTAAGAAAATAACATTTTGATATTGATCTCTCATCTGGACAATTTCAGGGAGGTGTGTGGCCCCTGTGCAGCCTGTGCATCTTCAGTACCCTGGAATTCTATCTTTAGAGGTTGTGTACAGTGGTCCCTGGTATATAGCATTACTTGCATGCAGTAGATACATAATGCAGCTTAGGCCAATGCTCCTATGCATTGGAAATAAAAATAGAGTCTATAATTTATATTATGAACCATAACACTTACTTTCTTGTGAGAAACTGAATCTTCAATATAAGATCAGTCTTTAATAGATTGTTTTGCAGTGAATATTTTTTCTATAGGTTCTGTTCATATATATATATATATATATATATATATATATATATATATATATATAGTTTAAGAACTTGACCTACTATCAAATGGTGTAACTATATTCATTTAGCAAATTCAGAACAAGATATATTTAGCAGATACACTCTTACATTAATAAGTATAGGCACAAAAATATAGCTAAATATTTGGTACAGTATGTATGAGTACCATTTACTTATAATTATTACAAGGATATTTAGTTCCATAAAGAAGTTAAAAATGCACATTTCAGCTGAAAAATAAATATATTCTACAACTACTTCATAGAACTCTCATCTTCTCATGATTAGTCCTCTTTGGGAAGACTAAACTTTAGGGATAAATGGTTATTTGATTACTCAGATTAATTTGAAGATAACTTGTAGAACAGTGTTAAGACCATCTTGCAATCATGTCTTTGTTTCTGGAGGTCATTATGATTAAGTTGTTATATTTATGTTCTGCTCCTTTAATCTCTTCTATTCTGTCCATCAACTCCCCCATTTGGAAAGCCACTAACCCTGTGATATAAAAACCTAGTGTTCCTCATTTCAGTGCTGATCTCTAGAACCCGGCTTTTATGGAGAGTCAGCATGTTTACAAATAAAATAATTACTTTAATAAATTGCTGGATTTAATTAAATTTGTTATGATGATTTGAGTTGTTGGACTTCTTCAATCGTTGGGATTAATACTACTAGTTCATGTCTTTAAAAAGATTATTTTTTGCTTTCATTTTAATAAAAATATAGTGTTTGAGAAAATGCAGTGACTCTGCCTTTCTCCAGCTAACTTAAGCTCTTATTTGAAATATTTTTTCACAGACCACAAAAATCTCTTTGTGAATAACAGAAATGACAGCTAAAACGGCTAAAACAATCTAGCATCAAGGTGGAAAACTTGTTATTTTTCACCCTACAGTAGTTAGCTGACTTGTCTATTTTTCAGAATGCCCTAGGGGTCCGAGGTTATGAATCTGGGCACTACAAAACAGGGCTCTGCCAACATAGCCCATGTTGATTTATTACAAAGAGACTTCACTTAGTACAAATTTCTTCCGGCTCTCTAAATTAGGGTGTGTTCTATAGATCACTAGGAATAGGAATCTTTCTTTAATTTTGCTTGTCCTGAAGGTATAAGTTTAGCAGCTTTCCTCCCATAGACACGCACAGTCCAGAAGACTATTTCTTCTAATAACCTCAACACTGGCCAAAGTCAATAGACATTTCTCATGACTTTTTACAAGAAAGTTACTGTGTGTCCTATATGCAAACTTTCACAGCTCTGCTCAGTTTTCAGATTTGAAATATGTACCACTCTACATTTTATAAGTTCTATTTTTTGTTTAGGACATCATTAAATCCCATCTTCTCCACATAGTCTATTGACTACAAAGTCTAATATGATCTCTTACTTTTTTACAATCTACTCAATCTCAGTTATGATTTTATAAAATATACAACTCTCTAACTCTGCAAGTTTACACTTGCTGTTGTATGTATACATAAAGGTTGAACTCTCCAAGCAAGCTTGTCAATTTTTATGAATAAAATCATGATATATATGGAACATTGCTCCTCTTATCCTTAGTGCCAGAAACTTCTTTGCCCTGCAGATTTCAAGCTCTATGCTGAGACTGAAATAGAGTCTGGAAAACATGACCCATAGAATTGTACATTCTGAGACTTTTCCCAAGTGTATGATCAGAATAGCATTTTAGACAGTGAGTATGAAATAAAAGCATAATAATCTTCCCGTGTTTTTGTTGACTTAGGTGACACAGACTACTGGTTAATAACAAAAAATGTGAAAAAAAAAACAGATTAATAGAGGTGAATAACAGCTAATTACGTACTTTAATTAAGTTACTTTGTGAGATTTTATAACAACTTGGCAAGTGCTAGATATTTAAAAGTAATGTGCCAATTAATATTGTCTGTTAATTGTCTAAAATAGCATTCACACTCTTGTTTCAGTTTTAAATTAGCATACAGGATAACTTATTTCTCTCTGGCATTTTCATATCTACATAGTTCTGGTTGATTTCTCCCACATGTTTCCCCATCCTCAGGTATGCCTAGACCCACTATAACCTTCTTCCCCCAGTATTCATCTTTGTACCTTTATATTGCATGTGCTCTATTATATTGCCCATTCACTTTTCTTAAAGCCTCTTTTTCACTATCTGTACCACAGTTTCAGGATATTAGACCACACTGTGAACTGTAAGATTGTGTTATTTCCTTAAAAACAGAATTAGTTTCTAGTTGTGTTTCTAGGGCTCAGTCCTTAGCACATACTTTTACTTCCTGTGGTTGGAGTACAGACACGCCCTTAGTACACACGTTTAATCCCAAACAATGAAGGTAAAGTTAGTTTGTAGAAGGAAGCACCATGCTTGAAAGTGATGTCTAATTGAGTGTCAGATAATGTGACAAATCAGAGAAAGATGTGATGGAATAGGATATGCCCAACTTTCCCATGAAGAGAAAGGAAGGGAAGTTATTTAAGAGAGCAGTACTGAGAGAGGAGAAAAGGAGGGGGCAAGTTTACTGGAACAGAGACAGGTTGCAGAGAGAGCACAGGCCAGACACAGGTAAATATAGAATGAACCAGAGAATGAGAAAGAGTGAGAAGATTAGTCCATATTGCCAAAGTTAGCATAAAGCCAAGCAGAGCAATTCAAGAGAGGCTGAGACAGAAAAACCAGATTGACTCAGACAGCTTAGAGAGGAGTTTTAGCCAGAACAGCTGAGTTGAATCAGCCAGCCAGAGCTCAGAAAGAACAAGAAAGGGTGAGCTTATTCACCAGTAAGTCTCAGAGGCTGAAAACGTTGTATGCCTAGCTTAGATTGTAGGAACACTAGAAGCATCCATGACTAGGCCTACATTATCAGATGGAGGGAGTAAACCTCAGAGATGACAATTACTTCAGGTGAATAAAAAGTCTTTTATATACCACTTTCTAGTTTCTGTTAAGCCTAAGTAAAGACAATCCACCAGTATTCACATTATACATAATTTTATAATCCAGTTATGTGCTTTCTTTACTCTGTTTAAGAAAAATTCTTAATATGTAGACTAACCTGAGAGTGTTCCATTTACTCACTTTTGGCCTCTAGCTATACAAAATAAATATACAAATTCCCCACTTAGGAAATAAAATTTAGAGACTTCTCACTCTTTCAGAAAAGATCAGAATCCATCCCTCTCCATGTTGAGTCACTTCTTGTCTTCTGAGTTCTTGAAACAACTTGTACTTTCCTTCCATAGGGAACTCATTGCTGTATTTCTGCTTTGCTTTTACCCACCCCCTTCTCATTAGACTTTCAAGTCCTCAAGGATAAAAATTAATAAGTCATGGTAGAGTCATTTACTATGATATTTGACTCATAAATATTGTTATAAATAGCCCTTAATGCATCTGTGAAGACTTTTATGATGCCCTCATAAAGAATAGTCTATATGAATTTGTCGATTCTGTTAATGAGTAATTAAAGATCAGGTACGATAATATTAGATGAAAAATGAGATGCAGGGCTTGGCTCAAATGTAAGAAAAATAATAAACTGTCTTCCACTCATGTAGTCCAGATCAACAGAAGATTCTCAGGATACTACATAAGAGAATAACACAGGCATGCAGCACAAATACGTCTAACTGCACCAGTTCTATTCACTGGCACAAGGAAGACTGTAGAACCTTTCAAAGCTGTGCTCCCTGATGGGCCTGGATTCACCATCTCCCTCTGAAATTTGCTTCAAGCAGCTGCTACCCATCACTTCAGTGTGAACTGAAGCCCACTTGTCATCATCAAGAGATAAGTAGTACAGATGTGAGAAGAACATGTGGGTGAGAAAATGACCTCTTTACAGTATTATTAACTAACCCACTTTCAGAATAATCACTTTGGTATTGAATCTTTTTATAGGTTTTCAGTTACAAATAACAAGGAGCTCCACACATCCATGTGAGCTCAAACTGAAGCCCTGAAAAATAAGGCAAAGGTGTTTTAAGTAAAGGCTTTACAGTCAGTATATTAAAGGTGACTGGATACACTGAGACATCCACCATTTACAGAGATGAATTGGTCATGCCCTGATACTCATACCTTCATTATGTTTTTCTCTTGCAAGCTCACACACTTAGGATGTGTTCTCCACACTGCTAAGCATCACTGTAGATGTGACATCAATTTATTGCTAATCGAATAAACACTTTTACATGTTACATGAACACAACTGCTCTTGCCTTCAAGAATGTGGAAATGGCATGCAGATTTCACACAGTGAGGTGAATTCAGCCTGGATGCAGGCTAGGAACAGCTGCTGTTTGTGCTATTGTATGCTGTGCAGTGAGTTTCTAGACCTGTGTCCTGATCCATGATGTGTCAGGGTTACAGACTTTGTGATCAGGCTCTTTCTTTTCCTTCTCATATATTCCACTGAAAATATAAATTATTCAGTTAAATCGGTCAATGTAATAGAACTGTTTGGAAGTATAACATGAAGAAAACTATGCACATCAAAAGTATTTTTCTGGAAGTGGGAAGCAGTATTTAAATAACTCTAGTACATTACAGAGGTCCGGATAGGACCTGGCCATTAGCAGGTGCTCCAAGAGCTTGAGGTGAAGAAATAAAGACATAATTGCACATGGAAGAAATAAAGACATAATAGCTTAGTTCTTGGTGCATCTCCTGAAATGTGTAGTTTTTGCCATAGCAAGCTTTTAAAAGTACTGCAGTTTATCATTTTCCTGGCTTCATATAAAAAAATACGGCTAACATGTTTGCCCCCGAACACCCATATTTACTGACTTTAGCATAGAGGGCTTGACTGTCATAGATGATGTTGCACACTGAGTCTTCACTGTATACATCCTTAGATTTATCAGGATGATGCTAACAGAATACATTCTTGCTATTCTACTCTTTATCTTATGCTGGGAGTAGAACATTTTTAAATCTGAAATTGAATTATGTATTTAAATTGCAATTATCTAAAATGAAGATAAAATAATTTTAGATGTTCACCTCCATGACATCAATACTTCAAAGTTCTCATCTTGGTGAAATAATTCATTTCCCTCTTCTGTTCACTCATAAATTAGTTCCACTAATACTCAAAGCTTATTTGGTTCCAGGGAAGAACAACCATCGCCTCTC
Source organism: Rhynchomys soricoides (assembly GCA_019843965.1). Classification (NCBI taxonomy): domain Eukaryota; kingdom Metazoa; phylum Chordata; class Mammalia; order Rodentia; family Muridae; genus Rhynchomys; species Rhynchomys soricoides. The sequence continues at coordinate 2,355,599 of JADRCH010000301.1, read as the reverse complement.
TTTTAGAGCAGAGTGATTTGTCCCTTTGAAGTACATAGAAGTAATTAAATGTCTACATTTTTTCTACTTCCAGAGCTGTTCTCTACCCATACAAAGATGAATAGATAAAAGTAAAAAAAAAATTATATTATTGAACTTAATTTAGAATAATTCCTAAAAAAGAGAAGATGGTAAGCTGAATGACATTTTCATATTTGAACTATATTATTTGTGAAAGATCTTTGAAGCTAATAGTTGAGTCATAGTATCCTGTTAGTGATATATTTATTACATGAATCCATGGAGTCAGTGGATACAAGCATGAGAAATAATAAAAAATGACAACAGGTAATTAGTCCTTAATGAATCTGGAAATCTGGGATTATCAGCTACAACTAGGTTAATTTGTATTCTGATAATTAACTGTGCTTGTTTAATTTTAGACAACATTTTAGCCTTAGTTGTAGAAAGCTATAGAATGATTAAAAGATGGCTACTTATGCCTTGTATAGGCATAGATTGACTATACAAATATATTTCATTGTAAAGAATATAAGATAGTAAAACTATAAACTGTCACAATTTAGAAGTCTTAACATTTGTTGTTCCAGTTTAATTATAAATGCTGACATAATAATTTCTTAATTTTTCCCTATACCAAATTCCAAGTGGATGGCTATCTTATAGACAATATATGTATTTATTTGATAACCTGGGAAAATATGAATCTATATAATCTACATTAGTCTAAAGATATAAGTTAACTATGTGTCTTCTTTAAATCTAATAATCTCTCACCCCCCAAAACACCATCAAATACCTTTCTATCATTCTAAGTTTATATCTGAACCAGTCCCAGACCCTACTTTATAGTTCTTTTTATATGTACTTGTACATGTGTACATATTTGTATGTGTGTGTGTGTGTGTGTGTGTGTGTGTGTGTGTGCTAAGGGTTTAGAGAATGTATTGATACGTAATTATGTTTAATTTAAAACATAGCTATCTGTATTGTAGAACCAGAAGTATTTATTAAACTCACAATATTCCTAATGCTAAAATGCTTACATTGATGATAAACCCATCGCTAGCATGTTGTTGTATCTGCTAATGTTTCCCAATAATGAGTCAATGCATGCCAATGTCAAGAGAGTATACCTTTTGCCCATGTTTGCCTTCATTGAAATCAGAACCTCTGGGCTGCAAACCCTGCTTGAAGCACATTTGTGATCATATGGTCGCCACAGGAATGATTCTCCTTCCATTTCCATTTGAAAGTGAAGATTTCAGACATGCTTTTAGACATATGCTGACAGAGTGTCATACATAATGTCATATTTAAAGGTGCATTATTACATTTTAACATGTAACAGTTTTTCAAGAGTGATTTCTAAAATTTATACCATTGTGTTCACATATTCTTTCAAAGTTTGTATTTATTGATTACCTTAATGTGATATTTTTCTGTTACTTTAATAATAATAAAAATAACAATAATAAAAGCATCAGGTATATTATATGTATGGGCATGAAGACTACATTGTCTTGTGACATTGTAATACCAGAATACTGATTTTTAGAAATTTCCTTGAGTTTCCCTGACTGTCAGTAGTATCTTAGTATCACAGAAATAATGGTTGTTTGAACAGACAATAGAGATGATACAGAAGTTGCATCAGAAACTAACTTGTACTTATTTACAGCTAAACAAATACAAGAAATGGCTTTAAATAGCATATCACCTCTGGTATGACTGAAGTTATTTACAAAATTAAGGTAAGTAACTTGAAAGTAGTATAAATACAGAGAAATTTCATTGTGTTTTATTTTATCAAATGAAGTGAGCTGTAGAACTATTTCTTTAAAAGTACTAAGTTGCTTTTGGACTTTACTGGTAACTCAGAGATCAGTGTAAAGTCTTGAATATAGAAGTTGGGGAGTGCGTATAGAAGAGAGGATGCCTGGATTAAACAAGACAGAAAGGTATTACACTTTATGTGGTAATGAGGAAAGCAGACATAAACAGAAGAGAGTGCATATAACCATTAACTGAACTTCTTGAGCAGTAATAAAGTAACACTGGGGGAAGAGAAAGCATTCTTAGTGTATAAATTTGTTCAGCACAGCCCTCTCTCAGCGCCATGCCCCCCATGACTCCCTAGGTTCTGTTCTTCAAAAGCTGGTCATCCAGTCCAGATTACAGCTCAGTCAGCCAGAGAACAGCCTCTGCTCTTAGAAAAGCACACATCTCTGAAATGCTGCCAGTCTGCTCAGCTGTGCCTGTGCAGGTCACCAGGAACTGCTGACACCCAAGCAGAAGGTCTTTGTATCCAAAGTCCCCCTTTCACAGAACTGATCAGTAATGAGAGGTGTACAATTTACTTTCCTCTAGAATACCCTTACAGCCATCGTGAAAGAAAATCGAAGGGAGTGGTTGGGACCTCTTGACAGGGCTCACGAATAAGCAAGGTATTAACATTGTTTGTCAGTCTTACTTTCTGGAAAGGCAATTGAAGTGGAAGTTTCTAGTTGTGTCATGTCGTTCAGACTCACAGGGTGTTTTACTGAGGCAAGACCCATGGGAGGACACATGATGTTTGGAGAGAGTATAAGTGGCATTCAAGGGACAGTGATCGGACACTGCTTGCCATGTAACAACATTTCATTGGTCTTTGTCTTAGCTCATCTTTTTGTTGAGAGAGGAACAGCAGAGAACTGGCATTCCAGCTGGTCCTTGTTCCCACTGGCTCATGCCAGTTTGGAGGAGGCCTGGCCATTTCTGCTGGATCATGACACTGTTGCTGATTCATGTTTGGTGAAACTTTTGAACTGCGTTGTGGGTAACCTGACACTACTGAATTGGACTGCTGGTATCCTGACAAATGAAGATTGAAATATCTCTAAAGAACTATTTCTAAACAGGTCCACATCTCTGTATCGTATTTACCATCTTTTATCCCCTAGCTTTGAGTGGTGGGCTAGAAGTGGGGTAGAAGAGTTTGAGAACCCCTTTTCAAGTAAGTTTTAAAAAATCTAAGCCTACAAGCAGTATTGGCTAACTTATTCAAATATTTTGATTCTCTATGTTGTAAAAAGTAAAAAACCGTATTTAATTAATATATATTAATTCAGAAATCAAATATCTCCTGAAAGATTATCTGTCCTGGGACTAATAATTCAATTGTTTTTTTTATTTAACTATTTATATTATCATTAAACAATAAAGTATTTGAGATTGACATTTATTGATTTGTATTTAAAATTATTTTCTTTTTGTAGTAACTCAATAAAATTAAAAAATCAGAGTTCTTCTAATTTCACATGCCAAAGTGAAATAAAAAAGTATTGCTGAAATATAACCTAGAGATATTTTCACACATATCCAAGCATTGGCAGCTTTCCAGTAGGCATAAAATTGACCTGCCTAAATCATTTTATCTCATTAATTAAACTGAAAACTGGTAGAATGCTAGAAAGTACATAAAATTAAGATCTGAACCACAAATTTATTTGTATGTAAGCCATATTGACATGCATTTGCAAATGGACACACAGCTGCCTTTAACTGTGAAGAGCACAGCCTACTGTATACTATGTTTATTGAGTTACACAAGCAAACTTGTCTACATTACCTTCAAACATAAAAATTATTTTGAAAGTCCCATAAAATAACTTAAGTAAGTATAAAATTATACTTAAGTAAGTATAAAATTGTACATCTTTTTGCTTACGTGGTAAGAATCCTCCCCAAATTCTAGCATTTTATAGGAAGGTTGTTCAGCGAAATAATTTGTTTCTTGAAGGCATTGATCATGCTAAGGTTTAAGATAAACATGTGACATCTCAAGAAATATGTAATAGTGATGGTAGAAAACATCCACACCACACAAAGTCCTGCATAAAGGACTCACACACTCATTTGCTTAGCCTCATCTGTCTTATAAAATATCCTCAAGCATCTGAGAGATATATGAAGGGAGAATGGTGATGTCTTTGATGTTAGAGTGTGACTTGCTACTACAGCTGCTAAATTCTGAATAAGGTCTGCATTAGAAAGTGTTAATTCCAATGGGTGATAATAAGACCATTACCACAGTTTTGAGCCAAATTTGGAACAAGTTTTGATTTTATTGAGGTGCCTAAGAGCTGGCCAGGAAGTCCTCCTCCTAAGTCAGGTTAAAGAAAGCATCCCTGAATCTATTGTTTGGGCCCCTTTAAGGAGTAAAATCACAAGTAGTTGCAGCACAGTTTTACAGAATGGAAACTATGGGAAAATAAGGAAATCCAGAATGATCTTGGGTAGGGGTGTGTGTGGGGGAATCACATGGTGGCTACCATGTAATAAGATTGGAGAGGTAAGGAAACCCAGAATAATCTTGGGTAGGGGTGGGGAGCGAATCACATGGTGGTTCTCATGTAATAAGATTGGAGAGGGTGATTAGAGCTTGTCACAGGGAGTAGGGATGTTTTCAGAAACAAAGTAAATGGGTTGGGACAGATCAGGCTCAGGGAACAGACTTAAAAACTGCAATTCAGCTCTTACAGTAAAGTGAAACTTATTTTTAATAATACAGTGTAATGTTCCTGCCTTCATGGAGTCAGACAGGTTTATCGTCCTTTACCCACTCCTGACTTAAGTGTCTCTGTCAAATATTTGCTGGGGGGGGTAAAATTGTTTATCTGTTGAGGGATCAAGTTAGTAACACATTGGAAGCCACAGTGCTCAGTTACGATAATAACCTAGAGGGTCAACGAAAGGTGAAAACCATCTTAGCCATACTGGTAAGTCAAAATTGGTTTAAGAGATTTTTCTTATTCCTTTACATAGATCATCAATTTGGTTGTAAATTGTATTAAAAACAAAAACCAAAAAAACTAAAGATATTGAAACAGCACATTCCAGTAAATTACTGACAATGAAAATTATGTTTAAGGAATAGGTAATCTATAGTAGCACTATTTTATAGAACATTTGATCTCAGTTTTCCTGTTTCTTGATTAATTTTGGCTAGTATTTTTGCTGTAATATTAGTTAGCTTTTGAAATTAGAGTATTTTAGAAATCTCTTTTGTAGTCCAACAAGTCTTGTGATGGTAATAGCAATAACTATAGTAGGATTTAATAGATGTGAGGAATTATTGAAATTCACAGGAAGAGATCTTATAATTCTATTAACTGATTGTAAAGATTTGCTGAATAACGTAGATGTAACGGTCCTACCCCACACAAACCCTGTATCCAGCAGGGAGCACAGAATAATTATTATTTTTTGAAGAATAAAGTCCATCCTAAGGGCAAATGTTTACCCAAGAGGAGGGTACAATAAGAAAGGACATTAGTGCAAAAAAAGAAAGAAAGAAAAAGAAGAAAGAGAGTAGAAAAAGATACCAATGTAAACATCAGTCACAGGTTTTAAAACTTTAGTGAGTTCCACTTTGTTCCCCATTATCCTTGTACAATTTTTATATAAAACCTTTATTCTGTACAAAATATTTTTAAGAGTCTTGGGAATAGAGGGATCTTCTCTGACAAAGAAGGAGTTTTCACATTGGTTTTTTAGTGCTAATTGGAGCCAGAAGTTATACTTCATATCATTACTTATAGACAAGTTTCCCCTAGATACGTTAAGTTCAGTTGAAGTAATTGATGAGTCTTCCCTTCCCCTTCTTATTTTAGCACACCTATAATTTACATTATCAGAACCTTTTAAAGAATTTTTGATTGTGCTGAAGCCTATATTATGCTGGGATTGGTAAATTATATTAGGCCACCCCAAATATCCTCCATCCATCTGGCTAAAGACTATTTGTTTTCCTTCTTTTGTCCAAATTATGGGCCCTGGTGGATAAAAGCAATCATTTCCATGGCAAGACAATAACAAAATGTTTCCTATTTTAGGAGTGCCTTTTCTTTCCCCTGTCAGGATGTATTTAGGTTCTGTTTTCCTAGGTTAATGAAAAGTAACAAAACTGTTAACTATAGGAAAATCAAGGTGCAAATTTCAATAGTAAGAACACAGTGTTTAAAGTTATATTAGATTGTCAAATCTTAGAGAGTTTGATTTTTAGCAGTTCTTTTCAGTCACTCTCCACCTCTGGGATTTGGGCTCTTCTCTGGGTTGCTTGAGGTACAAGTAATGAACCCAGGCAGGAATATTAGTAAGCTTAACAGCAGTAGATGTCCAAAGAATCACAACATAAGGTCCTTTTCATCAGGGCAGTCAGTTTTTAAGCTGTGGACTAACACATGGTCTCCCAGCTGGACTGTGTGATCTGGCCTGGCAGTATCCAAAGGGTTGAGCAGCTTGGACCAGAAGAAAAAAATTTACTTCAAGGTTAATAGCAATCCTTCTAAGGATTCAGAGATTGGATTGGAACAGTTTTATAACAGTACAACATATACTCAAGGGCTTATGGGAAGTGGTCACCCAAAGACTACTTGGTATAGGGTGGATTTTTCTTGGTAATGGTACATTCGCCCCTGAGAAGGTTGTAAGGCAGGCTATCAGCCCAATGACCACCTGTTTCAGGAGTATATTTAGTTAAAACCCACTTTAAAGTTCTATTCATCCTCTCTATCTTTCCTGAGCTATGTGGATGATACATACAATGAAGTTTCCAATTTATGTTAAGTCCCTTAGAGAACAGTTGTGATAATTTGGCCATAAAGGCCAGACTATTGTCAGATCCCAGAGACATGGAGAATCCAAATCTGGCGGAAAATCCACTGATAATTTTCTTAGCTGCCACGGGTATTTCTGCTTGGGATAAAAATGCCTCTGTTCAACCCATAATGATACCATGGGCTAGACAGAGACCAGCAGATATTTGTAGCCATACAGTCTTGTCTTGACTTCAGTGAAGTCCAATTCTCCAAATTGACTGAGTAAGTACCTTGACCCCGTTGACATAAGAGGTATATGTCCTTCTTCACATTTATCTGGACACAGGTCAGGCAGCAATCTGAAATCCTCTGAAGTTTTTCTCAGTGTCCAGGGAGCCAGACATGAGGAGAGATGCGCTCTGAGGTCTTCTTACTTGAGAAGTGTATGGAGCAGAGCAAGGCAGTGAGTCAATTTTCACCCTGTACCTTTATAGATTCTACCATCAGGCAAGATCCTTCAAGTCAGGATATGACTTTATATTTTCTGGATTATACCTAGGAATACCTTCATTGAGGCAGAATTAGTGTTCAGGGACAGCAGATAGTTCTGAGACAGTCTGAGGTTTGGGTTCCTGGTGAGCAGCCCCATTAGGGACTTAATCTGCATGATTGTTACCATGAATTTGGAGGCCTTTGTCTTTAGGTTGTCCTGGCAAGTAAATTATGGCTAGTTCAGTTAGCAGTCAGATGTCCTCTAGCAAATGAACAATTTCGTGCTTATTTAGTAGTCATTTCTCTCTTAAGTCAGTAAGCTCCTATGTTTATATATCTGTCCCTGAGCCTTGGCAAAAAACATATTGACTGTCCGTGTAGATGTTCACCATTTTTTTCCTTCTGCCCATCTTAAAGCCTGTGTCACAACAATTAATGCTGTTCTCTGAGCAGATATTCTGCTGAGCAAGGCTTGTGCCCAAATCACCTCCTTCTGGCCTGTGACCACTGCTGCCCCTGCATATCTGGTTCCTTCTTGTATGAAGCTGCTGCTGTCCAAGTAGAGATCCACATGGTGGTGAGAATGAGAAGAGCACCTGACATGTCAGGTCATATGTCTTGACTGCTGTTCAGCATCTCTAAGCAGCCATGAATGGGCTCTTCCCAGTTGTCATATGGCAGCAGAATATTGTAATGGATAGCCAAGGTTTTATCAAAGAAAAGTCTGGTACTGACTTTGACACGCATTTGATATCCACCAACCAGTGGCATCCCTCAGCAAGGTTTCAACAACATGTGGAGCTGTAACAATTGGTCTGTCCAGAAGTGAGCTTGTCAGCTTCTGAAACAAGAATTGTGGTAGCTGTGATGGCTCTTAACTAAGGAGTGCATCTAGAGGTTGTAAGATCCAGTCTCTTTGAGATGTAAGCAATCAGTCTTCTACAGGGATTGAGAGTTTGAGTCAGAACTCCATCAGTAATGCCTGTTCTTTCATGGACATAAAGTTGAAAGGGCTTGGAGATGTCAGAGGGAGTTCAAGTGGGGTTCTGTGCAAGGGCCACTTTTAAGTTCTTAAAGTCCTGTGCATGTTCTTCAGTACATTCCAAAGGGGTGTTGCTCCAGGCCATAACAGAGGACAAGAGTTTGGCAATTTCAGAAAATCCAGGTATCCAAAGACAGCAATATCCAGCAGCTCCAGAAATTCTCTAAATTGTTTCTTGGCAGTTAGAGTTGGGATTTGCATTGTGATCACTCTATGTAAACCTGGGACAAGTCTTTCCTTTTCGTAGCTCATATCACAAGTAGGTAACCTGTCATTTAGAAATTCTATAGGCTAACTGGGCTACTGTTTCCAAAATGCCTCTAGTGACTCTCAAGCAGTCCCCCTCATCTTTAACAGCTAATGATAAAAGATCTATGTATTGAACAAGGTTACATCAGGTAACTTACTACAAAAGAGAATTTTTTTGTTTGTTTGTTTGTTTGTTTGTTTTTTTTGAGACAGGGTTTCTCTGTGTAGTCCTGGCTGTCCTGGAACTCACTCTGTAGAGCAGGCTGGCCTCAAACTCAGAAATCCTCCTGCCTCTGCCTCCCAAGTACTGGGATTAAAGGCGTGCGCCACCACTGCCCAGCTCAAAAGAGACTTAAATCATGATTGAGGGCTTCATCAAAGATGGTGGGAGAGGTTTTTAACACTTCAGGCAGTCTGGTCCATGTTAGATGTCCTGATATCCCCAGTCCAGGGTTGACCCATTCAAATGCAAATACAGGCTGACTTAATTTTGACAGTCAATAGAGCAGAATGCATCTCTCTCTCTCTCTCTCTTTTTCTTCTTCTTCTTGTTTTTGGATATTTTCTTTATTTACATTTCAAATGTTATCCTCTTTCCTATGGAATGCATCTTTTATGTTTAATGCAGTGTAAGCTTTATGACTTTATGTTCTAAGCAAATAGTAGTGATTTGGAACAGTTGGATAAATACATTCTACCCATTTGTCCTCTTCCCCTCAAGCCCTCAAGTCTTGTACTGGTCTATAGTCTCAAGTTCTAGGCTTTTGGACAGGCATCAAATGGGAATTTCAAGGCTGACTGGGAATGAATAAGTATGCCTGCTTCAAGGAGACACCTGATATGAACCTTAATTAATTCCCTGTTTTCCAATTGATGGGGTATTGGTTGACTTGAATGGTCATTGCCCCATTTGTCAGTAGTACAATCACAGGTGCCATATGTTTTACTAAGCCAGGAGAATTGTCCTCTGCCCAACTATAGAAATTTTCTGGATCAGCATATTTTTTTCCATTTCCCTTTTAGATATTGAATTAGATTTTGGAGTAGTAAATATTACTCATGTATTGGGCAAGTTATACTTAAAACCTTTTCAGGGCTTCCCAATTATGACCTAGGAGTGTCTCCTAAGAATGATGTTGTTACCTGGAGCTTGTTTAAGAAGTCCCATTCCATTAGAAGGTAGGAATATTTAAGAATAACAGTAAAAGAATGTGTCACAGTTCCTTGGTCTAGGTTAATAGTCTGGACAGTGGTACATTTATATTCTTTGATATATACTTTTGTCTCTTGTGCTTCCTTCCATTCCTTGTTTGGTTAAGTTGTCCTAGGGGACCCCATAATACTGAATGAGTAGCGCCCCCCCATGTCCACCAGAAAATATACAGGTTTCCCCCTTATGGTGAAAGTTATAAAAAGCTCCTAGGGACCTAGTTCAATGGAGCCTCAAGCTTGCTAATCCTCCATACCCAGGATTGACTTGGTTGGGGGGTAGAGCGAGAGGTACCTGCTTCTGTCATGGACATTAATTCTTTTTAATTACCCATTACTTTACAATAAGCATATTGATCCTTCTATAAAGGTTTTCTCTTTTTATCACAGGGTGCATGGGAAGAGTTAAAAGTGCCTGGGGCTTGTAATTCAGTCACAGTAATTTAGACCATCTTCTTTATCAAAAGATTTATTTTGATATCTCTGTTGTCAAACACCTTATGAACTGTTTTTAATAATTCTGATCAGTTCTTTCCTGAAAAACCATCAATTTGTTTTAATCTTTCTATGTATATCAGTGGACTGAGTAACCGAGGCCAGATTAATCTCGTTGAGACTTGCCTATAGGGGTATGTAACCAATAGGTGTCCAAGAGTCACTCCAGGAAAGTTAAAGGTGGTTAATCTGATCTCTGGTTTAAATGTGTTACCTTAGATAGGTTAGTGAGCTTTCAGACTGTCCATTTCATCCCTTCCAATAGAACCTGGTGGTACTCACTAAGTGGACTCCTATGTTCCTCTGTGTTGTAATCGCATCGAGGTCTCCCTCTTTGCAGACCACAGTCACTTGCCTTTGCCCTCTGGTCATCAGCCATGGAAGCTATTCTGAGGAGTGCTTCAGTTGCTATTATGAGAATCTATTCTCTTTAATTTCTAGAGAAGAGGGTACAGAGAATCTTCAAACAGTTGTCCCACATAAGGAAATAATTGCAAAAAGATTATAATATATTACACACATTAAGGAATTTGGATTAGGGCTGAAATGGGGTTCTGATTCTCCAGGTGTAGAGATCTAAAGTGGAGAAAGGAACTATAGGTTTCAATTGTCAGGAAACAGTTAAAGGGGAGCAAGGATCAAAAGGAGTAAAATCACAAGTAGTTGTAAAGCAGGTTTACAGAGGAGTAATAATGGGGCAGTAAGAAAATACAAAAATATTTTAACAAGAATCCCATATGCGGACACCAAACCCAGACACTATTGTGGATGTCAACAAGTGCTTGCTGACAGGTTCTTGATAACAGCTGTCTCCTGAGAGGCTCTGCCAGATCCTGATCAATACAGATATGGATGATCACAGCTTACCATTCAGACTGAGCACAGGGACCCCAATGGAGGAGATAGGGGAAGGACCAAAAGTGCTGAAGGGGTCTTATCTGGCATCAATGGGAGGGGAGGCCCTTGGTCTTGTGAAGGCTTGATGCCTCAATGCTAAGGAATGCTAGGGCAGTGAGTCAGGAATGGGTAGGTGGGTGGGGGAGCACCCTCATAGAAGCAAGGTAAAGGGAGATGGGATAGGGGGTTTGCAGAGGAGAAACCAGAAAAGGGGAGTCATCAGGGAAATGTGAATCAAAACAACCCTGAGAATCCACCTCACACCAATCAGAATGGCTAAGATCAAAAACTCAAGTGACAACATATGCTCACAAGGATGTGGAGAAAGAGGAACACTCCTCCATTGCTAGTGGGATTGCAAGCTGGTACAACCACTCTGAAAATCAGTTTGGCAGACCCTCAGAAAAATGGACATAATACTACCTGAGGACCCAGCTATACCACTCCTGGGCATATACCCAGAAGATGCTCCAACATGTAATAAGAATACGTGCTCCATTATGTTCTCTGTAGCCATATTTATAATAGCCAGAATCTGAATAGAACCCAGATATCCCTCAACAGAGGAATGGATACAGAAAATGTGGTGTATTTACACAATGGAATACCACCCAAATATTAAAAACAATGACTTCATGAAATTTGCAGACAAATGGATGGAACTTGAAAATATTATCCTGAGGTAAATCAGTCACAAAAGAATGAACATGGTATTTACTCACTAATAAGTGCATATTAGCCCAAAATTTTGGAATACCCAAGATTCAATTTACAGCAACGATTGGACTGAGCGTGGGATCCCAGATGGAGGAGTTGGAGAAAGGACTGAAGGAGCTGAGGGACTTTGCAGCCCCATGGAGGAAGCAACAGTGTCAACTGGCCTGACCCTCGGTGCTCCCGGAGACTGTACCACTAACCAAAGAATACACATGGAGACACCCATGGTGCTGGCCACATATGTGGCAGAGGAGGGCCTTGGCCATCAGTGGGAGGAGAGGCCCTTGGGCCTGAGGGTGTTTGATGCCCCAGTATAGGGGAATACCAGGGAGGGAAGATAAGAGTTGGTGGGTGGGTGGGGGAGCACCCTCATAGAGGCAGGGGAAGGGGAGATAGGATTGGGGTTTTCCAAAGGGGAGACCTGGAGAAGGGAAAACATTTGAAATATAAATAAAGTATAAAAAAAGATAAATGTAAATTAAAAGGAAAAGAATATCATTTGATCACCAAGTGATGATGGAGGGAGGCTCGGGAGGGTCAAGAAGGGTAAGGGAGGACTAGGATGTTATTAAAAACTAGTCAAGGTCATGGTTGGGGCAGGTCAGGCTTCAGGAAAGAGACTGAAGAGCAGCAACTCAGCTCATACAGCATAGTGGCTCCTGCCTTCAGAATGGAGTTCTTCAAAAAAGCCTTCATAATTCTCACAAATGAGAGGGATGGTAGCACAGCAATATTGTCTTGAATGCTTTCTGTGCTCACATTACTCTTATATGTGGACGCTCTATTCCTATTCCTATTCCTATTATAGTCAATTATATCATTTTACATTTTACTGTAAAACTAAAAAGATTTCTCCTTTCTAATCATCTGTCCAAGATTCTTATGAGTAATGTCTCAGTATAATAGCAATAATTATTTTATTGTGCAACTGGGTTGCTCAAAATTCATTTACAGCACATTTGGATAACATAGTGTGATAGGTATTGTAATATGTGTTTCAAATGAATGTAATAGGGCAGGACAGAGTGATCAGAACTGAATTATGATCTTAGTACCACAGGAAAGAATTAATAGAACCCTAGAAATTAAACTTGTTGACTATTCATTGTAGATCAAGTGTATGCATGAGAGAGAAAGAGAGAGTCTGTCTGTAGTACATAACTCAAGGTTTTCACTACTAGCTCTCATCTTTTATTATATTGCACCAATTGAGATGTCTGAAGGAAGGCTGGTGGGAAGGCAGAAGAGGGAAGCCAACCATTTATATCTCTTTTCAGTGCTCACAGGGACTGGGAGTACATGTTTCCTGTTTATGCTTTCAGGTCTGTCTGTGAGCTGTTATTTTTGGATTACACCTTGAAGTCCATCATTGGAGAGGCTCCCTAAGAATGCCTCCAGCAACTTTCCGCTGCCCTTGACCGGGACTTTTTCTCTCATTCTCTTTGTGGAATTTCAGATGGTATTTCAACATCTTTGAACTTTCACCTTACATTAAATATCTTTGATTTACCTTAGATGTTTATAAATTTGGGAAAGATATACAATATATAAATATTTAGTTCAAACATTTTGTATGAAACAGTCCTGTATAAATAAAAAAGTACATGAGCTCCAAAACTATAACTGAAACTCAGAATTTTTAATGAAAGTATGAAATTTATTAAGAGCTGAAGGTCAATATTATTTTGTTTATGTTGTAGCAGCATCCTTCATCAATGGTGATTTACAAATGTGAAGGTATGTTTCATATAACTGGACACAGTATTGTGGGGTCTATGTCTCCTGGGCATGTGGAAGTAGACTGCAAACTTCCCTCATTGGATAAATTACTTACCATATTCCTCAGAATATTCCTGTTACTTTCACAAGACTAACCTGGAAAGCAGATACAAATGAGTGACATCTCTGTTCTTTAAACAATAGATGAGGGTATAGGAAGGTTTACATTCATACCATTTCATGAATAAAGAGCAAGGATTTGCTGGTGAAGCAACAGACTGCCTGATTAACAAAAGGAATCTGCATTGTCTCATTTTGTTTACGTCACAGAAAACTTTGAAAGAACATTTGCATCTCACAGAGGCCCAAACTGTTCATGCCTCATGCCATTAGTGTTGGAAAGGGATATTTTCCAGATGAATTTGTAGTCAGTCACATTTCCTAGCACACAAAAATGATGCCTTTTTAACTCAGAAAGGCCTGTTCAAGTCTAACAAGCTGTCATTATGTACACAAAGACCAGGAGGCTTGAAAGCAAGGCCTTTAATTTTGATGGTTTGAAACTGTCTCTTTTGTCCGGTAAAATAGCATTCAATAATTCTGACCTCTAGTGAGGTTCCTTGTCTGCTTCAAAACATTAAAATTTTGGTTTGAGGATACAACTCAGTTTGTAGAATGCTTTCCCAGCATGCACGAGGTCCTAAGTTAGATTGCTCACACCACGCAAACTGGTGCACACTTTATTCTTAACACTTAGGAGGCAGAGGAAGAGGGATCAGATGATCAAGGTTATCCTTGGCTGTCTAGTGAGACTGAGGTCAGCTTTGGCTATATAACACCCTGAAAAAGGCTATGAGAAAGTTCTTAGTAAAATGTTTTGCATAATATAATGTAAGCTTTCTTACAGGAGCCCCTCAACCCCCATGGTGTACTCCCTCCTGAGAGCTGTTTTAGGCTTCCATCTCTGTCTTTCATTTATATTCTGGCTCCTCCTCCTTTCTCTTCCTTCACTCTGGACTGTGATCAATGTCTAGTTTCCTCTCACACTGAGGTATACATTCAAATGTTATTCATTTCAGGATTTCTAAAGAGATTTATAAAAACCATCTCATTTAATTCTCTCTCATGGAATGTGTCTGTTTTATTTATGTTTTTGTGAAGATTCACTGAAAATACTTTTTATTGATGTATGTTTATTTCTGATCTTTTACAAAAAGTTTGCTATGAACAAAGGTGGTTTGATGTTATTTCACTCTATATCGCATTTCCACCCATCTCGTCCCACTAAGATGAGGAGTGAAATCATTCCATCATGACACGAGGACACAACTGATTCCTTCTGTAGCATATTCCACATTACACAATGTGAGTGTTGTTTATTTTCATTCATTGAATGACATTTTCATGATTCATTGCTATTTGCTATGTGTGTAATAAGTAAACAATACATTTGAAGAATAAGTTTTCATCAGTTTTGCATCTTTAAATTGATTGGAAATGAATTTATTCAATTTAAATATTTTGCAAAATGTATAAAAGTAGGGTAGGAATAATGTATGCTTCTCTTGATCTGTAAACGATCTGTGTTAGATCCTTGATATTGTAAAATTTTATAGATGTTTTAGATAATTTTTCATTGAATCTCTGTTAACAATTTTAGGTATAGGTTTTTCAACAAGTGTAGTTTTAACATATAAAATATAGTTTTTGAATATATATTATGATTCTTAAAGTGGTTTTTAAAAGCAGGAATATTATTGTTAACCAAACACTATAGTATTAATTTCTGAAAAAGACATGCTATTACACGTCAGTCAGACTTCCATTGTCGATTGTCTTGTTTCATATTTATTTTATTTATTTCCTATAAACAATGTGCAATTTCTGGTAATTCTTTCGTGGGGAGTACCTTATATTGCCATGGTGAGTTCTCATTGAAAAACTTATATTCCTATTGTTCTATTTTTGGTTGTAAGTCTAGCCTTTAATGGCTGAGCCATCTAGTCAGCCCTATTTGTATTATTCTAATAGTTTCAAGATGACATCCAACTCTGAAGAACCACTGGCAAACAAGGAAGATATTACTATAGAAATTTCCATGTACCAACATGAGATACTTTCATTTTATTATCATTTAATAGTCATTATAGTCTATAAGGAGCACATTTTTGCATTCAAAGGTGTGTCTTTGTCCTAATGGCTGTCCTCCCAAATCTAGCTCAACATGTTCTCTTCTGTTGAATCAGAATAGTTTATTCGTTTTTCAGGGCCACCCTCCTAACAGATCACCACCAACTGTTGCCTCAAACAATAGAAACTAATAATTAGCTCTAAAACCTAAGACTGCAAACAAACAGCTCCAGGCTCCAGGCCATCTTGGCTTTAGCATCTTTTGTGACCTAAATAAATTGAGGATTTTTCTAAGTTGTCAGACTCTAGTTCCTCTTTCATTGTTTCAATACTTTTCTGCTCCCTTTTCTCCTAGCCTTGTGCGCCAGATTGTAGGTTTTTATTTTTTTTTTCAATTTGTTCAGAAAAACAATTTGTTTTCCTATCACCAGCCATAATTTAAATATCAGATTATCCAAATGACTCCCTGCAATTTTTACCCACACTTTATATAAGAACACATGCTGAGGAGTTTTGAAAATTTCTTGTGAAAGAACACTTTCATTCTGTATTTTTCTCCACCTGCTGTGGGAATAAGGTTTTAGGTTCTGTTTCCACATGATTCATAGATTTTATGAATAAATTTTCTCTACTATACTCAAACCTATGACCTTGATCTCTGAACATGCCGTGAATTTCCTCTGTATTGTTTCAGTATACAACCTTTAGCTGTTCAGTGTATCAGATGAGTTGAGTTATGTTGGAGGAGGTGCTCATCAAAGCTATATCGGCTCATCAAAGCCTCATCGGTTTTCTTCCCAATAATGAGCTCTTGCTGTAACTTTATTTTAAACTATATGCATTTATATAAATAACTGTTTCAAAATGGAAATATCAATGTTTTACTAGGGAAAACATCAAAATTTTTTATAAGTGTCACTTTATTATACTGAGAAACAAATGTCTAAATGGTATCATTATTTTCATAGACAATAGCATCTTATCATGTGATCTGATACATTCATCATGGCTACTGTACTTTGTATCTTAAATATCCCTCCAAAGGCCCATGTGCTAAAGGTTTGTTCCCTTGGGTAGTTGTTTATGATGTGTGCTTGGAGAATATTTCATTTCAGGTCATTGTGGGGATCAAGCCAGGTGCTAGTTATTCAGTTGGGGATGCTTTGTGGAAGATTGTGGCACCCTTAGTAGTTGTGGCCTGACTACTGGAGAACCTCCTTAACACCAGAGTTCTAAATGTGATAGCATGACCCCCCATTTCTAGTCCCTCTCTTCTCACTGGCCCACTACTTTATGAACACTTATGCTCCATATTCCAAGTACTAGCTACTGACACACCATGATGGACTAAAATCTTAGGTCCTACAAGCTTTCATTTTTATATTTGCTCCCCAAGTTAGAAAATAGGCAATGTAAAGTCAAGAAAAACTTCTGTCTTAATCTCTGTCTTGCCATGGTCCTCAAGCTATAAAGAAACAGATCATGGACATCGACAGATGGGACATCATAAAATTACAAAGCTTTTGTAAGGCAAAGGACACTGTAAATAGGACAAAATGGCAATCTACAGATTGGGAAAAGATCTTTACTAATCCTACATCCCATAGAGGGATAATATCTAATGTACACAAAGAACTCAAGAAGCTAGACTCCAGAGATACGAATAACCCTATCAAAAAATGGGGAAGAGAGCTAAACAGAGAATTCTCAATTGTGGTAATTCGAATGGCCCAGAAGCACCTAAAGAAATGTTCAACATCCTTAGTCATCAGGGAAATGCAAACCAAAACAACCCTGAGATTTCACCTCACACCAGTCAGAATGGCTAAGATAAAAAACTCAGGTGACAGCAGATGTTGGCGAGGATGTAGAGAAAGAGGAACACTCCTCCATTGCTGGTGGGAATGCAAGTTGATACAACCTCTCTGGAAATCAGTTTGGTGGACCCTGAGGACCCACCTATTCCACTCCTGGGCATATACCCAGAAGATGCTCCAACATGTAATAAAGACACATGTTCTACTATGTTCATAGCAGTCTTACTTATAATAGCCAGAAACTGGAAACATCCCAGATGTCCCTCCACAGAGGAATGGATATAGAAAATGTGGTACATTTGCATAATGCAGTACTACTCAGGTATTAAAAACAATGACTTCATGAAATTCTCAGACAAATGGATGGATCTTGAAAATATCATCCTGAGTGAGGTAACACAGTTGCAAAAGAATGAACATGGTATGTACTCACTGTTAAGTGATTATTAGCCCAAAAATTTGAAATACCCAAGATTCACTTCACAGCAACCAAAGGGCTGAGTGTGAGGTCCCAGATGGAGGACTTGGAGAAAGGACTGAAGGAGCTGAGTGAGTTTGCATCCCCAGGGAGGGAGCAACAGTGGCAACTGGCTTGACCCCCTGATACTCCTGGAGACTGATCCACCAACCAAAGAATACACATGGAGGGACCCATAGTGCTGGCCACAAATGTGGCAGAGGAAGGTCTTGTTATCCATCAGGGGGAGGAGAGGCCCTTGGGCCTGAGGGTGTTAGATTCCCCAGTATAGGAGAATGCCAAGGAGGGAAGATGAGAGTGGGTTGGTGGGCAGGTGGGAGAATACCTCGATAGTGGCAGGGGGAGAGGGAGGGAATTGGGAGGTTCCAAAGGGGAGATCTGGAAAGGGTGAAACATTTGAAATGTAAATAAAATATGAAAAAAAAAAGATGCATCTATGCTAGATTAGGATGGATCCTGACTCAGTAAAACTGGTGCAATGAAGAAAGATGAGAAACAGACATAAACTCTGTGGTAACCTCATGGTATCATCTAGGCAGAGTTCTCATATGTCTTCCATTTTGCTTTTTCTGGCTTAATTTGTGTGAGTTCAACCATATTCCAAATTTATTATTTATTAATAATTTTAATTTTGGAATCTTGGGCAATGTGACACAATTTTTTCTTGTCTTCCTATATCTTTGCCTGAGTAAAAAGTGTGCATTGAGAAGAGTATTCTTTATAAAATAATCTTTTATTGATTGTTTTATTTGTTTACATTTCAAATGTTATCCCCCTTCCTGCTTTCCCCTCCACAAACCTCTTATACCCTCCCCCCTGTTTCTATGAGGATGCTTTCCCACCCATCCACCCAATCCTACCTCACCCATCAAGCATTCCTCTACTCTGGAGCCCCCACAGGATCAAGGGCCTCCCCTCCCATTGATGCCAGATAAGGCAATCCTCTGCTACAAATACAGCTAGAGTCATGGGCCTGTGCACTCTTTGGTTGATGGTTTAGTCTTTGGGGACTCTTGGGGGTCTGGTTGGTTGATAATGTTATTTTTCCTATGGAGTTGCCAACCTCTTCAGCTCCTTCAGTCCTTCCAATAGCTCCTCCATTGGCGTCTTTACACTCAGTCAGATGGTTGACTGCCAGCATCCTCATCCGTATTGGTCAGGCTCTGGCAGAAACGCTCTGGGGACAGCTATACCAGGCTCCTGTCAGCAAGCACTTCTTGGCTTCAGCCATAGTGTCTGGGTTTGGTGCCTTTAGATGAGATGGATCCCTAGATGGGGCAGTCTCTGGATGGCCTTTCCTTCAGTCTCTTTGTCCCTGCATTTCCTTTAGAATGGAGCATTTATGGGTTAATATTTTTGCTACCACACAACCACCTCTGATTTCTCACTGGTAGAAGTGTCAGCCTTAGTTAGAGATGAGCCTTCTTTGTATTAGGAACTATACTCAGGTCTTTATAATTTAGCTAAATAGTGGGTGCAAAGCACAAGAGTCACCACAATGATGCTGAGGTCTTTCAATTTAATGAGATAGTTCATTATTATTACTAATCTCTGACTACTCTCCTAATCATGACTACTGTCATGACAGTGTAATGAAATACACTGATGAAAATCAACTCACAGGAAGGAAGGTCTTATTTCCCAGGTTACCATCCATCACCTAAGGAAGTAAGGGCACAATCTGGAGGCAAGAACCATGGAGGAACACTATTTCTACACATTCTCTTGATGATGTTTAACTAGCATGTTTATATCCTTAGACTGCCCAAGGAATAGTGCTGCCCACAATAGTCTGTGCCCTCCCATATTAATTAACAATCAAGATAATTCCTTACAAGTATTCCTAAAGAACAGTATTGAGCTTTCCCTCTCAAATGATTCCAGGAAAGATAAGTTGACACTTAATGCTCAGACAATGAGATAAATTTACAAATTCATTATGAGTATACAAATATAGGAAAAAATACAGTATATGGAGAGGTCATATATTTTAGAAACCAACATACCCAGATACCCAATTTGTAATATATAAATACAATTATTTACTCTTTCTTATTTTTCTTTCTTTCTTACTCTCTCTCCCCTCTTTGTTTTTTGCATCCCTAATGCAGTTTCCACTCTCTCATCTCCTCCCAGTCCTATATACCTTCCCTCTACCCCCTTTTATCTATCTACTCCTCCATTACTTCTCCTCAGAAAAGGGCAGGTCTCCCATAGATATCAATCAATTTTGGAATATCAAGTTGCAGTAAGACTAGGTATCTCATTCTACTGAGGATGGCTGAGGCAATCCAGTAGCAAGAAATGGTCCCTAAACAGGCAAAAGTGTCAGGTACACTGTTAAGAGTGCTACCAGAAGAGCAAGCTATACAGCTGTAATAGATTTGCAGACAACCTAGTTCAGTCCTATACAGGATCCTTGGTTGTCATTGGTTTATTTTCTGTGAGCCCCTATGAGCCCAGGTTGGTTGATTCTATGGGTGTTCTTGTGGTGTCATTGAAACTTCTGGTACATACAATCTGTTCTTCCTCTTCCACAGGATTCCCTGAGCTCCACCCAACGCTCAGCTGTGGGTCTTTGTGTTTGTTTCTAATAGTTGCTGAGTGAAACCTCTCTGATGGCAGTTGGGTTAGTCACTAATCTGTGAGTATATCAGAAGATCATTAGCAATCATTTTCTATCCTAGGTCTCTGGGCTATGTAGCCTCTCAGTTCTGGTAGCCCAAAGAGTGTCAGGGTTGGGCTTCCTCTTATAGCATGGGTCTTAAACTGAACCAGTCATTGGTTGACTGTGTTCCACAGTATCTGTGCTACTTTTACCCCAGCACATCTTGTAGGTAGGACAAATTGTAGGTCAAAGGTTTTGTGCCTGGGTGGTTGTCCCAATCACTCTTAATAGAAGTCTTGCCTGACTATAGGAGATGGTCAGTTCAGGTTCTATATCCCCAACTGCTAGGAGTCTTAGTTATGGTCACCCTTGTAGATTCCTGGAGTTTCTACTACACTAGGTTCCTAGCTCATTACTGAGATGTCCCCTGATTCCAGTTGTCTCTCCCCGTACTTTTTCACTCCATCCTCCTCCCCACATGATCCCTCCTATTCCTGTACCCACCCACCCTCAAACACCAGCCATACTCCAAGTCAATTTGTGATGTCTATTCTATTTCCCCTTCACAGGGAGATTCATGTGTCCCTCTTGATAAAACTGACCAACCAACCAACCAACCAACCAACCAACCAATGAACCAACCAACCAACAAACACATGATTAGTTCATTAGATTCTGAAGAAAGCTTTTGGGAAAACCAAACATCCCTTTATGATATAGATCTTGGTGATACCACAGATACAAAGGACATTCTTAAACATAATAAAGTCAATATACAGCAAACTGATAGCCAATATCAAATTAAATTGAGAGAAACTGAAAGTAATTTCACTAAAATCAGGAACAAGAGAAGGTTGTCCATTCTCTCCATATCTACTTAATACAGTACTTAAAATTTTAGCTATGGCAATAACACAACTAAATGGGATTAAGAGGATGCAAGTTAAAGAGGAAGAAGTGAAAGATTTGCTATTTGCAGATGGTGTGATAGTGTACATTTGTGCCCCGCCCCCAAATTTTTACCAGAGAAATCCTATAGCTGATAAACACCTTCAGCAAAGTGGCTCGATACAAGATTAACTCAAGACACCCATTTTAGCTCTTTAATTTTTAAAGTGTGCTAGTTTGTTTTCCATGCATACTCCATAGTGGCATTGCTGATATTCAGAAAATGAAGCCAACTTTGTGATGTGATTCAAGGCACACACTATTACTCTCTTTCTCTTTGAAAAGCAATCATAATTTCTAACTGGTTAGTCCTACATGAAGAAGGGAAATTTCTGCTCCTGTTTCACACACAATGCCACAGGCAACCTTTCTATGAAGTGCTACACACATTCTCCTATTGAACTAAGCCTGTGAAAACTTCAGTTTCTTTCCTGTATCCCTCATTTCTACTCAAGAACAGATGTGACAGTGCACCAAGTTTTCAGTTGCGCTTTTAGCTAAGCCAACTAAATACTTTCACAATTACTGCTTAATCTTATCAATATCAATATTTTTATTTTGAGGCAGGATCTCACTGTACTCAAGGCTTTCCAGGAACTTGCAAGAGTCATTCTGCCCAAGGTCTAAGATTACAAACAGGAACCATCTTATCCAATTATGAACATAATTCTTTACCTGGGTTAATACTGACTAAATGGGTGGTGAATGGTCTTTGGTGTGGCTAATAATACTATAAGACTGTGTGTGTGTGTGTGTGTGTGTGTGTGTGTGTGTGTGTGTACATACTCACAAACAGGTAATAGATTGAACTTGTAAGAAATAAACATCTTTTTATACATTTTCCTTATTATATCTTTACTATGCTATTCTAGACAGTGAGTTGTTAATCTGAGCATTTAATACATGAAGAAGGCTTAGAGACAATTAGTGCTTTGCCTGACAAGGAAAGCCTGGACTAACAACCAGATGGTATTGACTACAATATCACCTTAGAGACAGTTTACTATTACTGAATCTCTTGAGAAATTTCCTTCTGCTAAGTCTTAAACATTAAACATCAGCAGCAGCCTTGAAATCAAGCAAAATGTAGCTTGATATAAAGCAACTGTAGCCTAGATTAAAGTAATTCCGTATGTACTTAAATTAGCTCCAAACATTCACCAAAACAAATATTATAAAATGTCTTTTGGAAAATGAATAAATGAACAGATGATAATAATGTTTTGAAAATAAAGGGAGTATTATATTTTGTGGTGTGCTAAATAGATTTGAAATTTCTATTTTTAGGTGGAATATATTTAAGATAAATCATTTGATTGAGTATCTCATTCCTTCAGCATTAAGTAATTTGAAAGCTTGGTCAATAAATTATTTAGTAATGAAGTCACTATTAACTGTGAAAGGTTAAAATACTTACAAGGAAATGGAAAAAAAGATAAAATTAATTCTTCCACATAAATCATAAAATGCAAATCTCAGTTGTGTATTCACAGAAAGAGCAAGGATCATACTAATTCTGAGTAATTGTATCATAATGTTTATAATACTAGGGAACATAATATGTCTGTAAGAATTATATCTCTGAAGTTTTAATGCTTATATTTGTAATCTGGGTTTTTTGTTTTCTTACTGTTTCATCCTAGACAAAATATAAATGTTCTCAATTCTTTCATGTTCTCCTTTGTCTAGTGGAGAGATATTTGTACCCATTGTTTTAAACAGTTATGAAAATGCCAGGACTATGCCACATAAACTGAGTATCATAGAAAAACATGCTGTGTGTGTCAGATCTTTCTATTACAGTGTAAGATCCCATCTTTTCATTGATTGGCTTGTGGTGAGTGATTCACTAATTTGTTAAACGAGTAAGCCTTTATCTTCCATAAGCCTTTGAATACATCAAAAATATGATGTACCTTGCTTAAGATTTTGAAAATACCTTATATTACTAAGGGACCCATTAACTTGCCACCAAAATATCTAGTTTCACCTGTTGATATCTGTAGGTGGACTTTGCTTAGTTGTACTTCACTGTAAAAGACATTTTAATTCTAGAGTTTAACATACAATGTATAAGGATGTAAAATTTTGTAGGATGTTTGACTTATAACTGGTATTATAAACAGTATTAGTTTATTTATAAAGCTTTATATAATGACTTTGAAAAAGGCAGTCTTGGGCTGGAGAGATATCTAAGTTGTTAAAGGTTAAAACATGCAATAAAATCCTCAAGAAAAAGGCTGTCTTTACTACACAAAGCCATTGGTCCTGCTGGTCAGTAGATAGGCCATTATTAGGTACGTAATAATAGGTAATGAATATTGTCAAGAGCCTGCTATAATTGTAAGAAAAAAACTGACAAGTTGTTAACCACTCATTGAATAACCTTCCTGATTCTGCTTCTGAGCTGAATGTGCAACTAAACGCTTCACAGTAGTCAAAATGCTTTACTCTCAAAGATCAGACAAAGCACTGCACAAATGAAATTTAGAAATTCATTTCCAATAAAAGAAGACCATGTTTCTGCACACTTATATTGAGATAAGTTGGGATTGATAAAATGGTTAATTTTAGATGTCACATTGACTGGACAGAAGAATGACTAGCTAACGCTTAGGCCACTTGTGGAAGTGTTTCCAGGAGCTGTTGTGATTCACACAGTGAACTAAATAAGTAGAACCCCACAGCCAGGCATGGATACAAATCAAATAATAAGGTATAAGGGTGAGATGGTTCTCTGTCTTTTTCCCCCATCCCTCTGTTCCTCTTTCTCAGGCATCGGAATTATAGATCTCTGTCCTTTGGATTGAAATTTGCATAATTGATTTCTTAAATTTGGTACCACTTAACACTAGTGAGAAGCATTGTCTTTGACATTATGGTTGCTGATGGATAATAAAAACCCAGACAGAGAGGAGCACCTAACCTTCGAGAGACTTGAGGCCCAGGGAGGGGGGAGGTCTGTTGGGGTGGGTGGGGTGGGCTGGGAACATCCTCTTAGAGATGGGGGAGGAGGAATGGGAGGAGGGACTGTTGGAGGGTGGACTGGGTGGGGATAACAAAAAAAAGGGAAAAAAGCCTATACCATTGGATACATTCACCAAGCTCATCATTAAATAAATAAAAGGCACATTCAGAATTTGAAATTTCTATTTTTAATGTGCAAAAGGATAGAAATTGTTGTTTAATCTGCATGAAATACCATATAAAAATCATCTATTTTGGTTACAAAATCATTTACTCAATATTTTTGTCAAGCAAAAACCATGTTTTAAAACAAACTAAACAAAACAACAATAAAAATCACTCAGTACTTCCTTGTTTTTCCAGCATTGCCTTAGCTGTGATATGAAAAATCATCAATGCTTGGTTCTGGCCCAGGATTTGTTACTTCTGAAATGATAAAGTGCTATTTTCAAAGTCCCATGTATCTGCACACATGTTCCTGCAGGAAAGAAAGGTATGAGCACAGGTATTGGTAATGGTTTTGCCTGGAAGCATTTGAATATTATTTTACTCAATGGAGCATTTTGCTAACATATTCACTTCTGTCTTCATCTTCTGTCTTTATAATTGACCTACAAGCTGAGAGTTCTTAGCAGTGAGACACTCAAAGGGGTTCATCATGGTATGTGAGGCTTGTTGCTAGGTAACCTCCCCTGAAATGGCTGTTTTGCTTTCCTCTTATGGCTTTCAGCCTTGTTTTTGGAGAATCTAAGTCAAATATTACTTTGTATCTTCTAGCAATTTTTAATTATTAGAGAAAGTATTTAATGATGATAATAAATTATGAGTTGGAGAGTAATACATTCATATTCTCAACTTCAGGATTTTGTTTAAAACATTTTAACAGTCATATGTGCCTATAATGTGTTTGAATCAAAAACTTTCCCCATTCCACGCTATTCAATTTTCCCAATATCCTGTCCACTGTTTGCTCCTCCTGACGTCCTGTTCCTTCTTTCCTTCTCCATTTCCCTCTTTTGTTTTCTCCTTCTCTCTTACTCCCTATCTTTCTTATCTCTCTGTATTTCTCATCCCCCTTTCCACTCATTGAGTCCATTCAATCAATTTTGCCAGTTTGTGCATGAGTGTGAGATCATCTCCTGGAGATGAGTAGCTTCTCAGGAGTGTGTCCCTGAAGGAAATTGATTCCAGCCTTAATTGAAAATGACTTTTCAGGTAGGTATGTAGGTATCCATTTCTCATCCATTATGAAGTTTGATTGTCTCGATCTTAATTCAAGTCAGTACCAGCAGTTATATATCCATGTGTCTAAGTGTTATAGTTATACATGGAAAGTCTTCTTCTACAGAAGTGTTACAGCTTTGCTCCAACAGGGTAGGTTTCCCCAGCAATAGTTCATCTCTGAATTCTTATAGCTCTACTCAGAGATGTATCCTAGCAATAGGAGCCAAGGAATACCACAAAATCACAAAATACAGCAAACCTCACAAAAACATTTAAGAGCATGGTAAATTCCAGGAGGGTGGCTGATTCTGCTTTGGTGAGAAGCAGTCGGGAACTGAGCTGAAAGTGGGGGTTTTATAGGATTCTTGGGGCAAGGGTGAGTTTTCAATTTCTTTGCTTGGACCAGCTCAGTAATTGGTGGGTTTCCCTGTTCATGCATTGGTGGGTTTGTCTTGGTCTTCAACAGCTCTGGGTCAAGTCAAAATCAGGGTGTTTTTTCTTTGCCCTTTTATCCTACAATGTGTGCAACTGAACTTGTAACGATCAGTGATTGTGTACTATTTGCTCTGGCTCTAACAGTATTTCTATTTCTTTTTCTGTGAAAAATTTCTCAGCCTTGCTGGTAGGGAGGTGATACAGATGTTCCGTTTAGAGCAAGGCATTCCACAATCTCTCTTTTTTCTTTTTTCTTTTTTAAATTTTTTTTTTTTTGATTGGATGCTTTCTTTATTTATGTTTTCTCCTTTTCAGGTCTCTCCTTCAGAAACCCGCTATACCATCCCCCTCACCTGCCTCTATGAGGGAGCTCCTCCACCACTCACACCCTTCCTCCCACACTGACATTCCCCTACACTGGGGAATCAAACACCCTCAGGTCCAAGGGCCTATCCTCCCACTGATGTCCAACAAGGACTTCCTTTGCCACGTATGTGGCCAGCTCCATGGTCACTCTATGTGTATTCTTTGTTTGGTGGTCCAGTCCCCTGGAGTTCCAGGGGTTCTGGCTTGTTGACACTGTTGCTCCCTCCATGGGGCACAGACCCCCTCAGTTTCTTCAGTCCCTTCTCCAACTCCTCTACCAGAGACCCCTGAGCTCAGTCCAGTAGTTGGCTGCCAGCCTCTCTTATCCTCTGCACAATGACCAGCTGTGGGTCTCTGCACTAATCACCATCTTCTGTGAAAGAATCTTCTCTAATCCTGGTAGACAAGTGAATTTATCTGTTTTAAAAAGATGATTTAGCCATAGTCTATTACTATGTAAATTTACTAGAATAAGAGATGGAGGTTCTCCTCTAGGGCCTCTGACCTAGCAAGCCAAAGGTTTGGGACCCAGTTAAGAGTACCAGGCATGTGTTCTCTCATGTGAAAATAGGCTTTAAATTAAGGAATTTTAGGTTTTCACTGTGACCTTCCATTTTATTGAAATCATACCTTCATGATTATTGCTATAAGCTTGTAACATTTAAATCATACTTTGGATGTGATTACTAAGATGGTTGGTTGTCATTTTCAGTTTGACCCAATCCAGCATCACCTGAGAGATGAGCCTCTGAGAAGTCTGTGAGGGAGTTTATCAACTGTGTAAATTAATGTGGTTAGTGATCTAGGGAACCAAACCATGGCTTTCTATCATTGGGCATTCATAGTCCTCTGCTGTCTTCTCCCAGGGGGGGATAGGTGGTTAGCTCAGAAGTACAAAGTAGTTTCTTCAATGCAATCTACAATTGAATTCTTGAGTTTGTTTCTTCTTGAACTTAGAGGTGGTGAGAAAGTCCCCTTGCAGCAGTGGTATGGGTCTTAAATTACCTGAATATGCATCTCAGGCTTTCCCTGGATGATCATACACATTTTTTTTTTATGTAACTTAGACATTTTTATTACCCTATTTTCATTATCAGTTAAAACACCATTCTTTATATTTTTACTAGGAAGGTATTAATGTGTGGTATCTAAGTCATCTGTGTGCAATGAAATATTCACATGAAAACATCACAGGAAATATGCAATGGGAACAAAATCCAAACACAAACATGACTGCATTGCTACATTAAGATACTATATTGATATCTAGTTGAGGTGTAAGCAGAGAAACTTTCAGGGTATAACTAATGGTTGTAGGGTGGATCACACAGGCAACACCAGCCTTTCTCCTGAATGTATGATTCCTTCTTTCCTTCAGTAGATTTACAGAATGGGGTCTGTGATGAGTTGATGATATCAGGACTGTTTTAATGTCATCATTCTAGGACATATTCTTTGTACTTGGGATAATTTCATTTCACACATAATGGGAGGCTCACTTGGTTTCATGTTATTTTAATGGCACACACAGAAATCAAACTTCAACAAGTGTTTCCTTTCTAATGTGTTTAAAATAGAAGATAAAGATGAATGGATATGAAATTAGTAAGAAATATACACCATGAATATTTTACCATCTGTCTTGAATATTGTTTGGCCACAGAATAAAGCAAAAATGTACCTAAAGCTTAGTTGTAGAGAGACTGTGGTAGGTCACTCATACAGAGACATGCTGCCTTGGGAATCTTTTAATCTCCAGAACATAAAATAGGTGTGTAGAAGATTTAGTGAGAGTGATGATACAGAGCAAAACGTGGTTACAATGTGTTCATTATTACATTATTATTATTATTATTATTATTATTATTATTATTATTATTTCTGTTGACCTCTCAGTTTGGCATGCTTTCTTATATGTCTCCTTTCTGTGTAGGCTGAAGGACTTCATTTTGTTACTATCTTGACTCTTAAATCAGTCAAAGTCCTTGAGTTTTAAATTGTAGATTTACTGTTTTATATTACATTTGTTCAAATTCAGTTTTAGTACTAAGTTTTAGTTCCAATAATAATAAATTTGTGATACTGTCTGCAAAGAACTCCCTTGTACAATATGCAGAATAGTTAGACACTGATCAACTATGATGATATGTCACTCATTCCACATTCCACAGGGAGTCAATAGGAAGACAGGCTATGGGAAGACAGGATACGAATGCTGTCTGTGTTTTCTTACTATAATTGTTTTTACCATTTTCTTTACTATTTTTGGTTTGAAAATAATAGTTCATGTTTTGAATCTCCATTTCTATTCATATTTAATTTTATTCATGGTCAATTTTGTGTCTGAACACACATCTTAATCATTTATGGATCACTCTAAGCATCTAAGATGCATGTTCTCGTTCAGATTTTCAAAACCTGGGCTAAAATATTAAAGCATTATTTTACATTTAAATTAAGAGAGGAAGATTTCTTTTAAAGTTATTTTCTAAAAATGTCAATGTAATTTTACAATGAAGTGGTGAAAAGATCTTATTCTAGTTCTTTGTTTTGTCTACATTTCTCTTACTTCTTTCATGCATATATAATTAAACAGCTTTCCTAGTTAGATTTTTGGAACGTTTTGTTTTCTTATTTTGATTTATTTACCTAGAGTGGTTCTATGAAAAAAATTGCCTTTTTCCCCCCTCACTGAAACTAAAAGTGCTAGGCTGAAAAGATGTCTCAGTTGTTAAAGGCTGGACTCACAGCCAAAAATAAAACTGAAAATGTCTAAAAACAGAAAAATATTTTTAAAATTGCTAATCTAGTAGAGTACAAATTAAGCATGTAAAACTAGATATTAAAGCACAGCATATATTTGAGATTTTAATTGATTGAAAAACAAGTGGATGTTCTCAAAATGTTCCTTGTTTATTCTTTTACAATTTTCTATGCATACAATATATTTTGAGCAATACTTTATTTTTATATTTACTTGAGTATGTTTTTATTTTATAAATATTTATACTTTATTATTATTTTCTTGCATACATGACGAAATTGGGATGTCATAACCAAATTTGGAAATACTCAGTTTTAAAATACAGAAATGTGTCTTATTTTCTTTACTTTTTTTAATTGTAATTTTTATATTCTAATTCTTTGTAGTTATGTATAGAATCATAATTTTAGAAGTAAATGTGTTTATAACGTAAGTTGTTTAATATGAAAATCCTGTCTTCCAGGTAAGGAAAATTATTTCTTGCTTTTTTCAGACAATTATTCTCTATTTTTTTCTGAAAATCTTCAATGGTCATAGCATCATTATATGGGCAACATTATCAAATATTCATAGATTGTACCTCATTGGCTTTAAGTTGATTCTGACATATCACTGGCCTAGAAAACAATTATTTTGAGAAAATATCTACCACCAATATACAATAATGAAGAATAACTTTTAGATTAAAAAACAAAACAAAGAAACAGAGGATGGACAAGTTAACTTAGTGTGTGAAAGCAAAAAACAAAACCAAGAAACATAGGATGGGCAAGTTGTTTTAATGTGTGAAAACACTTTCCCCCAACCTGACCTGAGTTCTATTCAAGAACTGATGTGGTGGATGGAAAGAATTAACTCCATATATTGCTCTCCAATACCATATGCAAGCCATGGTGTATAGAGGGAAGGAAGGAGAGTGAGAGGTGGGAATGGAGGAAAATGAAACATTTAGACCACCACAGTCTGAACTTTTTGAAGCCTGGGCATGGGCCAATCAGAAAGAAGAGGCTGCTTCATATTGGGATGTTTTGATATTTTGCTGGCAATTTTTACATTAGTGTTTTTATGCGTTCACCTCAAAATTCTATTTCAATTACATTTCCTTTGAAGTGTCTGAAGCCCGGATGGGCAGTGGGCTCTGATATACAGGTGCCTGATAATAAACATAGTTAAATTTATAAATGAGAGGAATAAAGAAAGGATAGGTATATCTAAGTGAGAAAAAGAGGCTAGCCCTACTCTCTCTATTCCCCCATACTACTTATATAACTTCTTTCTTTCTCTTTGCTTGTTTGTTTCTTTATTTCCTTCCATCTGTCTATGTCACAATCAACCTCCCTATCAATCATCTTTCGATGGGACACAGTATGTGGGTATGCTGCTGTGTTAGGTTTTACTAACCTTTACTAATGGTTAAATAGCCATTTCAACCTCATGTGGGAGGGTGTTAATTGCTAAGTCATATTTTTATTTTAACTCATACTTTTGCAGGTAAAATCTTGGAATTTTTTTCCTGAGTGAAAGTGTTCATCCTGAAAATAGAGCAAATAGATTCATCTAGATCTACATGTGAACATTTTGATTTTGGAAACAATTCGATTTTTCACGAAGAAATTTACTCAGTCTTTAAAAAAACTTTTCCAGGAAAGTCAGCCAAATTTTTACTTAAATTGTGTGTGTGTGTGTGTGTGTGTGTGTGTGTGTATCTGTGTATATGTGTATATGTGTATGTATATTCTGGAAAATTTCTCCTTTAAAATTTTGACTATTGTTCTTATCTTACTACAGAGAAATGTCTTTGTGGAAATCTTCATTACACACAAAACTTTACACAGTGTGGACTTTCATTAAAGTCATTTTTTTCTTTTACAAATTTTTATATTAAGGGGAAAAATACTCTATAGCTCTGTTTAGTTTTAGAATATATTTATTGTCTGATACATACATGCCTAATATTACTTTCTAGAATTGGTAGGGTACAATTTTTGACATATATTGAATTTCTTCTTTGGCTTTGAAAACATTCTTTCTTGTTGGAAAATTTATGCTAAATATTATTACTGTGGTCTGAGTGCTCTGCCCCTACAATTTTTTTTATCATAAAACATAATCATCAAAGCTGAAGATATATGTCAGTGGTAGAAGATTTCCCTACCTAGCTCAATCAATAAATGACTAAATGACTAAATAAATAATAGGAATCCAAACCACAATCAATTGATGATAAGCCAAGAAGCACCCGGGGTAAACCCTCATGAAGTTATTATACAAATACATTTTGTTTTGTGAGAACACAAACAGAAGTTACCATCTGAACTATGGACTCTTTGACAGTGTAGGCTAGTAAGGCTTTCAGCCTACAGAGTTGTGAATGGTGATGTCTAGTTGTTACTAGGTCTCTGATATTTCACAGTCATAGCTTGAACTGTACAAGACAGTGGAAAATCACCCCAAGCCATCATTTTCTTGTTGCACATCTCATTGAAAACAAATAATTAAATGACATAATTTAAATGCCAACAAAACATCACAGAAAACTTTTGGAATAGAAGAAAAATTCAGAAAACAAAACAAGTTGTTCTTAACTACCCAGTGCTTTAAGATATCAGAGTAGCTATGTATTTTCTGAGCTTCACAATGACTAAAGCTATTGGAGTCCTTTGGGATTAACCTGACACACAGTTATTAATTTACAATAACAAATGAAAGAAAGCAACTAGTACTTTATTGTAAATTTAATTCACACTGTCTCATTGAAACAATGTGCATCCATTCAGAATCTAGATGAAGAAATCCACTAGTGCCCAGAGAATTAATTCTTTTATATAATTTAATTATTTATAAACTGAGGGTGTGTCTGAAGATCTTTTAAGAAATAAAATGATATAGTCTATTTCTAGTTACTTAAGAGACATATATTTTATACATATGCAGCAATGTTTACATCATGACTCAGTTGTCTTGAGCCATCTTCCACTAGGTCAAGAAAGGTTTTTGAGAATGATCTCCACATTAGCTAACCTGTGTGGACAGCACAGTGGGTTGGATTATGACTCTCTTCTCACACAGTGGTTGAAATGGTTTCTTTTATTTCCTCTGTCTTCTTTTGAATGCAACACAATTTGCCTTAAACACATTTTTCATTTTCAGTTATAATCTAGCTGGTGGAAATTTGCCTCAAGTGATCATTCTGGAAGTGGCTTTCCATTGGTTAGCTTGTCACATAGATTATCAATCTTCAAAGTAGAAAACTCATAGACATATGACAATATATGATGGATATACAAAGAATGTAAGAAATTTGTCTGGAAGAAGTTGATAAAAATATATGACATAAAATTTGATGGTTTTGAAATAAATGTTCAATAGCCATGGTTAAACTTTTATAAATGACTATCAAACTACCAACTACACAACTTTGAAATATTTCATAGAAAACATTCACCTAAATTTATTCATCCTAAAATCACAAAATGTTAAGAGTAGTAAAAGCATCATTTTACACATAAATCTCAAGTTAAAACATAATATACTGATCATGGCCTTTCATGTGGAATCAGTTATCTGAGGAGAATTAAACAATCAAATTACTTGAAAATCTTCTTGAGATCAGAGCATTTTGGACTTTGTCCTTTTTACATTTCTGACCTTTCGTTTCTATGTTAGATCTGTTGTTGAATTTTTAACAGTGTTTTTTTGTTTTCTTAAATATCTGTTAGTGTTCAGTAACAGATATCTCTGTCTCCTGTCTACATTTGTCTTTATATATTCAGGTCAATAAGATATTTGAAACAGTACAAGTAATAAATGAGAAAATTGTATTTAGATTTAGATTTATTATTGTTTAGATTGTCTAGTTAGGAGTGCCACCATGATTTTCAATTCAGACAACCCCAGCATCAGAAAATGCAGACTACAGGGGAACAACAGCAGTGAGATCCACTTACCCTCTGTCTTAGAGGCAATGACCAACCACTCATCTTTCAGTATGGTTTGCTCTCAGGATTCTTGTTTGTTTCCACCTTGTGTCTGAATTGTCCACATTTTTGTAGCAGGAATTTCTATGTAACATATCTCAAAGAAATACAACTCTGTGAAGAGCACCATGTATGTTAGACTCTGTAACAAGTCTCTCTGGGTGCTGCTGACAAACAGCACAGTCTTCCACTCAGCCTGTATAGGAGGATGTTTTCTCTGGTTTGCTGAGGATATGTTAGCTATGGGTATGTTGTTAGGCATTGAGTCAACTACCTGTGCTGTTAGAGACAAAGTCAACTTAAGAAGTAGTGCATTTGAGACCTTAGCAGTGGAAACTCCCAGGAATCCATGAGAATAAACTCAAGTAAGATTCCTAGAATTTGGGTATATGGCATCTGAACAGGCCATCTCCTGTAACCAGACAAGACTTCCAATGGAGGGACTGAGACACCAACACAGCCATAGAAACCTTCTATCTATAATTTGTCCTACCTACAAGATGTACAAGGGAAAAGATGGAAAAGTGGCCAACTAATGATTTGTCCAGCTTGAGACCCACACCATGAGAAGGACCCTACTCCCTGACACTGCTAATGATATTCTTCAATTCTTGCAGGCAGGAGGAAAGCATAACTGTCATTAGAGAGGCTTGATCCAGTATTGATAGACACAGATGCAGAGACCCCTAGACATACATTAGGCAGAGCTTGAGGAATTCTGCAGAGAAGGAGAAGGAAGTATTGTAGGAACCAGAGGAGTCAAGGATACCAGAAGAAAACCTACAGAATCAACTATCCTGGGTCCAATAGGGGCCCACAGAGACTGTCATCCTAGGAGCATGCGTGGGACTAACCTAAGCTCTCTGCACATAGCTTGGTATTCATGTGGAATTTCTAAAAGGGACGCAGAGTCTATTTTTGATGTTATTGCCTGACTTTGAACCCTTTCCCTTTACTGCCTTGTCTAGCCTCATTAGGAGAACATGCACCTACATGCACCTAATCTTACTGCAACTTGATATGCAAAGACTGGTTGATATCTATGGGAGGCCTCCCTTTTTCTGAAGAGAAAGTAAAGTAAAGTCAATATGGTGGGATGAGGATAAAAAGGAGAGGAACTTTGGTCAGAAAGAAAATAAATAAATAAATAAATAAATAAATAAATAAATAAATAGATTAATTTTTAAAAAAGAATCAGTCTCAGGAAACCTAAGCATTAGTTCTTTGAGTATTGTTTTACATTGAAAAATCTGGAGTTTTTTAAATTCTTTATCTGTGACATGGCAACATTATACCAAGTTTCCTTTTCATTTTTATTCCCTGACAATGATTGTTAATATTAAGAGGAGTCAGTTCCTTGGGTGTACACAAAGACTGCCATTTGCTTTCTCGCAGACTCCACAGTGACCAACTCTATGTTCTCAGAGCTCCAAACAGACTTCCTATGACACCTTGTCCTCACTAGGATGCTTAGTAGACTTAAGAATCTCCTGGGAGACATAACTCTTGTTGAATCTAGAAGTTGTTTTCAGAGACTTTTAAGTAATATGGATAGCTGGCTTTGAATATGAGAAATAACATCCCATAAGGTAAATAAAAATATAACTGGAACAAAACATACTCATTCAATCTTCTGCTTCACATGAACTCTAAGTGGCCTGATGCTTCTTGTTTCTGCCATTGTGATTTCCATTCTGTGATGGACACTTTTCAATCCTTGTTAATTTATAAAAAATGCTTCTGAATTAAAAAATAATTACTTCATTTCCCTCTTTTCATTAACACCCTTCAACCATTCCCAGGACTTTCCTTGCTCCACTTCAAATTCATGGTCTCCTTTTTTTCGACATGTTTTGTTTTATACACAGACATAGTCAGGCATGCACACATGTATACATAAATAGGTACAGATTGTTCAGCCCATTTGGTGTTGCATATGTGTATGTGATTTCAGAATGCTTTGAGCATTCCTTTGCTGTTAGTCTTTCTTTAGGTATGGAGTCCTGTGAAACCTTTCCCCTTCCTTCTTCCTAGTTCTATCAGTGCTGTATTTGTTCAGGTCTTGTTTAGTCTACTATGTTGATGAGATATCATGGGTGACACTGTGCCTAGATACAGGAGATAAATCTACAATACAAATTCTGCATTTAAGGCTTTTAAGTCACTATCATGAGGTATATGTCACAGCCATGAAAAAGTAACTAACACACTTCCCAAATGGAAAGTGGTTATCTGATATCATTAAAATGTAATTATTTTAATGATTACACATTATCATTAAACATTATCTGTTTGTTTTCTGATTTGTATTTTCTACAAATGATTAATATACAGAAAGGCACAGTGCATTTCGTTTGACTGAAAATGACAGGTTGTTCTGTAATGAAAGTTTTTAATCCAGTGATATAGCTCTTGTATATAATGTTTTTGTTTTCTTTTAAGTTTGAAGTCTTATTGAGATAATCATGATTTGAGACATGGTTTTCATAATTCCTCAAAACTGTGCAGATTCTCAAAATGTGTTTTGATTGTTTCCAATTTTATGTGTATATTATATGAGCAACATTGTAATTGAAGTAATTTGAAATGGTATGTATTTGAAATTGGGTATCACATTTTAAACGTTAGATTCTCTGAATTGCTTTCCCCTTATCTATGTCCACATCTCTATTACTTTAGGTTTAGAAATGATCTGTATAGCACCTTGTTCTTCACAGACCTTTCTGCTTCTTTTCATTTCCTGTTTCCATAGGATGATTTGCACATTTATATTGAGGAAAAAGTCTAGGAAATAAATGACATTGATTATAAATTATGAGGATTACAAGTCCAGGAGTAATACTCAAACCTTTTCTTTTGCAAGTAATTTCAGTTAGAAAGGAAGTCTGAATGGAAGTACTTCCTTAAAGGGATTGACTTAAATAGAGCACATTTAGATCACTTGCAGTGAGAATGATCCAAAATGTGGCCTGCTGGATAGGGTGTGCCAGGAAAGATGGTATGGGGACTTTTATAGGGATGGAGTTTTGCATCTTCACAAAGCCTGGAAGTATAAAGTATGAGTTATACACATAAAATTCTAAGAAGATATGAATAACGTGACTTTTTATAATCTGTATAAGATTTTCATCCGTAGGTTTAAAAAAACTTGTATTTATTCTATATGTATGTAAATATATTGGAAATCAGGGTTTCCAATATATTTGGAATATATTGGAAATATATTTCCAATATATTTGTATTGTAGATTTATCTCCTGTATCTAGGCACAGTGTCACCCATGATATCTCATCAACATAGTAGACTAAACAAATATATTGGAAATCAGGGTTTCCAATATGGTCGGAAAATCAACCGACCAACCAACAACAAAAAATATTAACAAAGCAGTAATACCCCACAGGCCCTCAGAACTCCATCGCCTCTATTCATCTCTGCTTCCACCATGAACTCTTGACTGCCTGCCTAGTCATTGAGGTACTCCATGCCCTCTTATCTGTACACTACGATGGCCATAGAACTCACTTAAAGCTGTTTTGAGATTAAGGTATTCAATATAACATGGAACACTTAAAATCCACATAGTACAGTGGATGGGCATGGATTTCCCTCTGCACAGTGGGCTTAACATCCAATTGACTTTCAGTAATCTATACCTATAGGTGCACAGACAATTATATGTCTGGTGTCCTTGGAGGTACACAACATGGTAATTTTCCATGATATAAATGAGTTGTCATGCTGATTTATGCCAGAATGGCTTTGGCTCTCATTGCTCATTATATAGCATTTCTGTGTTCCTGGTCATACTATCAGTATTGGACTTCAGTTATAGAAACCATCTCTTTCACATAATTCAGGAGTGGTTTTCTAGTTCTTATGTTTGGAACTGAAGACTATTTCTTGTGTATTTAAATTTCAGTGTTCTAAAATTTAGATTCTACCAAATATGCTTAATAATAAACATAAACTTTTCATTAAAATATGAGGTCCCTTTGTGGCACAGAGATTTTATTGGTGATGATGGTTCTTCAACTTCAGATGGTAGACATGAGACTTCATAGAATTGTCTTTGTATGATCTCATCAAAGCTAAGCAGCTTGTATCCTATGTGAGGTTTTTCTTCCAGCTAAGTGTTCTCTGTCTCAGCATCCTCACAATTTTCATTTCATACTTCTGTGGATGTTGATATTTGCATGGGAGATTTAGCTGAAACAAAAAAATCATGTAGCCTCTCTAAGAAGTGTGCTTACAAAATAAATCATATTGAAATTTAACCACTGTAAGGTTCATTTCTGCTAGTGATCAATGATCAGTAATATTTAGTTTATTATGCAGAAATAACTTAGTACTTACATGCATATGTAACTACCTACATATAGCAATGTTTATAATTCCACTTTATATTGAAGCATCAACAAAAGGCTGCTAATATCATTAATAAATATAAGGATCTCACTAGCAAACTTTAAGTATCCACATTAAAATATTACAGTAGCTTTAGTTTAAAAGCATCACAAGGTCTTACATACAAACATAAGAAATAACAAGAGCTATGCATATAATTTATAATTGGACCATAGTTACTTTCTGGATAAGTCAAGAAAAATGTTGAGCTGAGGTGCTGTGAGTCCCCAAAAGAAAGTGCTAAGGTTCCTGTTGCTGCTGTGTCAAAGATTATCCAAGTACACGGGATTCCATTACAGTATTTTGCAGAGAGACTATATATGTGTTCTCCAAGTATTACCACAAATGATTCAAAGTCACTAAGGGTAATGATATTTAAGCAATTTAGAATCTTACTATCAAAACATGTTCAAACACATGATATAGCAAACTGCCCTTTCCCAACCCTGTTTCTTCTGAGAGCCATACTATACTAAATTTGGAATCTTTATATTTTAATCTCTTATAGCTTTACTTAGAAAAACTATTCACAGTGAAAACCTAGTGATCTATTACAAAGGATACTCTAAACATTATATAGACTTTTGGGTACATACAAATATGCATTTTGTTTGATTTTTGCACCATTAAGTATCAAACCTAGATGTTTGAACATGTTGATCATACCTCTGAACTTATGTCATAAGTATCCACCATCATTTTAACCAGAGATTAAGGAAGAAACATTTATTCCAATTTGGTGCTTTCTCATGAAATAGGCAACAAAAGTATTAAATGTTTATGAAATACATAAATACATCAATTCTCAATAATATGATACTCTAACTTTAATATTGCCTTATTTAGAGTTTTACATGGTGAACAGACACCATGACTGAGGCAACTCTTACAATAACAATGTTTAGTTGGGGCTGGCATACAGGTTAAGAGGTTCAGCACAATATCATCAAGGTGGGAGCATGGCACCATCCAGGCAGACATAGTGCAGGAGGAATTGAGAGTTCAATATTTTGTTCCGAAGAGAAACAGGAGGAGACTGATTTCCAGGCAGCTAGGATAAGGGTATTAAAGCCCAGGTCCACAGTGACACACCTACTCTAACATAGTAACACCTGTTCCAGCAAGACCTCATATCCTATTAGTGTCACTAACTGGGCCAAGCGTATTCAAACCATGACAAATATTAATACATTTTTCTATAAAATTAAACATTTTAGTCCTAAAAATCTTTTGTGAGAGAAATTATGATTCATAGAAGAGGAAGTAGTAAAGGAACTATAAAAAGGTCTTGCTGACTTTGAGTAGTTCAGTGACAGTAGATACCAGTCAAGTATGAAGTCTTTTCTATCTGTCAGCACCAAGAACACACAAAATTTCTATTTTTGATAGCTTTCATCTTTTCTTCATTCACTATGTTGATGTTTTTTGTCTTATATCAACCAATTTATTTTATATTTTGTTAAGTTAATGAATTTTCCAATTAGAATCACATTTTTTCTCTGCATAACCACAATCCCATTACATATTTAGAAATCATTCTATCTGAGAGCTTCACCATATTTTTTAGAAATCTTCTTCCCAGACAATATAGAATATAAATGGTAACTACTGAATTACACTTCATACTAGTAATAAACAAAACACACACTCTTCTCCTTCATGTATATATGACTGTGTCAAGTCTAGAAGGGGAGTTATTTCTGAGCACATGTTTACTCAGAAGAAGACATTTTATAGTTGAGACAGAAACAGAACTCAGTATCATGTTTTAATAAGAGCAAAATATAATTCAAAGTAAAAACACTTTTATATATTATTTTTGTTTCCAGGTAGCTATAGTCTCACTTGCAGCTAGAAGAATCCTAAAACCATCCCCCTGTGAAGTCATAAATAATTCATCATCCCATATATACTACTCTTTCGTCTTTATATCTTTAGAGTTTTAATTCCCAGATACATATTTAATAAACACCTCCAACAATAAACTCATAGAACTCAACACTTTGAAACTCTTAGAAAGAAACCATGGGTCTACAGATGCAGATCAGTAGTAGAGCCTGTAACTAAAAGATATAATGTCCTGGGTTTTAACTTCAGCATTGATAAAAATAAAAAAGTAAAAGAAAACCATATTGGTCATACACCAGCTTTGTTCTCTATGGTAATATCTTAATATCTTGTAAATTGAAATAAGTTGAAGGGAAACAAAATTAAGTCTTGTGTGCACTATTATATTGTAAAAAATAAAAAGACAGTATAATAAGAATAAATTAAATATACAAAAATTACAAACCCCCCATACACTCACAGAATAAATAGGGACACGATAAAGCTGGAAGACAGCACAAAATAAATCATGCTGATAGCACTGATTTGTCTCTGCTTCAGGCTCCTGCTTCCACATCATTCAGAACACAGATTTCCCACTCAGAACTGATTCTATTACCGATCCTACTTGAAATCAAGTGGGCAGATGTTTCTGATGATGAACAATGACTTTTATTTTTGCTTTTATTGAGGATAGGACAATAATATGATCTGTTCCAATCAATAGAGTGAAGGAGTCTTCCAAGAAGAAACACAAATGTCATGAAGGTTTTTTTGTTTTTTCTAATAGCATAATAAAAAGCAGTGTAGTGAATGGAAGTGCAAGGCTTTGTTTCTGTTGACAGCACTTTTTCAAAAGGCTTGAGTCAAAGTTTTTTTTTGCATACAGATGGCTGAGTCTTCAGAGTGCCTGACAAAGCAGGGAATTGTGTGATGTGAAAGCAAAGGAGGTGAATGTGTGGCTTTTCAAGAGGACAGCCTCACATTATTTTGATTAAATTGACAATAGCGACAAGAAACTTCAGGAAAAATATAGGAAAACTTTCATTCTGAATATGATCGTGTATGACTATGGACACAAACACCAATGTTCTGAACAGTCTGAATGTAGTAAAATTAATATTTAATAAGTTAATTTTGGTGATGGGCTTGCTCCCCTCCTCAGCAGTTTACATTCCTGATTGAAACACACACACACACAGCCTTTATATTTTGATATGCCTTAATCAGCTGTCCTCACATGTTAAGGCCAGTGCCTAGGGAGCAGGCTTGTCTTTGCTTAACTCTTTTACCTTGCAGTTTCTCATTTGCCATTGCTCTACTTCACCACTTATAAATCCTGATGATGCTCATGAATGCCATAGTTAGAAAATATTACTGCAGCTAAATCCTCAGCGATCTGCCTCATGCTAAGATGGTGTTCATAAATATTTAATGAGACAGTAATGTAATGTATATTATCTATGTGTAAGACATATCACTCAAGACAATTCACATGCTTCTTAGTATCCATTGAAGACTTGATGTTTGCAAAGAAATATGTGAACTAGATACCAAAGCAAAAATAGTAAAATGAGAGAGATGATCAAAGCTCCCTGAAGATAGAATGAACAGAAAACAAGACACCATTAAGACAATCAGATGAGTGAAACATATAAAGTTTTGTGTGTAGATAATTCAGAGTGAGAGAGAAAATTCAAAGAAGGCTGAGCACACTGAGCTAGGTCCAACAATAACTCTTTATTACAATTGATGTAACTTGAATGTAGTTTCACAAAGTGCATTCAGGGGAAAAACATAAGATCACATTAGGAGATAATGAATGTTCTTACTGTAGCTTTTCACTGGGCCTTTGCAAAGCAGACCTTTTTTCTTCTTCAAGTTAACTTGAATAAGCTACATTCATTTTTCTACCTGAGGTTTTGACATTCTTTGCCTGGAACATACTTTTCTGTCTCTTTTCCCTGATTCACACAAGTTTCCTTTAAGTTCTCATTAGAAATGTTTCTCCTTTAAAAATAAATTCCCTGCATCTACTCTCTTCTTTCACACCAAAGACCATTGACTTCAGGCTGCCTGGCCAACTTTTTTTTTTTTACAAAATTCCTGAGATATTTATCATGGGTGTAATTATATTTATTACAATAGGATTTTAATCTATTGTTTATGATATTAATGATTTTATCCCTTGACAGTGCTCACAAAATTTTTAGTTAATTGCTAAGGAAACCTGAGTTTTCCTAAGGAGATCTGAGCAGGCCCACTGATGATCCTAGAAACCCCTAATGCAACTAAACTCCAGCACACTGGGTAAAACTGATTATACAGTGGAGAGTCTTCTAAGAAGTGAAAAGCCATTCCTATAAAAACTGAAAATCTAGGGAATTAAATCATTTTCTTATAGCAGTTTACAGAACTAAATGGCTGTGAATATTTTAAAAGATGCTAAGAGATCTCAAATGTTCCATCTTGAATGTTGAAAAGAGCTTTGTTTTTTGAAATCCGAAGGTCACTCTTTTTACCTGACTATCACCATTATTAATACTGTAGGAGAGTGAGGTCTACCTAATTTCTACGCTATCATGCTTACTGACTAAGAAAATAGTTCTTTCTTTATAAACTCTCTATGTTTATGTGTCTAGAACAAGTTTGTTGGTTCTTTGGTTGCAACAATCCCATCCTCCAAGACTCCTACACAAGGCTGAGCTTTTAAGTGCACTTTGAAAATTGATCTCATAGAATTTTATCCTTTAAGATATTTTTAGGCTAGAGATATGGCTGAGTTGTAAAGAGCATTGACTAACTGCTCTTCTAGAAAACCCAAGTTCAATATTTAACTTCTACTGGGTGGCTAGCAACTGTCTGTAACTACAGTTTGAAGCAGATCCAGCATCCTCTTCTGGATTCTATAGGGAATACATTCATTTGGTACACAGAAATACGTGCAGGAAAAATACCCATACAGATCAAAAATCAAAATAATAAACAAAAGTTAATTATCCATGTGTGTCTGTGTTTGCCACCTACATTGTATCTATAGTGTCCAGGAGAGTCAAGTCCCAGAGATGTAAGGCATGTGTGAGCCAGGGGGTGAGTTTTGGGAATAGAAGATAGGTTGGCAGGACATACAACTGGCACAAAGCAATATTGAGCTATCCTTACAGCCCCCAGATATCTTCTTCCTGTGTCACAGTGTAATCATTTTTTGTTTTCGTTCATGGCAATTGGATATCTTCAAGACGACACTATTTTTTAAGCTCTCCCAGGTGAGGCTTTCTAGCCTCAGACTTTCCAATCTGGAACTCTGTTATCATTGTTCCTTGTACAGCAATTGTTAGGCTCCTAAGGCCTAGGAGGTCATCAAAAGCTTCAGTGAGAAGGAATCTATTAATCCTAGACTGAATTCTACTGTGACTTGCCAGTTTTCCCAGCTTTTCTTTACTTTTATAATTATAAAAATAATAAGGATATTAAGAATTAAAAAGTAAGAAGAATGGTTAAAAAACGTAGAGACAAACATCTTGGGTTTGGAAATATGGGTGCTTACAAAGTGATTCATGAACAAGTATGGAGACCCAAGTTCAACCCCAAGACCCACATGCTTGGTGCATGTTGGACCAGTTTTGCACTCCTGGGAGAAATACCCGAGTGTAACAGTTTGCAAGAAGAAAAGATTAATTATGTTCGTTGTTCTAAACGCTTTAATCAAAACTTATTTGTATCCATGGATTTGGACTTATAGTAAAGCAAAAACTTTAATATTAATGGAGTGGCAAAGGATATTACCTAAAGGTAGCTAGGAAGTAGATGAAGAAACAGAAAGGAAACAGTGTCAAGACAACTTTTAAAGGCATTGCCACAGTGAGCTGTGTCCTATCTGGTCAAACTCTTCAAGTTTTTAGAACATTCTAAATTAGCAGTATGAGCCAGGAACCAAGTCCGTAGAGCTGAGACAGAGTGGGGTGTTTCTATGAAACAAGCACACTTGAAGCACACTTTTCACAGGAAAAGCATCAAGCAAATCTTTCCCTTTTGGGGGGTTTGAGACATCAATTTGGAGATATTTCTACATAAATCAGAATAAAAAACCTCCTTGGAAAGCTAAATGAACATATGTTACTGATTTCATGATATATCACTCCAATGATTATGAAAAAGAGAATTTTCTATGATTTAGAAATTGTTTTTATTTAAATGCAACCATGACAGGATAGAAATACTGAAGAAAACACAATGAACTACTGACACAACCTGCCTGACATTCTCTGTCTCTCTATCTTTGTCTTTGTGTCTCTGTTTCTCTCTCTCTGTACCTCTGTGTCTCTATCTCTGTCTCTTGCTCTTCTTTTGTCTTTGGCTCTTTCAGAGAAGGCCTCATGTAGACTGACTTCATACTTACTATTTAGCCAAGAGTGGCCATGAGTCATAATGATTTTGTGTTTTAGTCTGAATATTTAAGCTGTCTAATGCTTAAATCCAGCATCAAATATTTAAGATAGATTCTAATAAAAAGTATTCAAATTAACAATTTAAGTTCACATATAATACTCATTGAATTAAAAAATAGGCAAAGCAGCATCGACAAAGTCACAGTCAATGGAATTCCCGTCAACTTTATTGCCTCCATCAGTTCCTAGCATTGACAGAATGACTTCAGAGTTGTGTTTCCAGTTATGGGTAACAGT
This sequence comes from Rhynchomys soricoides, assembly GCA_019843965.1. Taxonomy (NCBI): domain Eukaryota; kingdom Metazoa; phylum Chordata; class Mammalia; order Rodentia; family Muridae; genus Rhynchomys; species Rhynchomys soricoides. The sequence continues at coordinate 2,311,565 of JADRCH010000301.1, read as the reverse complement.
CACGATTTAATATAATTGATAAAATAACTCAACCATCGAAATTGGAGAGTTTTATTTAAAACACACTCATATAAGAGGAAGTTCATGTTCAATAAGCAAGAAATTAGGTATATCATTAAGAGATTAGGAGAAATAAATAGCACTGAGAAGAAATATACTTCCAGGTGACACATGAAAGAAGAAATATATTTGTGTTCATGATCTGAATACATCATAGTATTCTCCATGCCTGAGAAAGATATCAAGGAGATATTTTTGGTGAAAAAATATGAACTGGGCTTTGTCTGGGGCAATACAAGATCTGGGTGCTAAATGCACAGGTCTTTTAGCATTCTTCCTAAGTGTCATCTGATATCTGAGAGTGAAGAGAAGAACTTCATTAAACTACTGTGGCAGAAAGAAGATTCTAAAGAGAATCTTAAGAAGGAAAAGCACATTGCAGTGATAGCCTCAGGAAGTAGAGAAGGCAGCTGAATTACAAATTTGAGACAAGCCAAAGATATATCATGAACCTTTGTCTACAAATCAAGCAAAGACATCATGAAAAATATGTTTTCCAGTTGTTCATTATATGTTATGTTTAATGAGATAAGCTTACACCATTTCTTTCTCTCTCTCTCTCTCTCTTTCTTTCTTTTCAAAATTTTAATGTCTTTATCACTCTTACACAAACTCTTTTGTGTCTTCATTCTTTAAACAACACAGAAACAGTCACAGTAAAGTTGAAAACATTAGAGTGAAGAAGGGACTCTGTTGCTGCTCCCTACAACCTCTACCTTTGAATATTGTAATAATGAAAGTCACACAAGTTTCTTTGGAAACGGTTAGGCAACACTTCCCAGGAGATACTTCATTTTCTATTAAGAATATTTATATCATTTGGCTTTCTTGTGGGAGCTGTATTCAGATTCTTAGCTTTATCTGGATCCCCACACTTATTAGAGTTGAACTTGTAGCCCACAGTACACAGTTCCTAACACCCATCCATCTCTAGCAAGTGTTTTGTTCTGTAAGACTCTGGCAAGCCTTAGCATACCAGAGATACCCAAGTGAACACTATGGAGTTGGGGATCAATGCAAAAAGCAACAGGAATTTTATTGCTCCAGCATGCTTGGCTTGCCCTGTACATAAAGGAGAAAAGACCATGCGCAACCCATTCATTGAACTTTTATACAGTTTTTAGAGCACCAACCATTAGGTACACTGTGATTGGCAGTACAGTGTGACTTTTTAACTGATTAGTCTTTAGGAAATGAGATAGTAAGGGCTTAATCAGCCCCTCCCTTTCAGCCTACCTGCTCTCTAACTTGTCTTTTTCAGGAGGGGAGGGGTGCTTATGTGCTGGGATGGAGGTTCTGGTGGAATTTTCCAATGTTCCTGAACTGACCTCTTCATCCCCCCCTTTTCTTTGTGCATGCTTCAATCTTGAAGCTAGTGCTGGTATTCTTGATAGCTCATATTCCTGGTCTCCTGTATCTAGTTCTGTGTATTTTTGCTTTAAGATCATTAGTTGCACTGTACCTACGTGTTCCTTAACAAAAATTACCAAGTGGTTCAAAATACAGGGGCCAAAAGTCAACAATAGCAGGAGAAAAATTAGGGCTCCTAACAGGGTGAATATGAGGGTGGTTATACAAGAAGAAGAGTTAAACCAAGACCCAAACCAGTCCTAGTTTTGTTCATTCTTTCTCTTCCACTTGGCTTCACTTTCCCTCCTCTCACCTTCGCCATTGAATCTTTACCAATCCTAGAATGGTCTATATAAAAGCAACACTCTTCAGCTAAGGCAGTGCATAGCACTCCTTGCTGGAGGAAAAAAAGTCTAATGCCCTCCTATTCTGTAGTACTACTTCTGATGATGAAGTCAGTGATGACTGATGGAAGTTTCTATTCTCTCTTTATCTAAATCAATGGCTATTCTAAGATTGTCATAATTTTTCCTCTGTAAGATCAAAGTGGAGGTCCCATTGGCTGCCCTAACCACCTCCAACCCCAAAAGAAGAGAGACAGTGAGTGTTGTACAGGTTTGGTGGGTGGGCACATAGGATGGGGAAAGGAAGCAGAATCTAAAGGTGCCACCAGGCAGTCATGACCAAGGTCGAGTGATCTTGAGCTTGAGCAGATTTCCTATCTTCTGTACAGTCCAGTGGGGGTCTCTGTGGAGTTGGGCATCTTCAGGTTTCAAACGGGAAGTGTGTGCCCAGGCCACAATATTGTCTACATTGAGCAGTGTGGGAGTAGCTAGCAGAACCAGAAAGTGTCCCTTTCATTGGGGTTCCAGGTACTGTGCTTGATGCCTCCTTATATAGATGCAGTCACCAGTTTGGAAGCAGTGAGAGGTGTCTGACATCCCTGGAGCATTTGAGGCAGATAGTTTGGGTCAAATGTCATGCTGTGGGATACCTCCTGGGAAGGGCCAGTGGACACCAAGGGAGTTGGGATACCCCACAGGATCTCAAAAGGGGTCAGATTAAAATGGTAAGGGGTGTTCAGGGCTCAGAACAGGGCTAAGGGGAGGGGCACCACCCAGTCTGAGCCAGCCTCCAGGGTCAATTTAGTTAAGGTCTCTTTTTGGGGGGTTCTGTTCATTCTCTCTATCTGTCTTGAGTTCTAGGGATGGTACATACAATAGAACTTCCAGTTAGTCCCCAATATCTCTGCCAATTCCTGATTTACCTTACAGACAAAAGTAGGACCATTGTCCAATCCAATTACCTCGGGCACTCTGAACCTTGGAAAATTTCCTCTAATATCTTCTTATCTACCATGGTTGCTGTTTCCTGTTTGTTGGGGATTGCCTCAACCCATCTAGAGAAAGTATCTACAAACACTAGAAGGTATTTGCAACTATATTTTCCTGATTCAACTTCTATAAAATCTCCCTCTCAATGTACTCCAGGCTGTTCTCCCCTAGGTCTTTTGCCCTGTTTACTCTTGATTGCATAAGCATTTACTTGCTGGCATATCTTACACTGTTCTAATATCTTTCTGGCCCAGAACCTGATGTCTATTATATATACTTTAGGTCCCTTAAAAGCTTGGACAAGCTTTTATCCCCTAAATGAGTCCATCTGTGCATTTGGCCTAATAAGTCTTTTGCTTGTTTTCTGGGGAGCATAGTTTTCTTGGGTGTGCCATTGCCCATCCTTCTCTAGGTAATAGTTGGTAGGGTGGCTAGCAATCTGAGTCCTTTCTTCTTCAGTATATTCTGAGTCCATCCCTTAGTCTAGCCCTATTTCTCAGCAGGTGTTTCCTGCAGACCCATAACCAGGATAGGCTCCTGCATAACCACTTCGTGAGCCACTTGATTTCCCTGGTTATTGCCCTGGGCCACTGAGTCTCTTCATTTCTCATGTCTTAGGTGGTGAATAATACTCACAGTTGCTGGCTTCATTAGGGCATACAAGAGATCCAAGATTTCCTGTTTGTTTCCTCTGATGTGAGCAGTCCTCTCTCTTGTCATATAGCCCTGCAGACATGGGCTGTGGCAAAGGCATACCTGCTATCCATGTAGATGTTAATTTTCTTGCTATCTCCAAGCTCCAAGGCCTTGATGAGGTCAATTAGCTTCACTTTCTGTGTCAACATGCCAGGGGTTAGAGGTGTCAGAGAGTAGAGGTGCCAGAGTGGTTGAGGTTCCACCCAGATGACATTTGTGCAGTCCACCACAGCAGCACCTGCTCACCTCTGACCTTTATAGAGAAAACTGCTCCTGTCTGTAAATCAGGTAGCCTCAACTTTCAACAGGGGTCAGTCAGAGAGATCTCTCCTTTTTGGGTCAGTTATTTGCAGCCCATCAGACAGGCAGGGTATCTGGGCCCCCATTTTGGAGAGTATGTCTCACCCCAACAGAGGGTAGGGACAGTCTGGGGTAACCTTAAATGAATGGGATACCTGGCCCATCCCTAGGTCCACTGTTCTTCAGGTAGTCCATAATGTATATTTTTGTGCCAGTAGCTTCTTGAACCCAAGATCTTCTTTTTGAAACAGGGCCATTGGCTTGGAGGACTGAGTGTTTAGCTCCTGTGTCCACCAAGAATTGAGTGAGTTTCTCCTCTACTCTCAGAGTTACCCTGGGTTTGGGAATGAGGCCCGAACCCCATCTCCCCTAACCACTGTGTTCACTCAGGGCTAACACCTTTGCTGGTTGGGGGTTCTTTTCCCAAGGCCTGGGATTTCCTGCTCCAGGATTCTATTTGTTAGGGCACTCTCTGGCCCAGTAGTCTCTCTCCTTGCAATATGTGCACTGGTCCTTTTCTGTCTCTCCTCTCTGTTTTCCCTAATTCCTGTAGCCAGGAATCTCTGAAGATTCCTTCCCTGTTGCTTTTCTTCCTTTCTCTTTCTCTGCTTCTTCTCCTCCTCTGTCTCCCTGTTATGGTCGACTTTCTCAGCAACCTGCACTAAATCCCTCAATGACTTATCCTGTAAGTCTTTCTAGCCTCTGAAGCTTTTTCCTGATATCTCTACTAGTTTTGTGCTCTTGGCTGCTGGGGTCATAGGGTGTATACTGATAGATTGCATGCATGAGTCACTTTAGAAAGGCTGTGGGTGACTCATTTGTCTGGTCTCTGCTTAACCTCACACACCTTGGTCAGATTTGTGGGTTGTCATGCGACCACCTTGAGACCTGCCAATGGAGTCTGGTGGTGGACCTTCAGGTGCCCCTTACCTTAAAGTCCCAGTCAGATCTAATCAGAGAAAGCCCGCTGTCAAGCACAGACTGGTCAAGCGCTGGTGCCCCCATATCTGAGGGAGGATTCTTTCTAGCTTCCTGCATTATCCTCTCTCACTCTTTGGTAATGAAGAGCAATCTCATGAGTTGTTGGATATCATCCTAGGTAGGCTAATGAGTAAGTAAAACAGTCTCAAAGTGATCAATTGGCCCCTTGGGAAGGGGGAGAGGTTTGGGCCTTCCAGGTGGCCTAAGGGAAGAGCCAATATTACATAGCCTGATTGCCCTTATCTAGAGGACCATATGCCCTCAGCAGGAGAGCCACCATGGTATCAGGGGAGGTCAATCTCAGACTTTGGGTTCCTATGGCAGGACTGGGGAGTTTGGGGGACTCCTCCTGCTCCTCCTTCTGACAAAAGGGGGTACAATGCCCCGGTCCCATAAGTGCTGAGGATCCCGGGACCAGTGCTGGCACTGGTGGGGCCATGCGGGCCAGGGTAAGGGGATATGGAGGAAGAAAGTCTTGGAGTAACAGGTCCTCTGTTGAAGGATATTGGAGGATCGACTTCTTCTCAGGTCTGGATCCCTTCTCCCTCAGTTCCTTTTTTCTGATGGCCAGAACCTGTGAGGCGGTTCTTGGGAAAGAAAGGCTTTTATCTATGAGGGGGAAGAGGGGAGTCCTCCACTGGATTCTTCTAGGTAATTATATAGGGCACTTGGTCCGGGTGGTAGTGACAAGTTTTCTCCTCTTTCCCTAACTTCTCTCCAGTGGTTAACTAGGATGTTTATTGGGGTAGATTCAGTCTGTCCAATGTCCAAAAAATTGTTGTCAGTTTAAGTTCAAGAACACAGAACAAGATACCAACAAACACAGAGGAAAATAATAGACACACTAATAATCAACACCTCGACCCTGCCACAGGCAGGCATCCAGGTTCAGGAACACAGAGAAAGACAATCAACACACAGTTAGCCCCTTCCATTGGGTCCAGTTAAAGACAGTTCATCCCTTCCATGGATGCAGAACAGACTTGTTCAGCCAGCTCTAAATGCACTGAGATAATCCAGGTACCCCTTCAGATACTGCAGGAGTCAGATAAACTAGGTTAAAGCAAGACTCAGCTCCTGCAGATACTGCCTTGTTGTTTCTAGAAGGAGTGCGACTTCCCTGGCTCCCTCTGGGGTTTCTAGGGCATCCTCCAGATACCCAGCAGTTGTGATGTTAAGGCACATTTGCCTGCTGCCCTTGACTGCACCAGATATTGTAGGCTGTCTGAGCCCCTATGCTTGCAAGTAAACTGAAAGTTTGAACATACTTACAGACTCAGACTCTGACAAACAGTGAGACAGACAAGAACCCGTGGCACCTGCTTGAGAACTCCAATTCACTGCTTCAGTGTGAAGTCTATGAAGGATAGCTTCCTGGCCAAAGGACCAAATGTAAGACTCTGGTGAGCCTTATCTTACCAGAGACACCCCATCCTCACCCCCAGGTGAACACCATGGGAGATCAATGCAAAAACCAAGAGGAATTTTATTGTTCCAGCATGCTGGGGTCACCCAGCACACAAAGGAGGGAGAGAACAACCCCTAACCCTGTGTAGCCCATTCATGGAGCTTTTATACAGTTTTTAGAGCAGCAGCCATTAGGCATAATGTGATTGGCAGAACTGATTGGTCTTTAGGGAATGAGGTAGTAGGGTTTAATCAGTCTCTCCCTTTCAGCCTACTTGCTCTCTAACTTGTCTTTTCCAGGAGGGGAGTGGTGGCTATGTGCTGGGGTTGGGGGTCCAGTGGAATATTCCAAGGTTCCTGAGCTGACCCTTTAGTTCATGAAAGGGAAAGACTCCTAAGCTCCTCTTCTACCTAAGCCTTATTGTTGACAGACCCATTGTTATATAAATGCAATGAAAGCAGCCCTAGTTGCTCTGAGTTAATGATTTCAATGACAATGGCAAGCTAAAGCCATTTTCCCTATCTGCAGCCTTACTTATATATTCTTCCCACCTATTTCTGTGCTGTTCCCTTAGAATTTTAGATAATTTTGTAATTTTTAGAAAAGGGAAACAGTATACACAAAGTAACTAGTTGCTTGATTTAGCCTGCAAATAAATAAATTAAAATTTACTGACCACTCAGGCATACAAAACATTTCTCATATGAAAACACTTAATTGAACAAACATAACATAGGCATTGTATAGGAATTTAGAATTAATATTCAAGAAACATCTTACCATGAGATCTCTGAAGTCTGCAATTGTACAAAACAATACTACTTGTTTGATTTCAGAATTCTGACAGATATCAGAAGTCTGGATAAGCTTGACACACTTTTTTCTTTTGCAAAGGAAAATATTTTCAGTGTGTAAAAGTAGAAGTGCATTGCTGACAGGGATAATAATCCCAAAGATACATGACTGTTTAGAGATTACTAAACAGATTTAAGGAATTTGGCTTTTAGAGAGTAAACATCATCTTCATGTCATACAGGGAAAGGGAACACACAGTTTCCAAGAAAGTATGTCAACCCAGTGAAGAAGCCTGGAAATGCCAATTACTGCTTAACTTTCCAGAAACAGACTAAAGTAGATTTTGGAGTCTATGATTCCATAAATTTACAGAAAAAGCTCTAATGCTTTCTGATGATTTATATGGATACAAGTTGAGATCTTTAGACAAAGAAATTGATGAACCATCACAGCCAAGCCATCTCTATCTAGCCTTTCTCTGGGTAGAAGGAGATAACTTAAACCAGAAGTATCCTGCTTCAACAATGTTATCAAGGATGAAACAGAACCAAGTAAAGGTCGGTGGGGTAGGTAGGTAGCCCTTTTCTGAGGGTCTAAGATATACAGCTCTTTTAGATAAAGGCCTTCCCTGATGATCTTCAATGAGTCTGCTTTTTGACACAATCTTAGCTTGTGCAGATACCTTTATTTGGGGTGGGCATGTATGCATATACTTTATTTGGAGTAAATCAGGGCTAAATATATGAACCTTGGATAATGAGAGGAGATTCTTCTTAGGGAGAAGTTTTATTGCTTGAGGATTAAGGTACTGGGGATACCTTATTTGTTTGGAGAAGCATTCCAGTAAGTTAAACCTATAATTTTGCTAGGGATTATGTGACATTCCCCAGGAAGACTGTAGGTTGAGCTCCCCAAATCAGGTGGAGAAGAAGAAGCCCCCGTAAGGAAAAGGGGTCTTCCATTTTGCACAGAACTCAGGAATACTGTCCAGACATGGTAGACCCTAAACTTGGTAGAAAGATGCAACAGAAGGTTACCTAAACAAGACCTGTCTAATGACTGTATCAGATAATATGATAATGCTGAGGAAAAGAGAATTTTCACAATGTCCCATTCCTAGATGAAGAGCTATTGACAATTAGTGCTAAGAAAAAGAGAATCCATTTCTCTAGGCTTAAGTTCCTAAATAAGTTACCCAAACCCAAGTAGTAATCCCTAAACATATACATATAAGCAATGGACAGAGTAAGATACATAGACCTGTATGTATGTATGTGTATTCATGCATCCATGTATGTATGTATTATGTTGTATATATACAAGTAACTAAACAGAAGATCATTTATTTGAAGAGAGTAGAGAAGAGCACAAGTGAAGTCAAGGAGGGGAAAAGGAGGGGGAGGAAATGATGTAAATACTAAGTTTGTATTTGAAATTATTAAAAAATTAAAATTTAGCAAAGAACTACAGGCAAGTAATGAATGTTACTTGAGGATAAATTAGCTTCTCCTGGGGATGAGCCCTTAAATTGCTTATATAAAACAAAGTGGTCAGCCCTGAATACTTGCACATCTATGTCTATATCATCTCTATCTATCTATCTTACATATCTGAATATAAATTAAAATATTTCTTACGTTCAAGAAAGCTGGATTCTCAGGTTGTATTTTTATCATATATACTTACATATATACATGTGTACATGTATGAGTGTGTGTGTATGTGTGTGTGTGTGTAACAATAATAATCAAAGAAAAAGAAGTTATCAATTTGAAAGTAGAGAGGCAGGGAACAAATTGGAGAGAGAGTAGTTGAGTGTAGCTACAAAGATTAAATGGAATACGGAAAGTGATTTATTATAATTAAAACTTTCAAGTAACAACAACAACAACAATAAGCAGTAGTTCGTAATTCATGTCTTTTTGAAGAAATAAAACAAACAAAATAGACACAAAGAACACAAAGAGGTCTAACAAAAATGAAGGAACTAGTAGACTTATATAAAAACTGAGTATGAGGCAGGAGAGATGGAAGAAAATGTGGTCATTGCATAACCTAACATATTTGGTCTGTTCCCCAGAACTAAAGGTGTGAGGAAAGAACTGACGCCTGAGTGTTGTCCTCTGATGTCTACACGTGTGCGGCACACACATTCTTCTCCTCATACACATTCCCCCAGCCTAAAAATACATTAAATTAAAAATTTAGAGATATTGAATATACAGTTCAAGGATATTACTCTGTAGTAGTCTGCCAGGAGTTTGTTCCTCAGTATATGAAAACAAACAAACAAAACTGTATTGTGACTCTGTCAGTGTGAAAGAGAGACTGAAGAGAAATGATTGAAAGAAGGTGAGTGGATATGGATATGAATATTTCTTTATTCAGGTGTATTGGTTATCACCATGTTAGGCTAAGTAAGCCACATATTCACAGAAGAACAGATGCTCTATGTGCCTGTGTATTCAAAATGTAGATAAAAAGATCTGAGAGGAACTGATGGGAAGAGGAAAGGGACCAGTAGAAAGAGGAAGATAGACAGGAAAGTTAATGAAGGCAAATATGTTCAAAGTACGTGTTTGAAAATGGCAGAATGAAATCCATAAAGTGGGTCTGCCAGAGCATCTATGCTCCCAGACACTCAGAAGGCAGAGGCAGGAGGGACACAGGTTAAAAGCCTGTTTGAACAACTTACTAAGTAGGTAAGAAGGTATCATAAACAAATACATATCTATAGTATATACACATATATAACAAGTACATATATACATACACATATAACAACATATATATATCATAAAAATATACACACACACATATATATATATATAGATAGATAAACATATGTATTTGTGTATGTAAAAGGAGCTCACACACAGCTCAGTGGTTGACTACTCTTCTAATGTGCATCAGGTTCTAGGTCCTACCCCTAATACAGTTTGAGAGAAATAAAGATTTTTATAAATTATTAAGTATTAACAGAATGATTATTTTGCATATTTATAGATTTATTTGTTTTAAAAATTACTTGATGTCAATTAGTACACAAAGATTTTGATGTAGATTTGCATTTGATTAATTATGTAGTTGCTAACTTTTCCTAAAATTAAATTACTTCAGTACCTGTATGGATGACTTCATGCTCATAAAGATAAAAATACATACTTTTTTCATTTATGGAGTGCATATTTAACACTTCAAAAGTGGATCATTTAAATTACATTGAAATTCTCATTCTCATTCCATAAACATGTTTTGTTGGACTATTTAATACACTACCTTATAGGAATTTAAAAGGAAAAATATTGGGAAAGTAGAATAAATAACTGTTTGGACAAGGAGAGATTGAATTTTAAATGGTCCACTCTTATCCACAAAACCCTGGGGAATAACCTTTTGTAACCTAAACCTCAGGGGAAGAGAATAAAATCGCTAAATCCTGGAAGGTTTTTGGACATTTCTACTTCCTATACATACATTTTGTGTTTGTTCATTTTCTACCACTAAGTCAATATTGGCCTGAAAGTGTTCTAAATAACTTCTTTAATCTTCAACAGTACAGTAGATTACCCATGAAATAAAATTAATGACTTTTATTTCAAAACTCAACTACTGGAATATTTACAAAATCTCTTCTAAAATCATAAATTTAACATTCTTGTATCTTTTAATTGATTTTAGTTTTGTGGAAAATATCTAAAACATCATTTTTCTCCTTTGGATCTTCTGAAACAAGCATTGATTAAAGTATATAGAGGTCACTTCACAATCTTGAAGAGCACTTTGTCTCTGAGAGTGCCTTGAAAGCTCACCCACTGCTGTGTTAGTTAGGTTCCCTCTCAGTGGATCTACTGCAACTCTTCAGGTGTGTATTGAAGTCCTTGACTTAAATACTCAGGAGAGTCAACAAGCAGGTGACTCTTCCATTCACAGGGAAAGATGATTTTCTGCTTTTTATAAAGCCCCATGCTTCTGGAAAGTGTATCTGCATTGTAGTCCTGTAAATATCTCTAATTAGTAAAATGTATTGTATTTAAAGAAAAATCAACATTTTTAAGCATTGTGAGTTGCTATGGTGCTCAGCTTCACGCAGTGGATGTGAGCTCACACAGGAGTCTTCCATTGACACCCCCCCCCCCCCAACATGCGAAGAGTAAAAAGTATGCACAGCAGCAGCCTTTGTTCTTGTACGTAAACTTTGGACAATACTAGAACTTTTACATTTTTTTGAAATTGAACTAAATAAGAGATCAAGAATGAGAAATAGGATAGAGTGACTTAAGAATCATGTTTGCTTCTGAGTTTCCATAACAGAAAAATTTACTTTGCAAACAAACCTCAGCCTTTCCTTGATGAACATTCTTAGATTTGCACCACGCAGTGAAATTTTCCCAAAGCCACTCTTTACCCTTATTTCCAATCACAGTGAAAGCATCACTGTGTGGTGTGAGGATAGCTTTTCACACCTTTTTCTCTTCACTTCTTAAGGGAATTTTACTACATCTTGCACCTATAATCCTACTTTGTAATAACTATCCCGACAGAAGTAAATATATTCTAGAGAGACTCTTATACTTCTCCTTTTGGCTATCATAGTATTGAAATGATGCATCTTTAAAAATTGGAATATTCCCAGAGCCTCATGCTTCAAACACTGGTGTGTTTGTCTACTGAAACTGGTTTTACATAGTTCAGATCACCTTAGAGGAGAGACAATGATGGTTGGGACTGAGACCTCTTCTTGATTGGAACTGCTTAACTAGGTGTACAACTTTTTGCTCTCTATTTAAGCCTAAGTCTCCTGTTAGGGTGATGAAGGTGGGCTGGAAGTCACTGTAGTTTGCTACTTTTTCCAATATAACCACCTTGAAAGTATCTCCTTTCTCCCATTCTCATTATGAATTGTGTCTGTTAACTGGACTGCAGAGGACAGATGATGAACTTGGAATGTTTGGGAGCTTACAAGCCCAAACCACAGACCCTAAATCCAATAATGTTGCTATTCTCATTTTAGATGACATAAAGTAAACCAACACAATCAAGAATGTCACAGAAAGAAGCACACTAAACATCTAGACTGGCTCACATGTCATGACCTAGAACAATATTAAGCATGTTGCCTCTCAATAAGATAACAAGCAGTTACTGTCACAGCTGCTAAACTGAAGAAACACACTATTAGCACTGATGATCTACTAGAAAATAAACACAAAGGACAAAGGAAAAGCTCTTTCACAGCCCAGCACTGTGGCTGAGCCTAAGATCTTCATCAAGCAGTCGAGGTCCAAGTGTGAGATATAGGAACATAACTCTGCAAATAATTACAACAAAGCACTCTCACCACAAAGAGCAGTTTATTTGAAAGCCAAAGATGAACAGCCAATCATGGGAACACACATTCAGGATACTGCAAATAAGATGTTGGATTGTGGTTGTTGTTTTGTGACATTTTTATAGTGAGAAAACAAGGAAATTCAAGAGACAATGCACTTTTTGAAGCATTGCTAGGAACATGAGACAATGCATTGTAGCAAAGCAGGAAAACTCTGATGTATCCTCAGATGCTGTCTGATGACTAGCTTAGCCTTTGTTTTATTAGAAACTTTGTTTTTTCTTTGTACATCCCTAAAGGATTTTTGCCTGATAATCACACAGGATCACACTAAGAGGCAGGCAACAAATGGCTACCTAGGAACTCCATGGCCAAAGGAAATTTTACTTCTGACCTGTAACACTCCTGTTTCTCATGGCCAGTCAATCAGCCTTGAGAACACCACACATATGAACACATACATGACAATTTTCTTTGCTGGGAACTTCAGGTCACAAATTATTTGATATTTTAAATGAAGTCCTGCAGGGGAAATGATGAATAGCAATTTGGGAACCTAAATGAGCTAAAGTGCCCTTTATTATAAAATGCTGGTATTGAGAAACATTTATGGGCTCTCTGGGTATATCTCAGTAAGATGTCTTCTAAGCAGATCTGCCTGAAATCCTAGAGCTTAAGAAGCTAGATGACCTTTTCTAACAGAAGTAGAAGGTACTTAGTCACCCTTAACTCACTATCCGCCAGTGACAGACATAAGCTATTATGTTCTGCTTTGGAGCTAGGTTGAGATAAGACCCTGTATAAATTAGTTAGGAACATGCCTGGCAATATCATAGGAAAAATGTGGTCCACAGTAGCTGAGCTCAATGCATGCAAGGTTGGGAGGTACTAGAAGAATGTCTCAATTAGGTGAAGGGTGCCTACAAGAGCCAAAAGTTACTACAATCCACTGAATTGTATGCATTTCTTTTTAGATTCAGAATTGAAAACTTCTGGGCAAAAACATCTACAGAAAAGAGCAAAAAAAATTCATTGAGTGCTCTTAGCAGCCTGGAGAACTGGCCAACAATGAGGGAATCCATGTCTTATTGTGTTGGCTGACTCATTAAGGTGTGAAAAGAACCTGGTAAGGTGGTACAAACCTTGGGGTACACACCATTAGTCTGATGCCCAAAACTAAAATAGTGAAGAAATAAAGAGCAAACCAAAAACTAAAATAAAATAAATAAGAGCAAATACAAACAAACAAACAAGCAAAAAGTGGAAGAAAGAGAGAAAACAGTTATGACAATGAATATATGTTATGGGAATAGAAAGCCACAAAACGCATATACTTCATGTTGTTTTGCAAACAGAATGCCTTTCCCTCAGGTGCAGGAAAGCTGACAGTGCATTGTTGAAGCTGAAGCAGAATCACTAGTGTTGAGTGTGACTCTCTAGCACAGTCCATCACTGATATTTGGAGAAAAGATATAAACTAAAGCTAAAGGCTAAGATCCAGTGCAATTATGAGAACTCATATATAATTGAAGATGTTCTGTATAACAGTAAGGATCCTAAAGGTGTCAGTCATCAGCACTGTGAGAAAGGCAGATGGGCCTGGACTGTATAAGAATGAGAGCTGAAGGTGAGACTGGGATCAAGCCAGTTATCAGTATTCCTCTGTGGTCTTGCCTCCAGTTACTGCTTCAGTTCCTACAATGACAGATTCAGTTTCTTCAATGGTGAACTGTGGCCTAGAAGTGTAATATGATTAAATCCCTTCCTTTCTTAAGTAGTTTCAGACATGACATTGCTTCATAGCAACAGAAAAGAAAGTAATACAGGAGAATATTTCAGGATATTTAAATGGGCAAAGGTTTTTAATAGATATCTAATTAAATATCTAAAAGTAGATCATTTAATTACATTTAATGAAAAACTTTACATAGCAAAATAGGTCAGAAGTCAGACAAATATTCAATGTCCAGAAAAGGAAATGTTTGCCAACATCATACTTGACAGGAAGTTGTTATCCAAGAATTCTAAGGAATTCATTCCTATAGAAAAACCCAGAAGCAAATCTAGTTAAAATGAGCAATGCACATTAGTACATTTCTCAAATGATGCCATACAAGTATTCAATAAATGCACACAACAATATTTAAGATAGCGAGCCAATCAAATTAAAACCAAAATGAGCATTAGTCTGATATGAGTAAGAGTGGCTACCAGCAAACATACAAAAGATAACATATAGAGATCGGGTAGGAACTCAAAAAGTAATTACATCATGTTGATGAAAAGTTAAGTCAGCAAAGACAGAAATCCATATGGAGTGTCCTTAGAACTTCGAATTAAAACATGGCTGTTTGGAAGTATAACCTTTATTCAAAGTTTGATTTTCATTAGATTATAATTGCTTATGTTGCTGTATATTTTGGCATTTTTTTCTGCATAAATTATTGGTTACATTTAATTGTATGAACACATCTATTTGGCACGTTTACCTTTCGGTGGATGTTTAGGTTTTTCCATTTTGTCACTACTATAAAAGAAAGAAATATTGTGTCTTAAAAGATAGAGATTTAATTTTTCTTAGCAAATAACTCACAATAAAAAGATTACATTTTATGTATACACACACACACACACACATATATATATATTAAGAACAAAGGGATCTCTTCATACGTATGATGTGTGATAAGAGCTGTGATAGCTTCAAGTTTACTGTATAGGTAATGCTTCCAGTCAGAAATTTTAATTTGTATTCTCCTACTAACTACTGATGCAGTAACTTTTTATGTTATAAAGTTTCATTCATACATTTTAATTTATACAGTTATAATCTATATTTTTATGATGCATTTCATGGGTAGAGCTATAAGGATATATTAGAATTATTTGGCATTCAAGACCCCTTGAAAATAATTTTGTGAATACTTGATTATCAAGTGTACTGCTGACTTGGTTTCCTCTTATTGTTTATTCAAACATCATTTTATGTTTTGATATTGAATATTTGTCCTTTAGTCAGTTAATTATTTTTTGATGTTCCATTTTAGAAATATTTACTTCTACCAATTTCAAAAATATTTTCCTGTTTTTCTGTCTTACGTCTTTACTTGTATCATTTATTCTTCTAAAAAGATTTGTCATTTCCTGTGGATGGATATTTATTTATTTATTGCTAATTTACTTTAAAACATCATGCATAAAAATATGATTAATAAGCCAGAAGTGGTGGAATATGCCATTAATCTCAACAATAGGGAGGTAAAGACAACTGAATGTCTGAGTTTGAGGCCAGTCTGGTCTACAGAGAGAGTTCCAGGACAGCCACGACTACACAGAGAAACAAAAATTTTTGTTTGGAAAAAAAAACAAAAAAAAAATATGATTGGTACAATTTTATTATACCTATCATCAATATGAAGGTACAACTTATTTTTTAGTATTATATATATGTATGTGTGTGTGTGTGTATGTGTATGTATATGTGTGTGTATATATATATGTGTGTGTGTATATATGCCTGTGTGTGTGTGTGTTTGTGTGTGTGTGTGCATGTATGTTTGTTTATTTGTGTGTATAGAAAAGTATGCAGACAACTTCATGGAGTCAGTTTTATCTTTGTACCTTTATATTAATTCTGGGAATTGAACTCAAGGCCCCTGGTTGGGTAGCAAGTGTCTTCACCTGCTGAACAATCTCACAGCCCTCGATTTATTTATTTATGTTGAGAATATATTTGATGTTTTTCAAATGAAGTTTTTATCAGCACATGTTGATTACACAAGTTAAGGGGTTTCAATATTCTTCAAAAAAATGCCTTATTGATCAAAATAGCTAAAATTAGACCAACTCAATTTTAAGATGTTACGGATTTGATGTAAGACATAAACAGGTCCAAAGTGAAATGATTATAGCAAACTGTAGGTGGTGGTACACTGTTAGGGAAAGCACTGATGAAGAAAATGAGATGTTGCACTTAATATTTCCCTTTGTGTTGCTTGGAACATATTGCCAGTGATAGAAAAGATGAGCATGCATCTTTCAACCCTATGAATATTGGCAGAAAGTACCTGTCAGCATTTTACCATTTAGTACACATTTAGTTTCAAAGGTTGCTAGTTTACAAATAGAAGGATAAACACTTTCCTAGTGTGAGCAGCAAGAGACAAAATAGGTCACTGAGACATTCACAATGTCTTAAGGAAATCAGAGCAGAGAATGTAGCACAGTGAGTAGTAAGGCTGGAGCTCTGACTTCAGCGCCCTTCTCCACTCCTCCCATTGACACTGAGTTCTACTCTCATGTCTCTATTTGAGGTGTCTGTTTTCATTTGAATGTAACATATTTTAAGTGCTGAGCTAAGATTTCTCTTACAAGCACTATCTTTGTATGTCTCAGCTCTACAGTAAATCTGGTTCAAATACCTAATCATTGGTAAATTCTAGTTAGTCCTTCATTTATGATTTCTTCTCAAAAATGCAATTGTAGGCTGTAATAAAATAGACAAAATGTGATTCACACATATCTGTTGCTCTTTATATTCAGCTCTTTATATATAAAAGAGGGATGCATAATCCCTCTTTTTATCTGAGCTATTTTGGGGGAAATTCCTTTATTAAGGTTCATATAGTTTAAAATGAGATGCTACAATGCAAGTATATCTCTAATATGTCCAGAGTACAAACCCTCTTCTCCAGAATCAGGTAAAAATCTTAACTGTCTAGCATTAGATGGAGCTGAGGAAGGGGCCAGTGAGATCTGGTAGCTGCCATAGGCATGGAAGCATAGGCTCAAAAGCCTTCTCATCAACTTCGTGACGTTGAATCGCCTGATTTCAGTTTACCAATTTCTCAAGCTGTTTCTTTGCCCCACCCCATCTCTCTGCTTGCCATATCCATGTCTTTCTCTTACTAGAGAATAGAGCATGGCTTAAGAGTTATTTCAGATGAATCTGTCAGTAAGTTGAATTTTTACACACGTTTCTGTCTGGTTTGCATGATTTCCTTCTGCCTGTAATCCAGTTTCTCCTTGATCTTGCCACTATATTTGATTCTGCTTGCTTAGTGGCAGCTTAGAACTGGAGAATTATTCTTCACAGAAGATATTAAGCAATAATTTACCAAAGTCGGTTGATAAATATTTCATCTCACTCTCTGCATGTGTGGAATATCTGGAAGACACATATAAAATATTTACTATTAAAATTGGCATCACTTATGCTTTGGATCAAATATTAAGGAGGTGATATAGATGATGATGCATGTATATAAGAATGAGAGCTGAACCTAGGACAGATGCAAATACTCATAGTCAAGCATTGGACTGAGCCAGGGGACCCCAATGAAGGAGTTAGGGGAAGGACTGAAGGAGCTGTAGGGAATTGCAACCCCATAGGAAGAACAACAATATCAACCAACCAGATCCCCTAGAGCTCCCAGCGACTAAACCCCCAACCAACCAAAGAGTACACATGAGTGAGTCCATGGCTCCCCCTACATATGTTGCAGAGGACTGACTTATCTGGCATCAGTGGGAAGGGAGGCGCTTAGTCCTATTGAGGTTTGTTGCGCCAGTGAAGGGGGATGCTAGAGGGGTAAGTCAGTGGGAGTGGGTAGGTGGGTGGGAGAGCACTCTCTTAGAGGCAAAGGAAAGGGGAGGTGAGATGGGGGCTTTCAGAGAGGAGACCAGGAAGGGGACAACATTTGAAATGTAAATAAAAAAGAATGAATGATAGCTGAACCTCTGGGTGGTTCTGATGGAGAAGAATCGCTGGGAACAATGTGAGAGTACTGAGTCCAGTGAATTTAGACTCTGTTCGTTAGTTCTTTTCGTTGTTAATACACAGCATTCTTAGTGTTTGAACTTATAGTTTGGATCCTGCACAAGCATGTTTCTTTTAACTAGATTCCAATAATGAGAGAGCAGAAGGACTGAAAATAGGAAAGAAGCTGGTCCACATTTTCCTTGCCAAGAAACATTGAACCAAATTGTCAGAAAGTATTTATGAGTGCTGAACATGTATCATCTTTCTGTTTCAGAGCAATATTTTAAAATGCATAAAATTATTCTTGGAAAAACGAATCTGTTGTCTAACACGAGAATATTTAAAATATTTTAGCCAAAATATTTTAAAATGTGCACAAAAACATACATATATCAGCTACTTTCTAACTTTCAGACTTCAAGAAATGTTTTAATTGCTTGGCAGTGGCCCTGCTCTTGGCAGGTTTGAGAGCAGAATGCATTAAAAGCTGAATATTTTGGAAGGATTCCCCTTCTTTCACCCTGGCTGTGCAAATGTCCATTGCAATCTGTCTAAGAGACCAGTTCCAGGATTCCAGTTATAGAATCCTATAATTAGGATGCATCATTGACCTCCTTGAAGAGACCTTCATGGTGAATTCATTCTGGCAATATCCCTTACTAAGCCCAGTAACTAACCCAAAGTTGGTGCTCATGGCTTATGTCTCATTGATCTGTATGACATGTTTTTCTCTACTCTGTCTGGGAGTAGGTCTGCTAAGATGATTTCAGCAACCCTCTCCTTGTTTTAAAGTCTTGTCTGGATCCTCTGTAATCTTTTCCACTCAAACAAAAGTCTATCTGGCTTAAAGTGAGAACATTGCATGGCACAATACAACCAACCGCCTTCTCCGAAGAGGATTGCCATTCTATACTTCTCCTTGTCAGGTATTGTGCTTGCATCTTCCTGAGGTCTTTTTTTTTTTTTTTTTTGGAAGTCAATATCATCTCCTGCATGGACATCACCTTGAGCATGGACATTATTTGGTAATTTTGGTCCCTAATATTAGTTACATTCCTTTCACCCACCAACCTCCCCACATCCCCTGACGGTGTCTGACACATTACCTAACATCTATAATCTGAATAAAATTCTAATATCCTTCCTTTATTTCCTGTGAATTTAGAAAAATATCTAAACTACCATTAGTCCCTGTATAAAGTTTATAACTATACGGACTCATAGGACAGGGATCATATGATTGTTAATCTTATGACTTCAATCTCCAGACATTGCATTTAGATGTGTTATATTCCGGATTTCCAACAAACTCAAGAGTATGCAAATTTCTTTGCAAAGAGTTTCTGCAAAGTTCTAATACCAAACCTACCAATGTGTCTTCTTCGTTCCCTGAAATTGAGTTTTATCTTGAATTTAAACTAGCATTCTTAAGGAGAAAATCATAATGAGTCTTCACTGGCTTCTAACAATCTATAGCTTCCTATCTATTGAAACCTCTGCACTGACAGTTATTACACAGTATACTCTTTCATCAATTTTCATGTCTACTTATATATTACCATCAATGTATACTAATATTAGAATTTTTATTACATTTCTACTTATTTTTCTCATAGTTATTTTTTCTAATACTTGACTTAAACCTGGTGCCTTATGTTAGCAGACCACTGCTCTACACTGAGTTATATCACCAACTTTCTTCATACTCTCTGAGAAGGAGTATCAAAGAAATTGCCAGGCTGACCATAAGCCTAGCATAGTCCATCCGGCTTATGTAACTCACTCTACAAGCAAAGCTAACCCTGACGTTTGAATCCTTCTGCCTCAAACTACCAACTAAGCCTGGCAGTGGTGGCCCACACCTTTAATCCTAGCACTTGGGAGGCAGAGGCAGGCACATTTCTGAGTTTGAGGCCAGCCTGGTCTACAGAGTGAGTTCCAGGACAGCCAGGGCTATACAGAGAAACCCTGTTTCGAAAAACAAAACAAACAAAAAACCAAACAAAAACTACCGACTAGCTGAAATTATTGATCTGCATCGTCAAGTGCAGACTATTAATAAGTAAAATTTCAAATGTATTACTTGAATCCACTTATCTATCCAAACTTGTCTCTTTTATTTTAATTGTTGTTGTTATTAGTATTAATTATTTAAATATGTGTATATGTGTGATATGTATGTGCTTGTGAAGTAATACCTATACCGCACAAGCGTAGAAGTCACATGAAAACTTTGTGGAGTCCTTTTCTTCCTTCCACTACAGGTTTTAGAGTTGAAACTCAGGTCATCAGGCCTGCACAGGCATGCTCTGCTCCCTTTCTTATAAAACTTCCTAGGCAAATCCTCTCAATATAGACTTTCTGCATCTCTGATCCAATTGTCCTTGAACTCTTTCAATTCTGTGAAAGCTGAAGAATTACTGTGTTCAACAAACATGGTGGGTCCTCCAGCCCTTCTCTCCATTTGCTATGTATTAGACATAACTCATAAAGCCATCTTCTATGAAAATCTCACTGTCCTCCAAGTTCTTTCTAACTCAGTTTCTGTTTTAGTTTTCTAACAGCTTATAATTTAAAAATACCACTCACCTAATTCTTACTCAAATGACTGTGATTGTTTTTGCACTGCTAAATAATGCAATTCTCAGCATACTTTAAAACTTTCTCATTTCAAACAGAATAAAATTTAACTTCCTAACATTTACACAAATACTTCATTGCACCATTCTCAAAAGATAGAGCAGCTAAGTACCACAGGCTTCAGTCTACAAGAACTGCTATATTTTACTGTTCATTTTCTTCCTGGGCTTGCTATGTGTACATATCTGTTTGTATACATTATTTTGAAGCACATAAACAAGAATATACTTTTGTTATGAAAATGACCATGTCTAGTGTTCTTTGGCAATATGGTCAGCCAAATCACCTGGAATTGCTAGAGATCTGAAAATTAAAGATGCTATATTTATGGAGCAGAAGGATATTAAAGGTCCTTTGTTATTTGCACATGTCTTTGTAGAAACAGAAGATACCTAACCCAAGTTGGTATTAATGGATGAATTGAGAAATAGGTGGCAGCTATGAGTGTGATATGAACTTCCCCTCAGCAAAGGAGCCAGTGTTTGCCATGTCTTTGTAGACTGTTGTTAGAATTAATTTCTTGATGTAATAAAAACAGTGTAGACTCCCTCTTTATAAGGTCTCAACTACAAACTAAAGTATAGTGTCACCACAGTTCATTCAGGGGAGCCAGTGGGTTTGTTAGGCATACTTACAGAATTTGGGTAAGTGGTTGTGGGCAGGCATGTGTGGGGGGGGTTGCTTTAGCAACCACAATGGAAGATCATCACCCTCCATAAAAGATAGATTTCTCATAGCTCAATCGATAGAACTTCACTAAATGAAGGAAAATTCTGAGTAAGATTTTACTGTTTCATCTCAAATTGTTTATGTGGGATACTTATTAATTTTATTAATTACCGAAGATTAAGAGTTAATATCTATCTATCTATCTATCTATCTATCTATCTATCTATCTAGTTCTATCTATCTATCTATATCTTAAAACAAAGATTCATTAAAATTATAACAACAATGGCTGCAAGCTGAAGAATATGGTATAAAAGTACATCTTTTTACTATGTTAGTACTTGAACAGTATATGAATCATGCAGAAAAGTAGTCATGTGAGAATCTTACTCTTCCATTTGAAAGTTTTCTTTTGTACTATATAGTTCTTTTAAAAATATTCTGGAAGAGACCTCCACTGAGAATAAAGAAGATATACATAAAAAAAATGGTGCTTGTTAGCCAACGTTTACTGTCATGCCTTATTCATGAAAATTTTACAAAATTACAGGATAAATCTGCAAACACCATCTAAGCTTAATTTTAACTGTTGAAAGAATTAGAAGAATTAGGCCTCTTTCTTTAGGTTAAGCATCGAACCTTTGAAGATTTAAGGGTTTTTCTTTCATTCTTTTTTCTTTTTCTGTTAAAATTGGATATTTTCTTTATTTACATTTAAAATGTTATCCCTCTTCCCCGTTTCCCCTCCACTACCTCCCTATCCAATACCCCCTCCGCTGATTCTATTAAGGTGTTCCCCCACTCACCCCTGCTTTCTTGCTCTCTCCTTCACAGGACCAAGGGCCTCTCCTCCCATTGATTCCCAACAAGGCCAGCCTCTGCTACATATGCAGCTGGAGCAATGGGTCTCCATGTGTACTACTTGGTTGGTTGTTTAGTCCCTAAGAGCTCTGGGGAGTGTCTGGTTGGTTGATATTATAGTTCTTCCTATGGGGTTGCCAACCCCTTCAGCTCCTTCAGTTCTTTCTCTAACTTCTCCATTGGGGACCCAGTGCTTTGTCCAATGGTTGGCTGTGAGCATCCATCTCTGTATTTGTCAGGCTCTGTGAAAGCCTCTCAAAAGACAGATATATCAGGCTCCTTTCAGCAAGCACTTCTTGGCATCCACAATAGTGTCCAGGTTTGGTGGCTATATATGGGATGGATCCCCAGGTGGGGCAGTCTCTGGATGGCCTTTCTTTCAGTCTATGCTCCACCCTTTATCTCTGTATTTCTTCCTGTGAGTATTTTGTTCCCTCTTCTAAGAAGGACCGAAGCATCCACACTTTGGTCTTCCTTATTCTTGAGCTTCTTCTGGTCTGTGAAGTGTATTTTGGATATTCTATACTTTTGGACTAATATTCATTTATCAGTGACTCCATACCATGTGTGTTGTTTTGTGATTGGGTTAACTTCACTCAGTATGATATTTTCTGGTTCTATCCATTTGCCTAAGAATTTCATGAAATCATTGTTTTTAATAGCTGAGTAGTATTCCATTGTGTAAATGTACCACATTTTCTGTAGCCATTCCTCTATTGAGTTCTTTCCAGCTTTTGGCTATTATAAATAAGGCTGCTATGAACATAGTGGAGCATGTGTTCTTGTTATATGTTGGAGCATCTTTTGGGTATATGCCCAGGAGTGGTTTAGCTGGGTCTTCTGGTGAGAGTATGTCCAATTTTCTGAGGAACTGCCAGACTGATTTCCAGAGTGATTGTACCAGCTTGCAATCCCACCAGCAATGGAGGAATGTTCCTCTTTCTTCACATCTTCACCAGCATCTGCTGTCACCTTATCTTAGCCATTCTGACTGGTGTGAGGTAGAATCTCAGAGTTGTTTTGATTTGCATTTCCCTGATGACTAAGGATGCTGAACGTTTCTTTAGGTGCTTCTTGGCCATTTGATATTCCTCAGTTGAGAATTCTTTGTTTAGCTCTGTACCCCATTTTTAATAGGGATATTTGGTTATCTAGAGTCTAACTTCTTGACTTCTTTGTGCATATTGGATATTACCCCTCTATCGGATGTAGGATTAGTAAAGATCTTTTCCCAATCTGTTGATTGCCATTTTGTCTTTTTGACAGTGTCCTTTGCCGTACAGAAGCTTTGTAATTTCATGAGGTCCCATTTGTCTATTGTTGATATTAGAACATAAGCCATTGGTGTTCTGTTTTCTTAAACAGTTTTCTTCAACATGAAGTGAATACTCTTCAACAGTGCAATGCTCTGTTTCATATTTACTCACAGGTTGGCATTGTTGATAATGTTTTATAGGACATTGTATATTTCACTTCCTTAGCTCTGTAAATAACTAGCTATGCTTTGTGTTTCTTTTCTACTCTGTCAGTCAGGTTCCTTTTCTTCACTAAATTTACACTGTGCTGTTTTAACACAGAAGCAAACATCCTTTTCATTGTATGAGAGGTCAAAGCCAGTCAACAAAGATCAGTTAGGTCTTCTATGAAAGTATTGTGTCTATTTTATCAATTAAGAAATTAGTTTTGAAACAAGCCAGTATCTTTTAAAGACATTTTAAACTCTTGATGTGATTCTTCATTAAAGACTAGATCTAAACTGGTAAGATCTCTAACACACCAT
Organism: Rhynchomys soricoides; assembly: GCA_019843965.1. Lineage (NCBI taxonomy): Eukaryota > Metazoa > Chordata > Mammalia > Rodentia > Muridae > Rhynchomys > Rhynchomys soricoides. The sequence goes on along the minus strand of JADRCH010000301.1, from coordinate 2,287,598 downwards.
TATGGGTTTTATTCTCCAACTTCTGCATCTTCATGCTATATTGGACTCAAAACTAGCCCACAGTCCAGTCAACACTAAAATGAGACATAACATTATCAATGCTCTAAAATTATATCTATTTTGATTGGTTTCTTAAAAATATGTGCTTATGCTATGCAGCTAAGCTGTTACTATGTAATACAGGTTGGCCTTGGATTTCAGGCTATCCACATTACTCAACATTTATATGCTGATCTAATATATGTGTACTATTATATCTGACTCCAAAATATTTTTATGTAAAATGCAAATTTCCACACCATGAAAAGTTGTTTCATTGGTAAAATTATTAAATTATAATATTATTCATGAACAATAGAAGAAACAAAAATTTACACAGTGTCTGCATGTAAGTATAATGCTAATGATTTAACAAGGTATTGTATTACATGTATGAAAATCTTGGTCCCATGGCTTCAATCCTGCAGTGACATTATAAGTATTTTCTCAGAGGTTCAGGAGAAACCACTTTTAAAGCATTCTTTAAATTGAAAAATGTTATGGATCTGTTACAATATGAGGTAACATTTTAAGTGATGAAATTTTTCCCTGCATGACTGAAGTTCTATTATATAACTTTTCAGAACTATTTGTGATCACACTGATCTGCACTTAGAGGATCTGAGGAAAAGTATTTCCTCAGGAGACACTTAATTCCTGCTGATAGTCAGTAGTCTACAACACTGTGATAGAACATTTTTATTCATCCTTTAAAGGCACATAGCAAAAGGAAGTGGGAATTATCCATGTAGGTCACCAAGTTTGTAGTTAAATTTTTCAGTCTTCTAATATCAACTTATTAGCTTGACCACCCTAAGTCTTATCATTTGTAAAGTGGTAAACAACACCAGCATGCAGATCAAACTATAGGTAGCAGAAATGAAGTTCTGGCATGGTAGCCACTGGGGATCACATGTTGCTTTAATTGTCTTAAATAATACCAACATTCATTTAAATGTACTTGATTGCCTTATATAACTTATATTGAACCTTAAATTCTGTGAACTTTGATTTTCTGAATATTTTATGAGAATAATATTCTTCCCATAATGAATTGTGGTAGCCATAAGTACATCTTAAAAATACAATTATATATTAATATATGTAGAATTCATTACTAATTTAAAATTAGGATTAGCTTGTGATAAGCTTCCCAGTCCTAGAAAAAGCAGTTACCAAAAATATGTGTTTCTTAAGTCAAACCAATCAAGTTTTCAAAACAAATTCTAACAAGTTATAAATAGTTACATTTGATGGTCAATAACTCTCTGGATAAAAGGGTGATGACTATGCCCCTTGTTGGTCTGTTTGCTTCATTCCTCAGCTGAGTGAGTCACCTGAAAGAGCAATCTGCTGCAGTTAAGAAATGTTCTCCACACAGTCTCTACTCCATCTTTGCTCAGTACAACTGGTATTTACTCAGACATATATTTGACGTATTGTTGTTACCTTATTTTAGCAACAAGACTGCAGTGAATTTGTTTTATTATTCCCCAATAAAGACCTGAGTAGTCCATTGATAGTCACTATTTAGGAGGTAAAAAGAAAACGATGGACTTCCTGTGTGCCCAGTGTTGTCTCATTCAATATAAGTGGATATCCAGTGCAGTTCATTCAATAAGAAAACAAGGAAAGAGTTTGATAGTACTTGCTCCACTGATGAAGAAAATACGGACTGCCCCATTTCATTTTCTTGTTGTCTGTCTCTATAGATGACTAATTGAGAATAGTATAGGTATCCCATGGATCAATGCTTAGTACAAAGACAATTCTTAAAATGTATTTTCAGCTTTGTAGTCAAACCAATGTTTCATCTATGCTGCGCCAGTGCTGTGGCATCCAGTTTCATTATGATCTTCATAGAATTTTATTAATCAAATATTTTCTTTTACCGTTATCTTTATCTTCCAATTCAAATCTTACTCAAAGTTTTACTGGGAGGAATAAAGGAAAGTGAGAGTAAATGTTGGTGGTAGAATCTGAACTTGCATTTGGCAGAAATTGTGTGACTTGATACAATGTATCATCAGGGTGTCTCAACTTATAAACACCCTGGAGATGAAACACTATGATTAACCCTGTGGTCTGAAAACCTTAGCAATCTGCATTTTCTATACTATACTTAAAATTATAGTGTTTTAACTTAACTTTTATAAATGAGAAAGAATGAGGAGTCAGAGAGATATCTCAACAGTTAACAGCACTTGTTGTTGCTTTTGCACAGGACCAGATTATGGTTTCTAGAACACACATGAACATAGCCACAAATGACTCTATCTTCAGGTTGTCTAATGCCATCTTCTGGCCTCTATGGCCAGAACTACAAACACCCCCTACTTAGACACAGAGAAAGACAGACAGACAGACAGACAGAAAGACACACACACACACACACACACACACACAGAGACAGAGATGGAGAGACAGACAGATAAAGGCAGAGACAGAGATAGAGGCATTACAGATCCTATTCTATGTCAGCAATTTATAAAATGTGATAATGTCATCAGGGTTCATTAATTTGCACTCAGAGCTAGAGGAAAGCTTTCAGGTTTCAAATGTTCAATCATCCTCAATAATGAAAATTCCATTAAAAGAAACTGATAACCTAAGCAAAGAGCTTATATTTACCTCTCTGCCCTCTTACACTGCCCTTTCTTATCCATTATTATCTGCCTATCTTTCATATATATTTCTATATTCTAAACAACATAAATATGAAAAAATCTTCCCAGAGAAGAAATTTCCAGAACAAGACGAACTTCCTAAGGAAGTAATTTTGACACCAATTGTTCTAGAAATTTGAAAGCTTTGAAGGAGTGAATAATTTTGAGGCTAAATTTATTTTAATGTTCAAACCATAGAAAATATCACAATAAAGAAAAATAATAGACCTATACCAAATCTGAACATAGGCACAAAACTATAAAAATTGCTAGAATAAGAATTTCAATCATATAGAAAATGAATTATGCATTACAACCAATTTAAAAGTTATCCCTTGAAGTGGTTCCTGAGGCAGTATAACCAATTTTTTGCCTTTAAAAATTATTTAGATAGTTCTTAGTCTTAAGTGTAAGACTGGTGCTCTCATTTTTGAGATTAGTGGAAGTATAAAGGTATATCAGTAGAGTATATGGTAAACAGATCTTCCCTGTTCAGTATTGCATATGCCCAATATATTGACCTGTGTGTTATTAGTCTATTGCTCTCTTCTCTGCTACTGCTTAGATCAGTTCCCTTCCATTTCTATAATGTTTGTTGCCTCTGTAACTTGATGTCTTTTATTGTGATCTTAAAAGAGAAACAAAAGTATCTTCCACTTTCTTCCTAATGTGCTTCATAGCTGGGCCACTTTTCAACAAGTACACTTGTCATGAAATTAAGCAGCTTGTTAACCTCTTCCCTTCCCTTCCCGTCCCTTCCCTCCCCTCCTCTTCCCCTCCCCTCCCTTTCCTTTCCTTCCCTCCCTTCTTTGATACTGTCAGCGAATTCTCATAGGGATAAACATCCAGGCTTAAGTGTTATCTGCAGAGCAGAATTAAAATGAGGATTCTTTTTCCAATGAACAGGAGATGAGAGAAGAGGTGATCTAGTAAACAAATAATTCCATATAAATGTGTAAGAC
>JADRCH010000301.1:2169283-2283921 GCA_019843965.1 Rhynchomys soricoides | reverse complement strand
GAGAGTGAGTGTGTGAGTGTGTGTATGTGTGTATGTGCTTATAACTATGAAATTCTGTAACAAAATAAAAAAGGCCAAAAGTAGAAATTGATTAAACGTTGTTTCTTTTTTTTTGTTTCTTTTCTTCCCTTCAAGATAGAGTTTCTGTCTGTAGGTTTGGTTGTTCTGGAACTTCCTCTGTAGACCATGCTGGTCTTGAACTCAGGGGAATCCACCTACTCTTCCCAAATGCTAGCCTTAAAGGTATGTGCTACCACCATCCTTTCAATTTGATTACCCTTAATAACTGTTGCAGGTGCTGGTTTAATAACTACTACTCCTAATTAGGAAGAAGCATGGTGTTCTCCCTTCAATATGTCCTTTCTTATTAAGAAAAAATGGCTTCCAGATGATGTGGAAATGGAGTCAAAAGCTTATTGCTTTGAGCTTTGAGAGAATACCTACAATGTCATCTCACCATTTCCTAAATTGAACTATTTACATAAAGACACTTAAGAAGTTTAACCTTTTAGGATCACAGACTTTATTATTGTATTTATAAAATTATTTACAGACATCTGTACTCATTTTACAATCATTTATTTCCAGTAAAACATCATGAAAAATACATTATCTTTGTACAGGGATATGACAAATACTTTCTCTTCTCTTCATCTAAGATCTAGGTTCCAGATAATCCAGCTTTTTAGGTCTTAGTATTTTTGTACCAATAATAACTTGGTGTTTTGTTCTGTTAAAATTACTTATTTCTGTATTTGTTTGTTTTGAGATAAGGTCTTACAATGTAGCCCTAGCTTGCCTAGAGCTCTGTAGGCAGACCAGGTTGGCTACAGATTCATCGAAATCTACCTGCCTCTCCCTCCCAAAAGCTGTGTTTAAAGGCATTTTCTTATGTACCCAGTTAAAAATACTTATTTACTTAATTTTATGTGTAGGTACATGTTCTTGGGTATGTGCATGTGCGCCATGTGTGTGCATGAGTCGGTGGAGGTCAAAAGGGGGCATTAGATGCCCTGAAATTGGACTTACGATAGTATGAACCATCATGTCAGTGCTAGGAATCAAATCTAGGTATTCTGTAAGAGAAAGTGCTCTTAACTACTCAGAGATCTCCTAGCCCTCTATTTTGATATTTTAAAAATTGTTATGAGTTTAATACATAAACACAATGTGTTTTAATGAAATCCAGCCCCCATATCCTCTTCTATGCTCTTACAATTGCTCACCAGTTTTCCTTTTCTGTTTCATGTGCTCTTATTTGTAAATTAGTGATGCACACCAGAGCTGCCAATTGGTGCATGGGAGTAGAATGATTCCCTGGAACATGTGCAGCCTCTCAGAGATTTTGATCATTTAATAATCTGTAATTGACTGATAAGTATATCAATCCATTTCTTGTTTTGAACTGAGTTTTTTTTCCTTATAGAAGACCCAGAAAAATCACCAAAATAAACTATGTAAAAAATCCTCCAAACCTGTTATTTAGGACTAAATAAATGGTTCTGTTATAATTCATAGATTTGGAATATAAGCACATGATATTGTTACTTGCTACTACCCCATTGCTTTGTCTGAATTGATTGGAAGATATGGGAAGCTATTAAAGCCAATAATGGTGACATGATTTAATTCGTAATTTCTAAGGCATGTTTATTTTAGTCCTGTCAACTTCTCCAATTACTTTATAGTATACTTTGGACAAAGGGTCTGTAGAGAAAAATAAGAGTATATTGTCCATTTCATAAATCTCATCTTAGCTTCTTTGCTCACACTACATTGATTTCTTGTTTCAAATCAAGCTGAAGAGCAAGATTATTCCTCAAATGGTTTCAGAGTATTTATATATTTTATGTTAATTTACATACATATGAATTTGTCTGTGGGTGATTATGTATATGTGAGTACAGGTGATCATGTAAGCCAGAATAATACATCTATTCCATTGGAGATGGATCTGCAGGGTGTTGTGATCCTCTGGTGTGGATTCTGGAAGCTGAACTCTGTCCTTTGCAAGAACAGCAAGTCTCTGTTATTTGTACTGGAATTGATTTCAATTTTCCAACTGACAATTCTGTTCTCCCACGTTATAGCTGTAAGTAACATTCAATTATTTCTACTATTATGGAAACGTTCATCGTGGTTATCTGAATAGTAATTTTTGGAATAAGTTTGTGGAGTCAAAATGGTTGTTCTGTTTTCTATTTGGAAGCTACTGCCACATACTGTTCAGTGCTGCTCAGCTATGTGTGTTTCCCTTTCTTTTATATCCTTGCAGAGACAACAGCTAGATTTGCGCTTTCTGTCAGTTTGATGATGTATCATTGATCCCGGGACATGTTTTATTAAATATGCTTTCCTGTACTTGATAATTGACACTGAGTTCCCTATAAAGAGATTTGCCTTTGTAGAAGATTCTCAAGTAGAATATCATTAGAAGGAAGTTTGGTAAATTACAGTGTAAGAGTGGCTTTGGATGATACTACAGGGAACTCATGAACCTGACCATTGTTCCCTTAATGACTATTACAAGAAAATGAGCTAAACGATATGTTCTATTCTAAAATGCTTAGTATAAAATGAAATACACAAGAAGGCAACTCACAGAAGCTAAAATAAGTTCTTCTATACAGTTGACACTGGATCATTAAAGTCAAGAGACCCCAGGAAGGTCACAAGGTTACTGGCAAATAAGGACTTTCTCTTCTCTTTCCTTCCTTGCTTCCTTCTTCCCTTCCTTCCTTCCTTGCTTGCTTCCTTCCTTCTTTCCTTCCTCTTTTCCCTTTCTTTCATTCTACCTTTCCTCATTTAATTAAAATATAAGCAGATTATTGCCTTCCCTTTTCTCCCACCAACCCAGCCCATGTTCTGCCCCAATACCTCCTCTGATGTTCTAAAGAAAATCCTTTCAGTACTGGCCTTGGAATAGCTTCTAGTTTTTAGAAAATAAACTGAGCTCTCAGAGTTTTCTGTATGAACTTAATAGTTTTTTATAGCCATAGTGTTAACCTGGCATGTGTTGATGGTGTGTGCATTGTTTTGAACTTGTAAAATCTTTGGCTAGAAGGTACCAGTTTTGCCAGGTAAGTTTATATGAAATTTAGGTTGAATATTTCTTTGTTCTGACAAGATTTTCTTTGGTGGGAGGGGAGGCTGTAGTCTGAATCATATAACCAGGAAGATAAATAGATGTGACTGATACCTCCTGAGTTTGCAAGAGCGAATGCACTCCTCACTGGGAAGCATTAACCATGTGTTTATTAATACCATGCAGAGTGATGTGGACCAAGCATCTGTGTGGCTCTTAAGAAGGGACATCTGGATAATGATGCCTAATTGAACCTGTGTCTTTCTAGATTTCTACTGTTAATATGCACCATCCAGTTACTAAAGATACTGGATCTAAGACATCTGCGAACACTCCTCACACTGTGATCCAGCTAGAGTTTCAACAAAATGAATGAGACATTTGTCATAGACTCCCAATTAGAAACCTGAGTTGCTAGAACTATTTTACCTAATTCTGAAGTATATCAAATAATGTGCAATCACACTGAGAATCTACCTTCTTGTAACTTACACTTTATACTCACTTGTGAATACATTGAATTCTGTAATTCAGTGAAAACTCACAACATCATCTCCTCCAAATCATTTTGTTTTGGTTTCTGTATAGATGTCCTTATTAACTTTAACTGTCAATTTGATAGATCCTATTAGTCATCTGGGAAAAGAGTCTCAACTGAGGGATTGCATAAATTAGTTTGTACTGTGGGAAAAACTATATCTAAGGGATTGTCTTGATTGTTAATTGATATAGGGTGCTCCAGTTATTGTTACTATTCTTCTTACTTTGACATATGGTCTTAAGCTAGAAAAGAAAGTTAGCTAAAGATGCATGAGTGAGCCAGAAAGCATTATTCTTTCATGACTTTTGACTCATTTTCCTGGTTGAGTTCTTGCCCTGACTTTACTCAGTGATGGACTGTAACCTGTAAGCGAAAATAAAACTTTTCATCTCTTAAGATGGCTTTCTCCACTGTTTTGTCATAACAACAGAGAAGAAATTGAAATATTTTTTCATATACTTGTGTCTCTAAGATGGTTTCATCTGGGGACACATAATACATAGTCCCTTTATGTACTTACAGTCTAACAGTATACCACACAATAAAATACAGAAATTTATTGTTTATTCCAGTCATAATACATAGAGGCTTTAAGGCTGATGATTCCTGTCAACATATCAACCTAGTAGCTCAAATTGGCACTGGGGATCTAAACTGTGACCTTTGCGGAAGAAAATTAGTAAGCTGTAATGATGAATTGTCAAAGGAGAGCAATAGTTTAGAGCCTAGGTAAAGAATACATATTCATGAGTTGAAATCAAATACATATGTACTAGAGAAAAGAAAATATGACTCATTCATAAATGTGATTAAATCAGGTAAGATATTTCAAACTCCCTTGATGCACTTATTTGGTAAGAAACATTTCTGTTATATAAAATAGGTATAATATATTTGTGAACTTCACATTTGTGTAATACAATTTTCCTATTAATTCTTTATATATTAAATTCATACAATTTCTAGTTATACTTCATGAAGTATGAGACATCTGGACTAATAAATTCTTATTATGTGGTCAGATGACTCATGCCTTAACTGTTACAGAAAGTTTTTACAGTTCCTTTAATGAGATAGTGAGAATAATATGTTCCATTTGCAACATAGATGGTTTCTGTGGGGATAAGTTTTGTGTAACCAAATGTGATACTGATGAATATTGTTATAATTTTTTCCACTGCTATGAACTGTAATACTGAATTAAGAAGTCACGTTTCACTTTCTATCTTTCTAATAAAATACTCTTTTAAATGACAAGATCATGTGCCCTACCCCAACCTTTATTCACTTATGTGTGGGTTTTGTTGTTGTTGTTTTTGCTTTTGTTTGTTTGTAACAGCACATTGGGACTGGACCTAATAAGAACATAGACCATTCCCCAGATGATGAAATAGTCTTTCTGTACTAACTGTGAAACACACAAGGAAAGGCAAACTTTAAGTCATACCTTTGCTTTGTAGTTCAAGGTCTATGGTTACTATATTACTAAAGTCATGGAATCCTTGTAATAAATACACACATGGATCCAAATCACATATTGTGTTAGTAAATAGACAGCAATGAAGTTTGTCACTGGTATAACAAAGGCAATAGGTTGTGTTTTTTCTACTGATCGGTTTTGAAGGCAATTAAATATATGTAATTCTATTAAGTATCTTAAAATAGATTGTGACCCTTAAAATGCATTGGCTTGAGGCAGAACTATAGAGTCTTTATAAAAGGCTATAGAATATACTGGAGTGCAAAATGAGTGTCCGCCCACTGACTGGTTTGTTTAGTCTCTTTAATAAAAGCTTTTAGTCTGACTACACCATACTTATATGGACATGGTCATGTTTATGTTTCATATTATCAGATTCATTCATATCATGCACATCAGTCAGTAAAGGATCTCTCAAATTATTATTTAACTACTCATTCTTTAGATTTGTTCTCTAATAATTGTAAAGATATATTTAAATTATTTGACACATTAAGAAAAGAGGGGAGAATATTTATTTTGCATAATAGAATAACTTTTTTAAAGCCAATCTATTACAAGCCCTAGGTGACATTATTCAGTTAAACAAATTCCAATGTAATAATTAAATACAAACCTTTGAAATACTGTTTATAATTAGAAAGTGTGAGGTTTGTTTCCCTATGACAAAAGGAGAAACTATTTTGGATGACTATTTAATTATTTGGGAATGCCTATATTATACATTTTTGTTTGATGTGTAGCTTATATTATGCCTGGTAAATGTTTTACATATGAAAAAGGCAAGTTGAGATGCCAGAAATAACAACTTATACTCCCACCCTGAGATCCAAAACACGAGACTACTTTTTTTAAATATATTAACCTTTGAGGTGACGTTCTTTCTAAATGTTAAGAAATTAACACCATTTATGATTTTGAGAAGTAACCTTTTACAAAAAGATCATTGTAGAAATGTTTTGCACAGCTGTGGCAGGGTTGAGTAGCAGCTATGCATAATGCCACACACCCACTCTTTAGTGGATAGGAAAATGAGTGGTGTTGTACAAGAGATTCATTAAAAATTTGCATACATGGGCTACTTAAAATATGATATTGCAGAGCTAGCAAACAGTTATAAAATCAAATAGCTCATATTCACTTAATGGTTGCTTACCTACTGTGTGCTCTTATTGTACAAGTAGCTGCTAGGCACGCTCCTACTCCCAGAAACTGAAATGTCATTTTTAAAGTGCAGTACATTAACGTGATGAATAGCCATCATTATTATCTTATTCTCCTTTACAATTTCCCTTGGGATTTGCCCAATGGACAAATTGTTACCCTATGGACAATCCAAAATAAGAAGCAAAACCACCAGTATTAGAGGAAGGTATCATCTGTAGGCCAATCATCCCAAGATGCTCTGGTTTATCAACAATGCTATGGTTTACTCTGGTTTGTCTCCTGGGACTACTGGAATTTGAAAGCAAGGCCTTCAGTGGTAACTTAGATCTTTATAAAAGACAACAATTCGTTTCCAGAAGAAGAGTTATTCTCCCTGCAGTAGGTTTATTTTCATTAAGTTTGTCAATAGGAACTTAGTCCAGCTCTTGGTCCCTTCCTTTGCCTCACATTTTTCTGGCTACCGTAGCTTGATCCATGATGCAGTACTCTTTCCTTCTAGATGTTCTAGGATTTCACATTCTTCAGGACCCAGACAAATATACCAAATATACATCTACTCTGAATTGGATTCCAGAAAATAGACTAAAGTACAAATCCTGTATCAAATTAAAATGAATTCAAACTTCTTTCTTTTATTTTAAAGACAAGTCAGAACCAAAAAAACAACTGTATTCTGTGACAAGATGCCATTTTTCAGCCACATCTCTGTTTCTCACTCTGACTCAATTTTTTCATTTTCTCATTGTTTAAATAAAACATTGGCTTATTTTATAAAACCACATATTGAGATTCCTTTCTCATTTAAACAAAAGTGTTGAAGGAGATTGTGTAGAGCAAGGTCACACTGTACTTCACTCCTCACAGATAACTTTAAGCACTTTCTGAATAAATATTTCTCTCTACTGTAGTCTGAGAGTCTTGTCTGTGTGTTTCAGTTGCTGCCTTTGATTCTTGTTATGAGTTGACCTCTGTGAGGGTAAAGCATACATTCATCTTTTTAAAAAAGAGAAAAAGCTCAGAGCAGCAGGCCTGTTCATGGGCTTCCAGCCACCAAAACAGTGAAAACAAACTGGCATTAATTCTCCAGTTAACAGTTGGTTTGTTGTTTTTAATGTCATCCTTAAAGCAAGGAAGTGCCAAGGAAGCACCTCACAACATTCTTCTGGATGAACAAGATGAACAGGTGAACAGTCACATGGCCTTGTGACTCTGAACAAAGCTGTATGAAGAATGTCTCAACACCAGGTTACCAGAGGTTTTATATTGTAATGTGTATCTCTGTGGACTCCAGAGATTATTAAGCACTTTGTTCATTTATAAAAAAGATATTCATAAGTCAAATATTTATGTAATGTAAACACATAACTTAAAGTATTTCTCATGACTTGAGCACATAGATTGTGACTAGTAATTTACCGAGCCAATGTGAACAAGAATTTGTTAAGAGTTCATTTTCAAAAGGAGAAATTATAACTGTATAATAATAAAAATGGATTGGCTTAAATGTAACTTATTTTGGATAGTTCATTTATGAATATTTGGATAGTCTAGATGATGATGAAAAGACTAAAGATACTAAAAACATTTGACTCTCAAGAAAAGCTCTGAGAGAAGGGGCAGGAAATAAGGGGGTCAATATCAGGTACTGGAGGGGACAGGAGAGAGGTACAGAGGGTCAGGAAATCAAACTAAAATATGTAGCAGTGGGGGATGAGAAACTGGAGATAGCCACTGGAGGGTCCCAGAAACCAGGGAAGCAAGAACTCCCAGGACCCATCTGGGATTACATTAGCTGAAATGCACAGCAAAGGGGAGATAGAACCTGTAGAGACCACATCAAGTAGATAGTACAACCCCCGGTTAAAGGATGGGGCCACACACCCATCCCAAAGTTTTTAACCTAGAAATCTTCTCTACCAAAGAAAAGACAGGGAAAAAATAGAGCAGAGACTGAAGGAAGGACTATCCTAGGACTGCCCCACCTGGGGATCCATACTGTCTGCAGATACCACACCCTGACACTGTTGCTGTTTCCAAGAAGGACTTGCTGACAATAACCTGGTGTGGCTGTTCCTTGGGATGTTCTGCCAACAACTGACCAATGCAGATGTGGATTCTTGGAGGCAAACATCAGACTGAGCTGAGAACCCCAGTGGGGAAGCTTGCAAAAGGACTGGAGGAGAAGAGGGAGATTGCAAACCCATAGGAAGAACATTGTTGCCCGGCTGACCAACCAGTGCACTCAGGTACTATACAACCAACCAAGGAATGTTCAGGGAGGGAATCTTAGCTCTAGACACATATGTAGCAGAGGATGGTCTTGCATGAGAGCCATGGAAGGGGAAGCCCTTGGTTCTGTGAAGGTTTGATACCCTAGCATAGGGGGATGTTGGAGATGGATTGGCAGGAGAAGGAGGCTGGGTGGGGGAGCACCCTCATAGAGGCAAAGGGGATGGGAAGAGGACAGATATGGGATGGGGGATTTGTGGAGGAGCAACAGAAAAGTGGGTTATCATTTGAGATGTAAATGAATGGAATAATTAATAAAAATAAATAAATAAAACTATTTTGAAAGTGTTGCTTTTATTTTCTCCAATGAAGAGATGAGATGAGAGCTGTGTTGTAGCTTTGGGAATATACGGCTCAGAATGAGCCCAGAGTGTTTCTTGTTCTGCTCTAACTATTCCTAGAAATAGGACTGGAAGCTTCTATTTTCAGTAAAATTTAATATTCCAAGCTAACTGATTCAGTCCAGCTTCTCTTGGTTTCTGATTGAATTGCTCTGCTAAACCTTAAACTAACTTTGGTAATCTGTTCTAATCTTCTGACTCCTTCTCATTCTCTGGCTTGGTCTGTCTTTACCTGTGTTTAGCTTGTTATCTCTGAAGTCCATGTCTGTAAAACAGTCCAGATAAAACTGTCACACACACACACACACACACACACACACACACACACACACACACACACCCCATACTACCCTTGCTGCTTTAAGTAACCTCTCTTTCCTCTGATGTTCTTGTAAGAGCTGGGCATATCTGATCTCTAATTCATTCTGTTAAATCTTTCTCTGATTAGTCATTTTGTCTGCACTCAATTTGATATCATGTTCAAACATGGCTGCTTCCTTCTAGAAACTAACCTTATCTTCATTACTAGGGATTAAAGGTATGTACTAAGGGTGTGTCTATATTCTAGCTAGATCATACTGTAATCCAGGGCATTTCTGCATTCTGGCTGAATCATATAGACCTTGAAGGTTTTGGATATGATCCCTTGCCAGAGCAGCCCTGTTGTTGGACTAAAATTTCTCTACACAAGTGATCTCAAACAAAACCTTTCCTTGTTTGCATCCATACAACTGCAGCTTGCTCAATTTTTTTGGCGGGGGAGCAACAAATACCAACAAATGCACACTGGAAATTATACTTACAAATATTGGTCTGATTAAAATACAATAGATACTCTAGTTTGCTTTAACTTTACAATGACTAGAGTCATCTGAGATGTGAGTCTCAATTGAGGGTTGCCAGAGTAAGAATGGCTTTGATTTTTTTAAATGATATGTGAATGCCGATACCTGGAGAAGTGGATCTGAGGTTTATAAAACCCAAGCCAGATATAAGACTGAAAGCTACAAAGCACCATTACTTCAAGATTTCTGCTGTAATCCCTTGACTGTGAGTTTGTTGGTCAGAAGTAATGTGTGTGGAATAGTAAGTAGGTCTGACTTCAATTTGTCCTGAATTTCTTGAATGATGGATTATGATCTGTAAGCTAAAATAAATCCTTTCTTTTCCTAAATTGCTTTTGGAAAATGTGTTATATCACAGCAACAGTAATAAAAACAAACAAACAAACAAACATAAAACCAAAACAAAAAAATAATCCCCCCAAAAAATAGCCTTTAAAAATGTATAGAACATACTAACTTAAAAACTAAATATGGTGTCACTTTTAAACTTCTGTTGTTAGTACACTGTACTCTGAAGCATCCCGATATGTTTTATATACTAATATCATTTAATGCATTCAAGTCTTCAGACACTGACTATTCTGACATGTTTGGATTCCACACAGAGAAAATGGTTTTGTTAAATGATGTTGAAAATTAGTTCATTTCAGTGATAATCAAAGCGATGACCTATAAGATTTAAAATATATGAATAAAGGCAATATTATTCATTGTATGCACCAAATGTCTTGTTGAATTTTAGTGAACAAATGAAAATATAATTAGTAGACATTTTGAAATATCAAATGCACTATATTTGCAAGTGCTGTGATCATTCAGTTCTGCTGATAACATTCAAATCTATCACCTTTCTTTTTTAATTTAATTTTACTCAGTAACACTCTACCCCCCTTTAGAGTGCGTCTTTCTAGTGTTTTTACGTTTTGGTATATCCAGAGCTAAAAGGATAGCAGTCTTCACTGAGTTTTCTGGGTTTAGTATAATGACTTTTTCACAGTATTTGCAGGATGGAGAAAAGAGAAATGATGGATGGCAGGGAAGTACCAGGGAATTTATAAGCTCAAACACACTGCAAATTTCATCATCTACTGGGACATACCCCTAATAAAAATACTGCAAAAATAGGTTTCAAGTGTTTTTATTCTATAAAAGAGAATCATTTAAAAATAGGTTATCCTGGTGGATACATTGCTACAAAATGTATTTTAAGAGAGTAACAATGCAGTTAAAGCCTAACACAACTACACTGGCTTTTGTCAATTTTGAAAATATTTCTAGTATATTAATACCATATTTTACCACATTGCTGAGCTGCTTTTGTAAGTAAAATAATGAAGCCATTGTTTTCTTTTTGTGAGCTAACAAAAAAGATTCTATAGATTGAATCTTTATCTCATAGTCATAACTCAATGTATTTATATAATAAGTAAATGCCACTAAACTCAAAGATTTATATAACTTATTAAATAAAAGTAATTATTCACTGTATGAATTTCTGCATTATTCCTTACATGTTTCCTAAGATTTGCTGATTACATTTAGTACACATCAGAATTTCTACCAACATAAGAATTTTGTGACATTTTATTGGAATTTGCCTAATCTACTTAAAGAAAAGTTAAAATTGGAAAATTCAATAAATTAATATTATATTCTTTAGCAGAAAATGTGTAGGCATGAGTCTGTTAAGAATGAACTAATACTAAACATTCCTTTGCAAAAGGATGTAAAAGATGTGTCAACTGAGCAACATTCAAACATACAGTCATGCTACACTGCTTAATTGCCATTGTACTGTTACATTCAAATGAGGATATTCATCATGCAAACAGCCTGTAGTAGAATGAGTCCAGAGCTCTGACTCTTGATTTGAGAGCTCGCCAAGTTTAAATCTTTTCTATGATTTAAGAACATTCATGCATTTAATGGGAATATTGACTCCTCACAATATTCTCTGCAGAACAGAGAAGTCTAACAATAAAAGTGGTAAAATGTGTGTGATCATAACTACTGTGCAATAAGAATGCAGGAAGATATAACAACTGTATCAATTATAAATCAGTAAAATAGGTTCATCAACTTAACAATAGAGAAAGCCTTAGTATCCTCCATTCCTTAACAATATTAAATGCTGTCATACTGAAATTAATACTAACATCTTCTATACTTGAAAACAACCACTAATTCAGATCTTTGTTCTGCATAAATTGCAAGAAGAAATGGCAAAATATGGTGTGTTTACTATGACAATAGGCTTGACTTAACCAACTTGCCATGTATAAATATGTCAAAGCCAAATACACATAGTTTGACTGCATTATAATTTTAAAAATATATAATAAGGAGCATAAGGAATTAGTTTACTTAAGTCTCCAGTAAACAGCTCCAATAGAACCTAATTTTAAAAATAAGAAGGACTATTCCAAAATTATTTTCATATGTGAACAATATACCTTAAAGAGAGGAATACAGGTGGAGTATTTTCAAGCCGGATATCATCCAAGAGTTTATACTGAGACCACCACAAATACACACACACACATATGGTGGGGTGGGATACTTTCTCAAATGAAGACAAATAAATAACCAATAACTGAATAAATAAATAAATATCATTGACAACTGTAGAACTGCAAAGAAAAACCACAGTATGTATACATCATTCCAGTAAAATATTTATTTTCATTTTTATTATGTTTTTTACATATTTATTTATTTCCCCAATTCTGCACATTTCTGGTCCCCCTTTTATTAAAGGAGAAAAGAAAGAGGTGAGGATAAGCTCAGAAGTGAAGCATTTTTCTAGACTTTCAGGGCCCTCAAATTTAATCCTCGGTACCACTAAAGGTATAAACAAAGATATATGCTGGCAAGGAAAAATCTGTGGCAAAGTTCTCCAACTGGGGGTTGAATTATAGATAAAGGTTGAAGATCTATTCTTTACAGTGATATTCTGTCTAGGTAGTTTTCCATAATCTCTGTCAGTTGACAAATCTCCTTGTTTATGCTTTTGCATAGCTCTACATATTTTCTATTATTTACTAGTGTTATTAATTATAGTTTTCAGAGGACTATTTAACAATTATTTTGAATAATGTATTGTCACTTATTCATCATTAGAAACAGGATTTCTAAATTGAGTATCTGTCACATAACAAACAGATTTAATTGTGAAAGTTTAGATGAATAGAGAATAAAAAGTACTGTCTGCTAGCAACCATCATGGACATTAAATATGCCTGTTTCAATACCATACTATACTACGAGATAGGACCTCTGAGCACACAAAATAATTTGAATCTATAAAGTTGAAGTCTTCATCTAAATGTCTGGAGTCCTTGTGAGGTAAAAGTCACCAACTTTTATACACAAGGAAGAAAAATCCTCTGAGGAATCAGACAGAAGATTGGGAACTACAGGCCTTAGAGGGAAGCTTCAGAAGAAACCTGCTTGAGAGCAGTCAGACCTTGATATCGCCCCACAGGAATAAAACAAAGCAAAACAACACCATGAACTCACTATTTCTCATCAACACATTGGTGAGATTCTATTAAGGTAGTTCTTCCAGAGAAACAGAAGGATAGACCTACATATTCAGACAACAAATAGATCAATGATGGATGATTGGATGACTAATGATATGTAAAAGTGTATTTAGATAGATGGTAAATAGGTGATGAACATGTTAAATAACAGATAAATGACAGACATATAGATGATAAGTGATAAACAACAGTTATGATAGATGGCAGATAAGGAAAGGATAAGTGATAGAAGACATGCAGACAACTCTCACACAAATATTTCTTTTCTTTGCTTTCTTTACCCAGTACAGAGAAGTGCTAGATCAAATGTTTATTTTAATTTAATTTTTTGAGATGTATATCACACAATTTCACTGACTGATCTATTAGATCTTGGGTCAAATGACAATGTTTTCTCCACACCAAGCTTCTAAAATATTTGGGAATACAGTCATATGTGACCTATCTAGTTAAATTTCTGATATTTTGAAGAGACTCTAAACTGCTTTCCACAGTGACTATATCAGAAGAAATTCTTCCAATACTGTGCAGAATTCTTTTTTTTTTTTAACCAACATTTAGTGTTTGTCATTTTGCTAATAGCCATTTTAGCTTGGGGTCACAAAACTCTTGTGGGTTTGAGCATGTTTTCACATATCTGTTGCTTATTGTAATGTTTTATTTTCAAAAAGTCTACAACGAGGACTTTGAGCATTTTTCAGTGTGTAGAAATCACATCATTTGTAAGCAAATAGGTGGAAAGAAATATATTCTTAAGCAAAGTGCTACATTCACAAACAAAAATATATCATATTTCCTCCCATATAAAAGATCTACATTTAAAATGGAAAGACCTTGAGCAAGAAGAGAGATACCTGAGATGAGGAATGGACCAAATGGAGGGTGAGATAAAAGAGAAAAATGATGGAGTAGATATAATCAAAATAAGATTTTGCTTCATTGAAATGTAACAATGAAACCTATTATTCTATTCAAGTGATATACACTAATAAAGTAGACAACTGTTATGTAAAGACAAAGAACTTAAATAAGCAATAATGATAAGATCATATTGTCAATGAGATGACTTCATTAACTATGTACGTTATGAAGTAATAGTTTATGATACATGCTAAGACTTAATCCAGGGCTTTGCACACTACAGATAACCATTATGTCACTGAGTCTGTTACCTTGGCCTCATTTTGTAGTGATGAACACTAGGGATGAAGAATGGGTATTCAGAAGTGCATATAAAAGTATAGGTATACATAAGTCCAGTTTTATTCATTACTCACATAATTAACAAGAGCTAAAAGAATTAAGAATAGGTCCGATGCAAACGCCTTATTCTAACCAATGTAGTATTTATTATTTTCACATTGGTCCTCCACTTAGTTTAGTATCATTAATCTGGTTTCCATCCTATGAAAACCATGTTGTGATATCTAAATCTTGCTTTTTAAATTGACAAAACCAGATAGAGGGAACTTTGACTACAAGAGTGATCTGAGTACTTGACTTTGGGCCATTTTCTTGATTGTCCATTGATGTAGAAGGACTCAAACTACTGTGGGCAGTACTATTCCTATGCAAGTGGGTGTGGGCTGTGTAGCTGAACTGACCTGGGTGCAAGTCAGTAAGCAATAAATCAGCATGATCACTTTCTTCCTATAGGTTCTTTTCTTGAGCTCCTTTCCTGGATTCCCAAATCATGGTCTGTGACATGAATCAAATGAATCCTCCCTTTTCTCAGTTGCTTTTAGTCCATGGTTTATTGCATTAGCAGGGAAGAAAACTGTAATTCTTGTATTTCCTGAGTAGGTAGAGTTCCTTCTTATGGCAAAGGAACTCTGCTCATCGCTTAGCCCTAAAACTTCAGAATAAGAAAGAAAGCTTTCCCCTCTGAGGAGACAGCTTGTTCCTTCTGTGCATTATGTCTTCCTAGTTGTACATAAGGTTTCTATAAGTTAGGTATTCATGAGTTATTTAACAGTTATTTATCTGTTCAGAGAGATGAAAGCCAAGGCTTTAGGGCAAATTAAATCTTTGCTGTTCCTCAATAAGAATTGAAATTCAAACCTGCCATAGGAAAGAACTGCAGCTGAGCAGGAAGCTGTCACATTCACATGCTAAGTATTTCATTTCACCATTTGTTTGAAAATATTGCCAGCAGTCATGAAAGATTAATTTTTTTGTCTAGCACTTTAAAACAATGATGTTTTCATTAAATGAAGGTCACTGCCAAAAATCATTTGAAACACTTTCTCTGGATATTCGCATGTATCACAGTACATTATGTGTGATTCACATTATAGGAGACTATTCATTTGATTAGATATGTTTAGCTAACAAATCCTTTCTACACAAAGGTAGCCTTTTTAGCTTCAAAATTATGCACTATTTTAAGCTTTATGCTAGGGCCATTTTCAAGCTTCCAGTTTCAATATCAACTTAAAATTATCTCCTAAACAATCATGAAGCTAGTGTGTTAGGTCATTTATTCTTTAAAATACCATCAAAATGCAAATATATTTATATATTCTAGCATTATTTTCAGGAAACATAAACTTATAAGGTATTTTATGCTCCCTAAGAATTATGTCTTCTCATGTATCTTTGAACATACTGATAGTTCAAAGTTACATGGTGAGAGAAAATAGCAGTTTAGAATGATAAATGCATGTTTTTATGATTATATTCTCTCTCCTTGCTGTGTTAAATTCATCACATCTTAGAATGATATTTACATTTTTGATTTAACCACTTACTTTTTATTAAAGGAAACATTTTATCAGCATTGAATACATATTGTTTGAATTTCTACAAAAAAAAAGTGATAAAAGATAGCTCTTGCAAAAGAAAAACAAAACCCCGACATAGCAGGTAAAATAGAGATATAATTAATTTGGGAGTGCAGTGAGCTTTGAGCATCCTAGAGTATGGGACTAAGAATTGGAGATGATGTTTACTTAAAATAAATCACATAATATACATATAAGTCTTGTATTTAAAACTAAATCACCATTTAACTACCCCTCTCAATTAAATAATATTATCTTCAGATGTATGGCAAAGTGGGGTGGGGGGCCCTGAAGGAGTTGAAGGCAGAGAGTGAAGATGACCAAATATATTTTACAAGATGTTTTAGATTCATGAATAAGTAAAACATTTTACTTATATTACAAACTTGAAACAACGATGAAAGTCTGAAAGTCTAAACTAATTAATTAATTACATAGAATGTAAAGACTTAGCAACCCTCAACTGAAGAACTACATTAGCAAAGTACTTGTTATGTGTATGTTTTCTTTATTTTAGGACATTTGTGCAGCTTACATACACATTTATATATTGAATTTTACTAAAGGAAGTAACTTTTAATATATCAAAGTAATTACAATTAGCATATTTATTCTAATACTTAATATGATATTCATAAACTTTTGTTTTATTTACTTAATCATTATTTCTTACTAATATGAAATATAATGAATTTATAATGATGTTTTTATGTATGTAGGCTCTGAATAATTTTGGAATGTATATCTACAGTCATAAGAAATAGTCAAAAAACAGTTTAACCAAAAATGTCCACTTTACATAGTCTAAAGCCACCTAATAATCATACCTCAGTAAAAGAACTACCTATTACAGGTTAGTTGTATTAATTATTAATTGACATTTGAGGGTTAGTCCATTGAGGATGACATAATTTCCTTGGGAGGTGTTCTGAATTGTATGAGAGAGCTAGATAAGCATGAGGCTGGGAGAAACCTAGCAAGCAGCAGCTGCCATAGTTCTCATGTGCGGTGGCTCTGAGATTCCCTGATTCAAAACAATTCTGTGTGGGATATCAAAAAGATTTGCTTTTAAGTTCTTTCCCTGACTTTCATCTGTGATTGAATTGTAAAAAAGGTGGTTCTGAGCACTGATTAATCACAGAAATCTAACGAAATCATACATTGCTAGCTCATATAGTCATTTTTATCTATGTTAATTAAGTAGAGTTTACATTTTAGTCTATGACTTAACATTTAAAGTCTCTCCACTAGAACATTAGCAAAGATATTATAGGCAGAAGGATATCGAATGAAGAAGAATCTGGAAACTAAATGGGTAGATTCCACTCATCTGAATGTCTGTGAATACTCAACACTAATGTAAATACATGTTGAAAGCATCCATCTAGTCAGAGTCAGTCAGATGTCTAGGTTCATTATGCTTCAATGTGTTCAGAAGATGTAGACTATGCTAGTTTATTATAAGAGCAATTCTGTACAATGTACTAACAAAGTAGTAACTTTAAATTGGATTTGCAATTATTGATATGCAGAGCAGAGTTTTCAGTTCACATGCCATTGCATAAAATTTAACTTGCCTCAAGCCATGTATTTCAACTTCCGTGTTGAATGATTGCTTGATTCTGAGTAACAGAGTCTTAAAATTAGTAGAATTATTGTTGCTTGAATTAAAAAGTTTGCTTCAGCTTTGTGCTACATTCATCACGAAGGACATTTTTCATATTTCAGTATACAGAGAGTGCTTTACCTACACTTGACAAATCATGCATGCAATAATTTAGATGTGAGTAATGTTGTTCTTTTTTTTTTTTTTTGGAAGAATTCAAAATCATAGTAAAATTATGTAATGATCTGTAGAAAAGATAAGAAATGGACTGATAATGCAAGTGTATTGGACCATTAAGGAACCAAATGAACTAGGAGTGAAGGGTGATTTCATAGTCTATCTTTTCTATTACTTCCTCCCTTATGATGTTGATCCATTGTGCTTATTTATTGTTTCATTATATTGTTCACAATATGGCATCAAATATAGTACCTACATCATTATCAACACGGGGTAAATTAAAAAACATCAAAGAAGTCCACAAAAGACTTGGAATTAGTAATTCTCATGAAAGTTTACCTAGTAAAAACACTTTATTACATCATTCATTAGATTCAAAGGGATGTGTCAACCTAAAATATGGAATGTATAGACTTTGATAAAGAGAAAAGTTTATGATAAAGAAGAGTGTTGTGAGTAATATTACAAAACAACTCACGTTATTGCCGGCTAGGCACCACCCAGCACTCTCAGTCTGTTTTCAGCCTGGTACTGAGCTGTGTTCCTATGTTTTCCCTTGCCAAGGCCTCTCCAGATCTCCTGGATAGCTCTCTCCTGCCCTAGGCTGGTGGCTGCCAAAACTGCTCAGGACTCCCAAATTTTTGCAATTTGCTGAAGTGCACTCTCACAAACCCACACACTCCTGCCGATACCTTTCCCCGTAGCTCAGTTGAATCACTGTGAAATGGAGAACACCACACAATCTTAGTTTAGAAACAACAGATAACACAATCACTGGGCATGGAATCTAACATCCTAAATTCACCAACTAGTCTATGTTAGAAATTTTCCCCATGGAGGATCCTGGTGGATTCTGTGACATGAACTAACACCCTCCCCCTTCCTCCATCTTGGTTGCCTTGCTCCCTTCCTCCAAAAGGAAGTCCCCTCCTCCTGCCATCCCTCTTCCTCTCTCAGATACAGAGGGCATGCTTCCTTCTAGCCCAGCTGTTGGCTTCTTGTTGTCTTTATTATTTAATCAATTAGTGGAAAATTCCACTACAGGAGATGGTGATAAAGAAACATAAATTTATCAAATTTATAAATGCTTAGAGGAAAGGAAAGTCATCTAATGAAAATTTATTAGCTGAATCATATTTTCCAATTTAATTTTATAAATTTAGTGTATTTTTGATAAAAGTCAAAAATTCACAATAATGAAAACTGTTTACATCAGGAATAAGTGATATATGGTTGAAAATAAGTGTTAAGAATTCTAACATTTTTATATAGATCAAGGTTAATAATGTTTTATTTACTATGGCACAAATGTCATGGTATATTATGTCATCTTTGTTTAAATGTGTCCTGCAAGATTTCTGTTCAATAGGAAAAGAACAGGCACATTTAGTACACAGAGAGTATTACATTGACGGTAAAGCTGTGTACTTTCTAAACAACTTAGTGGAATATGGAGAAAGTTTGTATTTTCTAGTCTTTATTCCTGCTGCAGAATTTTTAGTGGTCAAATTCTACTATATATGTATAAGTATATCCACATATATAATTTTTGTTAATATTTTTTTATTTTATAAGTAAAATATAACACAAATTAATAAAAATACCCCCTCAAACAAAATCATTTATAAAAGCTTCTTCTTTATTGTCCTCTTAACTCACTGCATAAGAAACACTAATTTTTAACATTTGAAACAGTCCCTTTAAGAAAAGCTGCTGCTCTTCCACACAGCACATTTTTTACTCTTTTCTTTCCCACTGTCCAATTATCTAAAATTTTCAGAGGAGGGATCATCAGAAGCTATACTCTGGATAGCTCACTTCAAAGTCACAGCAAATTGCCTTTCATCATCAATTAGAAGTACATAAATATTTTGATAAGTCTTAAATACTGCACTACATTATTGCAATGCACAGTCATCCCACCTTTCACGATGTCGACCCTTTCCTTTAACCAATAGTCTTGAAGGGTTAAATTATATCCACCATCACCAATGCACACACCCACATTAAAAGTGAAAGCAGCAAAACAAAGTTATTCAGGATGCTGGGGTCTTGGTAGGTTTTCCTATTCACACTAAGATGAGAACTACATCACACTGTAGAATTTTGTCTATTCTATAGATACTTATGATAGGCCAGAATGTGAGTTGCATATATTCACTTTAGATCTTTGTTCAGTTTATAAAGTATTATATGGTGCCCACTGATGTGTGGAAATTTACAATACCTGAAGGAGAAAGAAACAAAAAAAGTAAATTTTACCATTAGAACATTTTTCGAAAACTCATTTCTTATGTGACTTTGTGTTTCATCGCAGGTGTGAAAATAAGATGTTAATATCTGTTCTCTCAGTGAATCATTCTAGTCTTTAAGAACAACATATGAGTTCATGTAATAGAGAATAATTTAATATGTGTTACATGGGTAGAATACATCAAGAGATCTAGGAAACCAGAAGGTAAGGCTAATGATAAGAGTTTTGACAACATCCTTCACACATGATGGATTCAGAGTGACAATAGCTTGGGAAGTTAGTTGCAACTATACTAATATGAGCTCACACTAATCATGATTGTGAAACCTTATTATAGTTATGATTCTTTTAAAGTTCCAGGTGTCCTACAATAGCATAGTTCTGTTTAATTTCTGATAGTTATTTGTTCCAGGGCTAGGAAACCATATCCCTATGCTCCAGCATGGCTTAACTCTCAAAGGCCGTTTTAACTGTCTTGTCCTCCTCTATTACTGTGATAGAGATGTGGTATAGAGTCTCTATGCCCAGTGGTTCCTGAATCTCTATATTGGAAAATAAGAAAAGTTAGAATAAAAATTCCTGAGAGCCCAAAAGTCACATCAAAATATGTCTCAATCCTCATCAGAGAAGTTTCTTCTTGTAGTAGATGAGATTTAACCCAGAGACCCACAACTGGAAAAGGTGCAGAGAGTGGGAGATGCTGGAGCTCCCAAGCTTAACTGGGATGTTTTCATCAAAGTCCACATCTCAGGGCTCAAGGAACTGTATCAAAGAGGAGACAGAATGATTGTAAGAGCCACAGGTGATGGATGATACCAAGGAGACTGTAAGCCAAACAGCACAGGACTGATTGACATATGAATTCACAGAGGCTGTGTTAGCATGCAGTAAGCCTGCACAGATTCAAGCTAGACATTGTCCCGGTACTCATAGGGAGAAGATGACACAATTGGAATTAGTAATTCATACCTCCTGAGAAAAGGAAAATCAGTTTTCTTCAAATAAATGTTTTTGGACATATTAATCATACTCCAGTGCAGGGCCTATGCCCAGGTGTAATTTGTCAACACAAAATATATGCCATGAGTTGTGTATGTGTGTGTGTGTGTGTGTGTGTGTGTGTGTGTTTGCTTTGTTTTAGATATTTTGTTTTGTTCTTTTTTTTTCTTTTAGGTTGATTTTCTGTTTTTATTCTCTGGTGTTTGTTTTTTTTTGGGGGGGGGTGAGGAGGGTTGAGAGCCAATGAGGAAAAAAGAAAACAAAATACAAAAAACAAAAAACAAAACATGAAGTTGTGTGTGTAGAGAGAAGTGGTGGATCTGGGAGAAGTTGGGGAAGGAGAAATAATATTATAATATATTATATATGATAATTTTTCAGCTGGGAAAGACTGATGTGAGAAATTGATGTTTATACTACACAACTAAAGAAAAAGATAAAACAGGAGAAAATTGATACAAAGACTTTTTTTTCTTTTATTGAATACTTTCTTTATTTACATTTCAAATGTTTTCCCCTTTCCAGGTTTCCCCTCCAGATACTCTTAACTCATCCCACCCCCCCTGACTCTATGAGGGCACTCCACCACCCATTAACCAACTTCCTCCTTCCAACCCTGACATTCCCCTACACTGGGGCATCAAACCCCCACAAAACCAAGGGCTGCTCCTCCCACTAATGTCCAACAAGGCCATCCTCTGCCACATACGCAGCTGGAACCAAGGGTCCCTCCATCTGTACTCTTTGGTTGGAGAAACACTTGAGAATCCATGCTTCATGGAGCTTGGCAAGAAGACAAGTTCATGGGAAAAGTTTTAATATACTGTCATAAACTGGGTAATGCATACTTAGAAACAGAGTGACTATGCTTTACAATTTGCCATGGAAACAAGTTACTAATGTTTATTAGTAATGCTCCCTTTTAGCCTTTGAGTTTTGTAGTATGCAGAAAAATAATGCCTCAGCTTAATATGTGAGGTTTGAAAGACATGTGACATATGTTTGTCACTTAAAGTTTCAATATAACTTTTGAACACATTGTTCTAGGTCTTTCTGTGATTATTATTTTTGGCTTTTCATGGTTTTGAGACAGAGTCTCACAAAGCCCCAGACTAATCTACTCATTAATCTGTCTCCAGGACATGGGGTTGGAGGTATGCTTTATCACATCCAACTACACTGTGAGCAATCTGTGTAGATAAAAACATGGACAATACAGTGAGAAAAAGGAAGAGCTTATTGACTATTGCGGAGGGGATGATGATGATAGCCTGGTTCATAAAAAGAACCATTGATTTATAAGCTAGTTGGAAGTTTTTTCAATTTCTAGATCACCAGAAACTTGGTCTAGGTAATGAGAGGTACAAAGTTTTAAAATATTTCTGTCCAGTAGATCCTTTAGAGAGATGTATATTCACCTATTAGGTTATATATATATATATATATATATATATATATATATATATATATATATATTAGAATCCTACAGTCTTACCTTTGTATATAGCACAGACCCAACGTTTTAGGAAGTCCCAACTCTGTGCCGTCTAGGTCTATTGGGGCACGGATGAATAAGGAATGAGTTTATTCCAAGTCTCTAGAACAGCATGCTGGATCTATACATTTCTTCCATTACAGAACAAGGGAAACATTTTAATTAAGCCATGCATTTCACTTTGCACATTCTAAGTCATCAAACGTCCCCTTTACTGTGCTAACAATATATTTTGGAAGGCAACCATTTGTATCTTTGTGATATGAGTGTCAAAGTTTCCTGTTCTACATGCAGAATGCATATTTTCTTTTTTCTTGACACAGACCCATTTTTCTTGTGTATAGTTGGTAAATCTTGGTGTTTGACTACCAGGTACATCTGTTTGTAGCATCTCCCTTTCTTTGTATCACTTCATGATTTATGGAGTAATTTTTATTCAAGCTACACATGCAAGACAAACTTTTTCTCTGGGATGGACATTGAAATCTTGTGGTCCACAAGTCTGAGTAGCTTAATTTTCAACCAAGGTCTAGTTACAAAAACAAAACAAAACAAAACAAAACAACTCAGAAGTCATTTATTTTTCAAAGAAGAAATATTTTTTTCCTTTGGGAAGAAAATATTCATGTTCTTACCTTAGATACTTTTTGAACAATACTTGTTATATTGATCAAGTAATGGAAACTGCAATTGGCCTGTTTCCCTGAGCAGTATCTTAATGATGCCCACAGAAGAGCTGACAGTTAGATATACATACCTTGCATGCCTGGTGGATTAAGTAGTTTACATAATAATGATAATGATAATAATAATAATAATAATAATAATAATAATAATAACAACAGGATTAGAGTAAAAGGAAAAGGTACAAATAGCTTTGTTCTCTGGACTGCTTCATTGCTTATGTTAGAAGTACCATGGAATTTAGTTCTTCTTCACTCCTACAGTTAGAAATAATTTTGAACTAGGGATTCTTTTCAAATTCTAGTCAATATTTTACAAGTAGGAGAAAAAGGTGACTATCTTAAGTACAAGATAGCCCAAGCATAAGCAAACTCAGAGCTCTTCAAGTACAGCTGAAGTCTCTAGTCAAGAGAGAATATCTTGACTCCTGACTCAGAGCTTGGCCTGGGCTTCTCTTAGGAGAGAGGATTGATTAGGTACCAATGAATGTTCTCACACATGGAATTCGGTGATTTTTGATTTTCTCATATAACTCATTACTAATTCCTTAAACTATGATTTCAGAAAGTATAATTCTGTCATAATTACACTCAACAATTGTTAGAAAGCTGCCTTTCTACCACCAAATACTTACAGAGAAATTTGTCGTATTAGGGAAATTAGCAAACTATGTCATTATTTAAGAGCACATGCCTGCAATCAGAAGCTAGGGTTAATAAGGTAAAGGTTGAACTCTAACCGACTGTGATATTTCTTACTGGCACTTATTTTCTGACTATAAGCATCTTTGTTCACATAGAAGTAGAACTGTGTGAACCCACTATTTTTCAAATTCATGGAGTTATTAATTAGAAGTTGTTAAATTTAATTTGTCTAAGATTGCTCATTTTATAAACTCATGATACATTCATTTCCTCATTTATAAAATAAAAGTCATTATGATGTGCTAAAAACTTATACCTATTTTACTTTCCTAGCCCCAGCTCCTGAAATGATGACTTTGAGACTAATTATTTATTATTCAATGCCTAGGCCATAAGCTTTGGCTCATTTTCTAGCTCTTAACTTATTTAACCATTTAAACTATTCTATATCTATTGCTTTGTTAGATACCTCTCTTCAGTCCCAGCCCACTTCTTCTTTCATCTAACTGCCAGTTTGCATATCTGTCTCCTTAGTCTGTCTCCTATCTTGAATCTCCCCACATTTATCTTTTATCTCTTACTATTTCTCAGAATCCTCTCTCTTCCTGACAATGTTCTACCTATTTCCTGCCTCAGCTCATTGGTCTTTGGCTTGACATTTCCACCCTCTAGTCTTTCTCTTACATCAGTAAATTGTATACAATATTAACAACTATGAAAACCATTAGGTAAGAATTACATTCACAATGTCTATTTCATTTGTGTTTGGCAACTTTGGAAAAAGTATTCTACTATCTATTCTATCTTGGTGAGTTAGAATTTGTACCTAAATAATTTTCTATCATAACTTGTATTCATAAACCAAAGAATATCTTTTTAGATCTTAAAATATTTACTATCTGTTCAATATTGAAAAAATATTTCTGTAATAATCTAGAATAATATTTAACATTACCATGAGTTTGATTGTCTGACTATTAACTTACGTTTCGTATGCATTCTAAGTAGTAATAGCAGATTTCAAATAGACTAGAATTTAACATTGCATTTTTAAGAATTACATAGCTACAATACCCTAAACAGAGCTGATACATAGTATGTAGTAAATTTTCATCAAATATAACCTCAATTTTGTATCAATATACAAAGATCTATTCCAATGTAAGATTTTTGGCTTGTTAATGCTCTTTGTTCTTAGAGTAGATTCCATGATTGACCAGTATTTTTCTAATATTTTTGTATTATTTTTACATTCCACCTTTTTCCTTTCATCCCTTCTCCCGTTTTCTCCCTACAATAGATAGGAGAGAAAGAAGGATAGGAGAAACAAAAAGAAAGAGACAAAGAAATTCCTTAATCTAATCTTTCTTATTTGGTTTCCTCCCTGACTCAAGACCGTATCCATCCCTGTAAATGCTAGCAACCATTCATCATCCACAGAATGAGCAAACACCCAGCATCTCAGCATCCCCAACCATATCTTGTCAAGGATGATTGTCTGGTTGGGTTTAGTTGTTGTTGTTGTTGCTTGTTTGTTTTGTTTTTGTTCGGTTGAGTGGTTTGGTTTTTTATTTTTTTCCCTGTGAACATATAATCTTTCAAATATAATACACATTCTTGCATTAACATATTATTAAATATGTAGTGTGTATAACTTAGCTAAAGATAATTCTTTGCTCTCTATTCAAGCAGGTAAGGTATCTGACTTTTTCTATAAGTTAATGTGGACTACACATACAAACTGTAATATAAATTTCCATCTATGCCATTTGAAAGAATGGCATGATAAATTTTAAGGATTCTATAGCCAACAATACTTGGTTGAAGTTTTGAACAGGAGACATATTCATGTCTCAGTGTATCTCAAAAGCTCTTTTCAATGCAGTGGGATCAGTGTATACTTTACTTTTTTGTTCTTCTACTTGGTTTCTTTCTTCCTTTCTGCAGCTAAGCTTTTCAGGGGACCTTTCCTTGTCACATCTGATTTTCATTCATTTGGATGTAATCCATAGTTTTTCTATTAAAACTACATCCATATAATATTTTAAATCTAGCCTTTCTATGGGATACCATCTAAATTTTTCTTGAGGGTGGCCACTGTCTGTTGACACTTGTTATACACTAACAAATTAAGCTAAGTTTGGTTTTCTAACAATTGTGGCTATCTTTCCTGATTTTCATTATATGATGTTGCAGTACACATTAACTTTATTTTTCCTGTCTCTATCTGTCACAGTGGTTTTCTGTTAGTATCTTTCTAAATTTTATTTTTAATCTTTTAAAAATTTTTTTCTAAGGTCTGCCTCCATGTTTTATATTTCTCCTGTTCTTCTTTTAATTTTTTGTCAAAGGCTTGTATCCAGAAAAACTTCTTTTTTAAAGTATAAAAACCTATTTTGATTAAGATTAGGATAATAAATACCAGCATAATAATAATCATAATTGACAATGTGCCAATCTCAATTAAGCCATTTATATTTTCTTTTGTCTCTATCTTTAAGCTCTGTAAGGTGGCATTATATAATATCCAAAATCTCTGTGTTACAGATTTTTTTCATCTTATTTATCTTATTCCATTTAATTTTTTTAATTTTAAGTTCTTTTTATACATCTATTATTTTTCTACACCCAGTCTCCTTCCTTTTTTAACATTTAAACATAACTTTAAGCATTTCTTACCTAGTCAGAAGCCTTTATTTGTCTTATTTCATCTATCTTTTTCTTTTCTGTTTAGCTTAGACCTCGAGTTGACATTAACTCTGCCTTGTCTCTTTCATTCACCCAATCAGATAGGTATTTTTGTCTTCTATATATAAAACCCACAGTGGTTTTCTCTCTCTGCTTCTGCCTTCTCCCACTCTCAGAAGTTGTCTTGAATACAGGAGTGGCTCCTCAGGCTAGTAGCATGTGCCTAGTCAGCATAAGCCCCTCAATTCAGGCTGCTCTTGCCCCCTCTTACTCTCTCATCTGACTAGGAAACTGCACTGGGTAGATCTTGTCTATAGTGCCTAGCTGGATCTCTCTCTGTTTAGCTGGGACGTCTTAAAAGCACCAGTTTGTGTTTCTGTGTTTTTTTTTTTCCTTTAGTAGACTCTTTTTAAGTGTCTCCCTCTACCTCTATTTCTATAGTAGCTGTACCTGCTCCCTTCCAAAAAATATCTGGCTTAGGTTGCAAAACAACCAGTTAAAGTAACAAAACTAGGAGCAGCTCCGTTTACCTTTGGATTTTTTGACTAAGTTCTTGCCTGATGTTCAGTGCCAATATAACTGCCCTGTCTCTAACCCAGGACTTTACTAAACTTGAACTCTCTGCCCGATAATGGATGCCATTTGTTAAAAAAAAAAAAAATTATATCTGTTTTACTTTTCCAGCCTCAGCTCCAAAAATGATGTCTTGGAGACTAATTACTTATTATCAAATGCCTAGGCCATAAGCTTTGTCTCATTCCCTATCTATCTCTTAACTTATTTAACCATTTAAACTATTCTATGTCTACCACTTAATTAGTTACCTCTCTCCAGTCCCAGCCCACTTCTTCCTTCATCTACCTGCTGGTTTGCTTGTTCTTCTCCTCCATCTATCTCCTGTCACAGCTCTCTCAGCTTTCTCCTTATCTCTTTTATTTCTTACTATTTCTCAGACAGCTTTTTCAATGGCAGGTGATTTTTATAAGAGAGTCTCACTACACTGGTATCCATATCTAGAGATCAACTGTAACTGAGTCGTTTCTTCTTAACTAGACATGACCAAATCTTTCGATGAAATTTTTAAGAGAGGAGGGTAGTATGAGGATGTCAATTATTAGGAAAAAATGTTATTATTGTGACAGGCTATCACAAATTTAGTACCGCAAACAATATAGTTATCTCTTTTCTGTTCATAGGTCAAGAGTCCAACTCATGCTTCAGGCACTAAAAGTATTGCAGTAATTATTCTTGTTTGCATTCTTAGTTGCAATTCTACCTCTGGCTTCTACCAGAGGTCAATGCACCCCATTCCTCCCTCTTCACTTCATACCAATCATGTTGACTCTTTCTGTCTCTTCCTCTACACTCACATACTGTTTTGACTTCTCTCTCTTGCTCACTGAGAGACTTTTGAGGTTGCTTTGCACAGATCTTGATACTTTGAAGGATTCTCTCCCTAACCTTAATGTGACATCAGCAACCTTAATTCTACATGCAGTCTAAAATGCAATGTAACACAAGCATTTGCTTGTCTGTGAGACAGCGCCTTTATCAAGTTATTATTCTGTTTACTTCACTTGTAAAGACAAGTAAAGTGAAAATGTTCAGTGTTTAACTGGAATAGCATTTTCATTCAGGAGATAATAACATAAGCTCAAGCTAGGAAAACTAGCATTTTGTGGGAATTCGAGATCTCACCACAGCTGTTCATTGATTTCATTCAGAGTTTGGCTGGGATTCCTATAGAAACACTTGAGCTTTTGGTTATTCTTGCTCATTCACAAGGTTACCTATAGCTTGTATTCAGTGAATTTAGAATCCATTCCTCTTACAGTATGTAAGCACATGCAGTCCTTCCTGCGGAGTGTTTACATAGCATGCACAATGTCCTGGGTTTAGTCCCCAGTACTTAAAAAAAAAAAAATTATCCACATATAATGTGTATATATATCACATAAAATCTTCAAAAAGGATTTTCTTGTTCTGCTAGTCAATTGTTTAAATCTTTATTTAAAGAATCTGTTTGGAAACTGTAGAGTAGATGACACTCTGCTGTGATATATTACGCAGGTGGACAATGATAGAGATAAATGATAGATAGATGTAGTACTACTGAGAACTCACCATAGAACAAATTTTAACACGTAGCTTCAAAAATAAATCTAATCATTGACTTTATAGCAGCTAAAGTACTTTAATAGACTTAGAAGAATAAAATAATGAGATAATAACTTCTTTAAAGCAAATATAAATTATTTTACACTTTTCTAAAACTAAAATATTGGCTGAATTTTAAGACCTATGCCTGTAATCTCAGTCCTTGTGAGGTGGAGACAGAGGTCAGATTTTGAGGCAGATTGTACTCTATAGCAAGTCGGAAAGCAGTCTGGACTACAGGAGACTTCATCACAAACATAAAAAAAAGAAAAAAGTTAAAGAGAAAAGAAAGATGGAAAAATAAGAAAGGAAGAAAGGGAAAACCAATTTAATATGAGATAGTCTTTTTCTTTCCAATTTCTACTACAGTCTTATTTCCGTTAGTGATTTATCATTCCACTGTCTAGTTCAAATATAATTTTTTTCTCTAATCCCAAGATTTTTTACACTTTGTCTTTACCAAAGTAATCTATGTTAGCATAACTTACTAAAATCTACCTAACATATTCAGATGTTAATTGTAAGTAGATAAAATTTCTAAATTACATAGTGAAACTATAAAGCTTTTATAACAAAATAAATACTGATAATATAAAGTAACTGAATGTTATGGAATAAGAATATATGAACTTTAATACACAGTTCTCTGATTTTTTGGCTCTATACACTGAAATTTAATACTATGACCCTCATAGGCAGAAATCCTTACCTTTATTTTAACTTCAGGTGTATATGAGTATTTCACAAGGTACTTTAGGTTAAATGACTTTTCAGAAGCATATCCTACAGTGATGGAATTGGTGGTTTTATTAGAAAAGAAAGTGACATGTCATGTGAGTCAAAAAAAATCTGTAAAGACTGTACGTCAAAAGTCCAGATAGGATAATCAGCTAGTAGTTCAATGTCTGTGGGATCCAGACTCATATGTCACTCTATCTCAGAAAATCAAATCAAAAGCAAAGGTAGAGGTAGAGAATACAGAGAAAGAGAGGGGGAGGAGGGAGGGTAGTAGTCAGATCTGCCTACCTTTTCATGAGCAAATGCCAATAACAATGTGTGTAATGAGTGAGGAAATAACAGTTGAATGGTTGTAGGACAAATCCAGTCGTGTGGTCTCCTGGCTGTGAATTTCTAACCTCTAGCAGTATCAGAAACAAATTATATTGTTTTGGTGACTAGAATATTTTTATGCCAACCTCAGATGTTTCATGTATATAAGTATAGACAAAAATGAATCAATGTGCATACTACAAAGAACAAATATAATATTTATTTGATGTATATGTCTGAAATAATCCATACATTAAAATATACCAAACAAAAAGACAAAATAATGAAAAGAAATATTTGATAATGTTTCATTTAAACTTGAAGTGAAATACACTATTAGCTTTGTTGATAGTGTTCTTTGCCATTCAGAAACTTTTAATTTGACATATTCCATTTGTTGATACCTGAGACCAGTTCTGTGCTGCTAGTCTTCTATTCAATAAGCTCTTGTCTACTCTACAATCTTCAAGAGTATTCCCCACGTATTCTTCTAGAAGTTTTACTGTTTCAGGATCTAAATTAAAGTATTTCATGCATTTTGAATTGATTTCTATATAGGAGTGAGATGTATGAACCTAATGCCATTCTACTGGAGATGGATATCCAGTTTTGTCAAGATCATTTGTTGGACATGTTATTTTTAAAAAATGTATGTTTTGCCTTCTTCATAAAAAATTAAGTGGTCATATCTTGATCAGTTTATTTCTGATTTCTTTGTTATATTTCATTGGTCTGTTATCTATTTTTATGCCAATATCAAGCTGGAATTATTTTTATAGTTCTGTAGTACAATTTGGAGTCAGATATTGCAATACATCCAGCACTGCTTTTACTCCAGGACTGTTTTACATTATTTTAGGATTGCTTTAGCTGTTTTTAGTTTTTTGTGGTTCTGCAAATACTTGATCTTGTTTGTAAAGCTGAAATATGATATCAGAATATTGGTAAGTATTTCATTAAATCCTTAGATTATTTTTGGCACTACTGCCACTTTCACAATATTTATTCTTCCAATATAAGAGCATGGATGGCCGTTCAATCATCTAGTATCTCCTTTGGTTTCCTTTTTTCATCTCTTGATACTTTCATTGTAGAAGATTTCTTTTCTTTTCTTAGTATACATTTGTAAATACTTAATTTAAAGAGTTTTTTTTTTGACTGGGATGATTGCCTTTTTCTGAGACTACACTCTTATTATATATGAAGGCACTGGTGACTTTATAAATTAATTTGTCTCCTGCAGCATTACTACAGAGATGTTTTCACTCTCATCTTCATTGGGGCTATCTTCACTACAGACAGCAAATGAAGCCAACCTAATTATCCAAAATTAGAAGAATAGATAGTGGTAATCTTTTATGTATTAAAATTATATATTTTCCTCCAAAGAGAAAGAGAAAGAATTAAAAGTTGGGAAGGAATGGATGTACGTATAATGCATTTTCTAAGGGAAACTCACTCATACCTTTGGGTGTCTTCTGTGAACTCATAAAGTGTGTGTGTTTGTGTGTGTGTGTGTGTTTCTGTGTGTGTGTGTGTCTTCTTAAAAAAACACTGAAAGGGGGCATCTCCAATACAAATTCCAATTGCTTTTTAAAAGCTTATTTTTTAAAATCTCTAGTGAAATAATGGTTATACTATAAAAGCAATACAAGTGTGCAAAGAATTACTGATAAGTATAGTTCTAGTATGACCATAATAGGGGGTGTTTGGAACTGGAATTGCTTTATGTAGCTACTGGAAGTATATTCAGTTCGATAAAGGTTGATCAGAATCTTATAATGTGTTAAAGACTGCTACCCTGATATAACTGTAGCCATTTTATTTCATGACTGCCAGCCATTTTATATTATTGCTTACACAGAAAAATAGCTTGACTAAGAGCAGGGTTAAGTTGACCACATGCCCTGTTATATTCTGAGGTTTTCTTAAGAAATTTAACAACCATAAGCTCCACTGAGGACCAGTCAGAATAAAGATCAGATAGAACTCCTTTGTCAAGCCAGACAAAATACCTTGAGCCAGAGTCAACCACTGGTAGGTGTTTCCTGCACCGGCACGTGAGCTCATTTTAGTTTTTTGTTTTGTTTGTTTTTGTTTTTTGTTTTTTGTTTTTTCATTATAGACTGGCCCTGGGAAACATTAGCACTTCTGAGTCTGAACTGCATCTCTGATTGATCAGCCTTGAGATGTATATACAATAAAAAACCCTGTTTGTTTGAGATCAGTGTTTGAGTGGTTTGTGAAGTGTTTCCTGGACTCCAACATAAAGATGATCATATATTCATTGAGTTAACCAACATCTATCATCATCATTTTTATGAGTTGAAGTAACATTAAAAAGAGTGAATTAAAGTTACCAGTGCTGAGAAAGAGTGATGCTGAGTTTGACCAACAAATCGTTCACATAACAGAAGATTCTCTCCTACACAAGAGAATCCAGTCTATAGGAATTTTAAAAGATTGGTTTCACAAAGACACTGTCCATCTCACAATTAAAATAGAGAGTTCAAGAAAGGACTGAAGGAGCTGAAGGGGTTTGCATCCTCATAGGAAGAAAATAATATCAACCAACCATAACCACCCCAGAACTCCCAGGGACTAAACCACCAACCAAAGAGTACACATGGAGGGACCTATGGCAGAGGATGGCCTTCTCTGGCATCAATTGGAAGAAAGGCCTTTGGTCCTGTGAAGGCTTGGGGAATATCAGGGTGGTGAGGTGGGAGTGGGTGAGTGGGTGGAGGGAGCACTGTCATAGAGGCAAGGGGAGGGGAAATGGAATAAGGGATTTGTGGGGGGAAAACTGGGAAAGATGATAACATTTGAAATGTAAATAAATAAAATATCCAATAAAAAATAGTCCTCATGTCCAGAATTTAAATTCTACCCCTCTCTGTCAGAGTGATATGGTGACTAGATTTTATCTTAAAATTGGATGAGGGAGAAGAGAAAGAAACCTGATCAAGACAGCTTGGTCATTATCATTATATTCCAGGAAATCATCTCAGTTCAAGTTCTCTCTGCTGAATGGCCTAGAAAATAAACCCATTCCTAAAAAAGACTAATAAATTAGAACTAATAAATTGGTTATATTAAACTAATGATCATAGCTAATTATAATAACTAATTATACTCAAATATAGATAAAATTTGATTTTCATTGAATGGTATTTTTTTATGTTTATATGTGTGTATATATGTATTTGTAACTTTAATGTATTTTTTCTTATAAAGCATTTATTAGTAGAATTTCCTAAAGAAAAACATCTAGAATGTAATAAGATACCTTGTACCTGTAGCCAGTGCCTTCTTAGTAAGTACTTTTTTTTCATTGCACTTTAGGAAAGTTGTATAAAGAATAATTTTGTTGTGTAGAAAATCAACATGTACCCTTTATTTTCAAAGTTGATGATGTAGAATATAGTTTAAGTGTAAACTTAAACAAGATAAAAACCAACTATTTCTATTACTGACATAGGATAGAAAGCAAGTTTAGCTAAATACTACTTTAGTTCACTTGTTAAAAGTATCAGCTATGACAGCAGTAAGTAAAGGTTTATGACACATATTGACAAATTGACATCAGTTAAGAATAAGGAATTATGTGGGTGGTGGTGCATGCCTTTAATTCCAGCATTTGGCAGGCAGAGTCAGGCATATCTCTAACTTACTGTCTAGCATGGTCTATAGATTGAGTTGCAGGATAGCCAGGGCTACACAGAAAAACTCTGTCTTGGAAAACAAACCAAATCAACCAACCAACCAAACAAACAACAAAAGAATAAGTAATAAAACTGAGCATGGTGGAGCACACCTTTACTCTCAGTACTCAGGAAGCAGAGAAGAGCAGATCTATATGACTACAAGGATAATCTGGTCTACAAAGTGAGTTCCAGAATAGTCAGGGTTGTTGATCCAAGGAAATCCATCTCAAGAAACCAAATCAAAACCAACCAAACCAAACCAACCAACCAAACAAACAAACAAAAACAAAACACAACACAAATTGGTGGAAGTGATTATAGTATTGCTATTTAAACACATTTTCCACTGGGTGTGAATTACTTAACTCTATAGCTTTGGAATTTTACTTTTAAAAATGTATTGTACATGTGGCTGTGTGTGCATGATATGTGTGGTATGGTCACCATAGGACAATTGTGTAGAACTCTCTGTTTTCAATTTGAAGTGGGGTCACAGAATTAAGCCAAGGTTGTCAGACTTATTTTCTAAGCACCTTTATACCCTGACTGAACTCTCTCAGTGGATCACTCCATTACTGTCCTCATCTCTCCTTCTCTCTCCTTCCCACTGGGGACATTCAGCTTCTTACCCTGAAGAGAGTGAGATGGCTGTGTTCCTTCTTCTGCTTATTTTTATCTTATTAGTACTTTTACTTTAAAATTCCTCACCTCACTTCTGTTACTCTCCAATGGAAACGTTATTACAGTATATTATGTTAATGTTTTTCTTTGGATGGAAAATAATTGTATGATCACTTTTCTAGTGTTTAATAAATTATCTTCAAGTGGGTTTTCTTCATATCAAAATGAAATATTTCTTTTGTGAGAGGAAAATCTCAAGAGAGCTGGGAGATGTGGATAGAGAAGTCCAGGAGACAGATACAGAGAGGGTTGGGTGATAGGATACCAGGAGTTGGGAGATGTGGATACATCTGGAGAGGGAAATGCAGATAGAGGAGGTACATGGTTAGGAGGTGGAAATTGAGACTGCAGGAGTAACCTGAATTTTCTAGAAATCTGTAATTTTATAGGAATTCATCTATAGTTGTAGGAACTCACATCTGTAATAATACAAACATTAATGTGTCTATGAGGGTGCTAATATTTAATCACATTTTCATCTTAGAGCAGAGTAGAAAAGTTAGCCATTAGGGTCATGTAAGAGACTACATAAGAGACTACTCAGTCGCATGATTGAGTGAAATTTAGGAAGTGGAGGGTGGAAATGAAGATCTGTGCATGTGTTTCAGACAAAACTTTGGTGTCTGTCCAGTGGCATGTTCTGCATATCAGGGATGTAGAGAAAAGC
The DNA here is from genome assembly GCA_019843965.1 of Rhynchomys soricoides. Classification (NCBI taxonomy): domain Eukaryota; kingdom Metazoa; phylum Chordata; class Mammalia; order Rodentia; family Muridae; genus Rhynchomys; species Rhynchomys soricoides. The sequence continues at coordinate 2,249,033 of JADRCH010000301.1, read as the reverse complement.
ATTTTGGCTGATAGTTGGGATTTCTTATTTGCAGTCTGTTAAATACAGTGAAATTTACTAAAAGTATTGGAAAATTAATAAGAATACTAATTATAGTTGACTTTAACTTACCTCTTGTAATTAAACTCAGACCAATTATATAACATGTCATTCTTGAACTTTGATGATAAAAGATGCACTATTTTAACAAACCTGGGTGATGTCTGAAACCTGTTGCACTTTACATTACACATTAAACTCCAATGAGATTCTACAAATAGAAGTAACCCAAATAGTGAGTGCATTAACAACAAAGTAATCTTGAATATTACTAAACCAAGAGAATACATTACCAATTTAAAATACCCTTAAAATGACCATGTGCTTTAGTATTAGAGTTAAAAAATGCACAAAATAGATTAGGAAAACATTTCCAAAATAATTATAATTAAATCAAATATTTTACATGGTCCAACTAAAGTATTATTAAATATTTATATTAATTAAATAATTTGAGGGACTTGCAAGCTCAATCAAAAATCATAGCAAATATAATGATTGAAACTAAAATATTCAGCAACAAAATATCAGGTGACAATATGTTGGGAAATAGCTACATATTTAACCCAAGAGCAAATTAACTACTGTATATCATGAAATGCATGAGATTTAAAGATAGTGATTAATTAAAACCTTCCTTTTTTTGTATAGATGCAGACAGGATGCTTGACAAAATCTTTAATTAAATATTAAGGCCAAATGAGAAACATGAGCATATAGATAGTTATTTATCAAGAAAGCTACTTGATGGTAAGAGATGTAACTGTGCAGAAAGGCTGCACTTTATGTAAATGAAAAACATTAAAGTGTTTGCTCCCAGATCAGGAGGGAGAAAATGAAGCCCTCAATTCCCTCAGTTCTCTACTTTTGTACTGGAACTGCTCTAGTTGCCAAAACACCTAAATCAGATAGAAGATCACACACACACACACACACACACACACACACGAGGACATGATCACACACATAGGCACACACACACATGTGAGTATGTTTTTTATACATTGTAACAAAAGCGATAAACTCTATTTATAACATATCTTTTGAGGCAGCTGGGAACCTAACAAATCAACTTGTCAGTTAATCTCCATGTGTGTGGTATTTCACACATGTCAACCTATTACTCTGGATTTTGTAACAGAAGGATCATGAGTGCAAAGTCATTCTGAGGAACACAGAGTTACTTTGTTCTAAAAATACCAAAAATGTAGTATTCACAATGAACATGGAAGTAAATAATTTTACACTAAAAAACAAAAAACCAAGAAGAAATAATAGATACATTTACATTTACAATGCAAAAGAAAATTAAACATGCATGGATAATTAATCAAGACATGATGGAGAAAAATTATGGAGATCACCATGAATACCCCAAATACCAATCAGATTAAAAAGAAAAGTTCAACAACTAGTAAAATGTATTAATTCCATGAAAAGAAAGATGATAGTATACAGACAGCATTTACAATAAGATTGAGAACACTAAAATACTAACAGAAGTTTCACAAGCTAATCCATACAATCTACCCATTAATTACCATGAAAATACAGAAAAGAAGAAAAATGTGGAAAGCAGAGAAGTTAACAGATAAAAAGTTCCCTATATTTAAAAGGGATCATTATTTCTTTATATAAATGGGTAGAAAAGCAATGTTATAGAAATTCCAAAGCCAGAAGAGATCGATCTGAATATGTATAGTTTTGCATAAAATAATGACATTGTATGAACCTAATAGCAACAAAGATGAATGAATCATTTAATGAATGAATTTATAAAACTTGCAGAACCTTGTGGAAGACAGATAAATGGAAACTATTCTTTACACTGTATGGTTGTTAGAGAAAAATGAATTCCTATTAATTTTATGAACAGGAAACTAGTCTTCATATATTTAATCCCACATTACATTCCTCAAAGTATACTTGTGTTTTTCAGTACTCCAGAAGGATGGCAAGAGCTCATGTACCTGATTCAGTCAGGTAAGTTCTGATTTCTACATTCCCCTCTTTGAATGATATTTAAGTTACTCTAGGCATGCAAAAATGTGAGAGAAATCTACCTTGATGGTAGATTAATTTTGGTCTAGCATTTAATTAAAGGACATTAATAGAAGCAAATCAACACTCAATATTACTGTTGCATAAAGATAAACAGCAATGTTTCACAAATCTTATTTTTGATGTTTCAAAAAGTTCAAAGGACTTTGGACTTTTCTCAGTTTTCTTTAGTCTGTGCCTCTAGACTCACAGGAGGGGCATCTCCACTCATTGCAGCTGTCAGAGACACTTCAAGAGGAAAAAATACAAAGTACTGCCTGCAGGACTTAGATCTTTGGTTCAGCTTCTCCTTTCTTCTTTCCCATCCTTGGGTGATGGAGAAAGGGAGGCTTTTGAGAAACTGCCTGAGACTTTTAACTGAAAGGGTTGAGAGGGGTAGGAATGACAGACAGAATAAATGCTTGGAAAGGAAAATAAGACCTTGAAATTTTAACTCAATTGTGAGTTTTATTTTTAGATAGTTATCTATGGGCAGATAATTATAGTCAATTATTGATTTATTTAGTTTCATATAGTAATATATTAATAGTACAGTAAGACTTTTAGATTTTTTGATTGTTGGTTTGTTTTATTTCTTCATTGGTGGAGGCTGAACTCAGTTCCCCAAATATAATATACAAAAATTTTAACCCTAAAATGCATTTTCACCTGTCCTTTACAGTTTTATGCTTTTATTAGGGTATAAACTCTTTCTTAGTTGCACAGTCTAGCATTGAGTCCACTGTATACTAAACTGACCTCAAACATGAAATCCTCTTGCCTCAGTTTCCCTAGAGGTTGGAGCTCAGACTTTGCTAGTTTTGAGTTTGTGATTCCCATAAGTATAGTTTTCCCATGCTCTATGAACAGCTGGAGAGAAAACATTGATGTTATGGATTCCCCTCAGCAAGTGTCACGGAAGGGAGGTGAGTTGGCTGGTTCATTTCTTTTATAGATGTATAGTTACTTATTTCAGTGCTGTAGCAAAATACCTGACCAAGAAACCTAGTAGGGAAGAAATGTTTACACTGGCTCACAATGTACAGCACATCTGGCTTCATGACAGCAGGACTTTAAGCTGCCTGACAACACTGCATCTGTGGCCAAGAAGCAGAAAATGACGAATGCTGGTATTCTGCTAGCTTTCTTCTTTCATGAAGTCCAGGATCCAAGGTCGTGAAATTGAGGGATACCTTTAGGTTTACTGACATCAATTAACTTAATCATGCTAGTCTCTTACAGGTGAAAAGGCCACCTTCCCTGTTTGTCCACTGCCTTACTAAACTTTCTTAAATAACTTGTCAGGATACAGCAATCCTTCTCTGGTAAACCACAAGAGTTAGCCTGGACCAATCAGTTCCTTGATGACAAGGACACAGCCAATCCCCACAACAGACAAGTTGCCCATCCATACTGTGCCTGCCCGCTTTTTTTTTTTTTTCTTTTCTTTTTTTTTTCTTTCTTTTTTTTTTTTTTTTTTTTGCTTAAAAAAGGCCTGTATGCAGCCCGTAATTCATTAGCTTTAGAAATCCACAGTAAATAAACTGTTCCTGCTTTACTTGTACTGAACGGTCTTCATCATTTGCAGGACTCCAGACTCAACACAGGCACGGTGAGATGCCAACCCGATCTATAGGTGTTCATGAAGGCTTTCCTCCTAGGTTATTCCAGATACTGTTAAACTGACAATCTATATCGACCATAACAATATGCTTTTCAATCCAGTTTCCCTCGCCTTTGAAAGTGGATGCTATCATTAGCTCTCACTTTTTTGTTGATCAATGGGAGACAGCGTTGGAGCATGCTCAGTGCAGCCTAAATTTGTCACATAGAGTGGAAAAAGAAGGAACATGGATAATGGAGAAAATGTAGCTACAAAGAAACAGCAAAGTTTGGCAAGTAACAAAGAAGCCACAGAAGAAAATAAAGCAGTGCTCTTTTGTGAGCTATGCTATGGCATTTCATCTGTGAAGTTGGCATTCAGTGTGAACACTGATAATTCACAAGGATGTGAACCTTCTTGGTGAATTGTAAATCAGAACGGTGGTTACCTAACATTTCACAGTAGTTGTGAGGAATAAATTTCTTGTGGACTAATTAATCCAATAGAATTCACATTGGCATTATATTAATTATTTTAATAATTCAAAATAACATTATTTAATTATAAATAACATTATTCTCCAAGGTTAATTTTTATTTTTAGATAATTATCTATGCATAGAAAATGATATCTAATTATTGATTTGTTTAGTTTCATATAGTTATATTTCAGATTTTTTTCCTTTCACCAAGGTCTTACACTACTCATATACTATTCGTTCGTTTTCACTAGAAAATTGGATTAGTATTCCTTTTCTAACTCTAAAGACTTAAAAGTGGTAAAGGAGCTTTGGCTAATAATTTCATAACCCTATGTGCATGACTTAAAGGTGGATCTGTAGTTCCCTGAAGAATATTGGTAAATGTATGACAGACTTCTTTGTAACAGAAGTCACTTTGCTTCATTACTTGCTGCTTTCTCCAAATATTGCTAGAACTAAACTCTGCAGTAATTTTACCCTTTTTATTTTGATAATATAATAATTATTTGTAAAGTAAAGAAAACATGCTTAAATATGCAATATTTTTTCAAGTATGTACAGTAGTTCGAACTAGTTTTTGAAAATATTCAGTAACCAATAATAATAAATGTTATAATCCATTATTTTTTAACTTATAATTTATAAAAACATTAAGAGACAAACCTATTTGTCTTCAGTGTGAGGACCAAGCAAATGTGGAGTGATTTGTTCATCACAATCATTAAGTGGTATCATAGGGTTAAAACCACATGACTATGTCATATCAGTGTCAGATAATTAGAGCCATCTGAATATCTCCAAGTGATCAATAGTCTCTGTTTAAATATCAAAGTTGTAGACAATTGCTTCTGTTTTTGTGGGTCTCTTCTTCACATTGTTTCTTTCTGTTTCTCTCTCACAACCTCCCCCATCTAAAGGACTTGTTCTTTAAGAACTTATTGACAGCATGAAATCTCATATGTCAAGATTGAAGCAATAACAATTTAGAAAGATTATGTCTGTGGTATCAGATAAGTGAAGGCAGAAGAAAACTAGTGCAATAAAATTAAAGACAATGCATAGTGTGTAGAAGTCCAGTGTTCATGCAATGTGTCTCCTAGGGAGCTGATTCCAAATATCCTTCAGAACCCCCCACATACTAACGATGGTAAAGACAGGACTGGTAGGTGGACTCTGGGGTGGCTCCTTCCAGGTTCTTGGCTTCTTAGTCAAGGAATTAAAGGCTCTCACAGATATGAAAAGTAGCAAGAAATCTTTATTCTAAAGGAAAGCAGTAGTAGGATCCAAATGAAGTACAGTACTGTTAACAGTAGCAGTATGACATGATTGAGTACCCTGAAGGGTCTGACTACTATTTGCATCTCCCAATAGAAGAATGAGCTTGGATGGTAAGAGAAATACCTTGTATGATTCTCTATTTTGGCTGAAGCATTTAAACTATCTATGTTTTTATCATTTCTATGTATATAAACTTCTAGGTAAATCTTGTACACACATCTTTGCAAAGACATACAATGATAAGTAGGTTTACTTAGAGCATAAAGTTTGTGTTGTCATAAATGTATTCACTGCAAATTCTGGCTGAATTTCCCTCTCTATGGTTTCATTCAGGTATAACTACAATGGAGTTGATTTAAAGCTATGTTAGAAAGTTGTCAGGGTTTTGTTATTGTTGTTGTTGTGTTGTTTTGTTTTTTTAACACGACTTTAAAAATAAGGTTTGCTTGTTTGGTTTTCACTTTGTTTTGCTTTGTTTTGTTTTGTTTCCTTGAGGCTGCTCTTGATATTGCTGCTTCTACTACTGCTTGGGGTTGAGGGTGGTGTGTTAAAGCAGAACCCATGGTTTTACACAAGCAGAGCAAGTATTCTTCACTTGTCCACTCCAATCTCTACATTGTTTAGTGGCCTTTACTGAAGTGCTACACAGAGACTAGAAATGGACAAAATGACCATTCAGATCAAAAATGACAACCTCCCCACTGGCTACATGTGGTACTTGATACTCTCATGTGGTGCCTAATCACTGCGTTGAGACAGGGCAATTTAATGAACTGAATAAAATAGATGAAAATACCATTATGCAGTCATTTCTTTGGATACAGACCTCTCCTATGCATCACAGATGGGATATCCTAATTATGTAAGCCAACAGCTGTATGCGTTGTTTGGTGTAACAATGACATGAGATTTATTTATAGTTTTCCTGAGACTCATTAAACACTTCCTGAAATGAGACATCACTGAAGCCATTCCATTCTGATAGACCAGACCAGCACAAGGGGAAAGGTCCTCAGAGACAAAAGGAAAGGCTTAGCAGAGGGCACTGCACCCATCCTTGTGGACTGTGCAGTGAGGATGCAATCCCTGTAGGTAAACAGCAAGAACAGCTGTATCCTGCCCTGCATATCTTATTCATTTTGGAGGGTCTCTAATGTAAACATCAGTGTTGCCACTTGCTCTTGTGGCCTCTTCAAGATTGTTTTATTATGACTATGTAGCTCAAGAGAAAAATATAAATATGTCTGCTCTTACTTTAAACTAACTTACACAGTGCATGGAAAGAGCTAACTGGATTATCAATGAACCATGCTGTTTGAACGTCCTGTGTCTCTAGAGTGATGGACAAAGAATCTTTTTATGTGTATTTCTTCTTCAAAATAGAATTCATGGTTCCTGAAAATTTCTACATGTCAGTGACTATAGACAAGAAGCAATGCAGCCATATAACCTCTAGTGTCAGAAAATGTGCAAACTGCACTTTAATGCCATGAATATTATTTTATATTTTTTTTCATGTTTACACTGTGGGGTGGCAGTGGGGGTCAATAACCCCCAGTGATAACTCTGGCCAAAGTACAAAGAACTAAAATAGATGACTCAAGTTAATTCTGAATACAGGTTGGAGAATGTAAAGTAACCCAAAGAAACTTTAAAAGGCCTTAAAGATGGTTTGTGATCTAAGTCAGAGAGACTATTGCAATGGTGAACATTATACTTCAGACCCATCAAAACCAGAAGTTTTGGAGAGACATGAGTTAGATAAAATACCAATCTCCCCTCTCACCTGCCCTGAATGTATGTGGTCACTGCATCAAACACTGTGAGAAAGGAAGGTAACGGGCAGTCAGGCAATGGTATACAGAAGTCTAAGGAGGGATGGAAGCAGAGCTGGTATTGCGTAAATTCTCTCAATGTTGATATCACATTGTGCCCATTTGAGAAATGGTTTTTCCTATCATATCAAGTATTTTGCATCATTTACTATTCTCTCTGGAGATTAAAGAAGAATAAAGAAAAGTCTTTAGTGACCAAAATAAAAAATGAGAATGCCGAAATAACAGTGTGACAGAGACTGTGAGTTGCCTAACTGCCCTCTGTTCTTTGTCTTGGTATCAGAACTTTAATAACCTTGTTAGTCACATGCTGCAAACAAGGGAAAGGCTTAAAGGACTAGGAATCTCCCACACCCAGGAGATCATCCTCATTTTTCCTTAATAAATCTATATTTACTTTGCTTTAGAAATTTAAGGAAAAAATGACCAAGGAACCCAAGAAAGACCACTCTAAGTTCTTAGTTCTTAGTCCAAACAAAGTAGAGCCCCTGGGGAAAACAAGCCTAGGAATGATCATCTTCTATGAATGTTCATTTATATCACATAACACGCTTCCATACAAGCTAGGAGCCTGTCTTCATGGGTTCAGGCTGCTACTACAGAAAGCCTGAGAGTCAATGAATTACAAACACAGATATGCCCCTGGAGGCTAGAAGCCTAGAATGATCAGGCTCTGGACAAAGACCTCTCCTGGGTTGCCAACTACTGTCCAGGTCAATGCATCTTCATGTGGCAGGAAGAGCAGAAGCTTGTCCATTCTGTTTGTATACAGGCACGCATTTCCTAAGGGCTGCATTCCTGAGACGTAATCACCGTGTAAAAGCTCTACTCCTTCTACTACCACACTGGGACTTAGGTTCTCAACATTCAAGTTTTGGGGGTGGTGTGGGGAGGGGGACCTGAAGCTTAGTCTATAGCCAAGAGTCCAATCACCTTACACTGAGATGGGCTCCTTACTTTAAATCTGGCATACCATTATGACCTTCACTGAATTCTTAAGAGACATAAATAAAACTGTATGCAAAGTACTTATCAGAGATCCCAACCCAGAGGCAACACACAATATATGAATCAGGATTTAGGTTGCTCATAGTAGTGCCACCAGAAGACCTCTGGGGAAATGGAGACTGTGGTTCCCTTGGGCTCATTGGCCATCCTGCCCAGCATACTTGGTTAGTTCCAAGATAATGATAGATTCTGTTTTAGAAAACATGGTGGGCTCCTGTAGAACAATACCCAAGGTTGACCTCTAACCTCCACATGCAAACATGCACTCATGCACACAAAAAGGAGGGAGGAAGAAGCCCTTACTAACTGGTAGGACATTATATGTTGTGGCTGAGTGACTGGCCTACAACATCAGAAGAGGATCACCTATGCTTTGGAACTGTCACTTGCAATGACCCTTCTTACTTTGAACGCAATCTCCTTCTCCTCCGTCCATTTTTCTATGTGGCCAGAAGCACTCAGCAGAACTCCTAACATACAGCTGTCATATTTTTCTTACTATTACCATTAAATACTATATCAAGAGGCTGGAGAGATAGCTCAGCAGTTATGATAACTTGTTGCTCGGGTTTGGTTCCCAGCAGCCAAATGGTGGCTCACAACAATTGATAACTCCAGTTCCAGAGGATCAACTGTCCTCTTCTGAGCTCTATAGGCACAAGGCACAAATGTGGTATATATACATACATACATGTAGGCCAAATGTTCATATATATATACAATAAATTCTTATGGTCTAAATTCCATGGGACTTGAATTACAGGGGTTTATGAAACATGTTGTAGGGAGTGGGTATTGAACTGGAGACTTTTGCAAAAGTACCAAGTGCTCTTAATAGCTGAGCAATCCCTAAAAAAAAATGTTTTTAATACAAAATCAAGGTATCACATACAGTAACTACCGTGTTCTTTCATAGTTGGGCTTTAGATAAAGCAGAATGTTAATGAAAGTCTCACCTTCCTCATCCATAGAATAGAGATGGATACCAATACCTCTATCCAAAGGGATTGCTGAGGATCAGCATTTATGAAACACTCCTAATAGGGGTGGCACATAGTGAATAGTAGATCATGTTTATTAACACAGTTAATATTGATCTATGGTGGATGTATCTCACTGTTACCGAAGACTGGCTTAGCATGCCTGAGGCTCTGGATTTTGTCCAAAGCATTACAAACCAACTTTTTTCTGCTGTTATTTGAGATACAAAGTAACACATTTGTTTTCATTCTTTGTGTCAAATTCACTGTATTGTTGCAGTGTTGCATGTTTCTTTTGATGCCCCCAACAGAGAAATAGTCTTTTTAAAAGTTCTGTTTTGCCTCTGAATTCTCAAAACTTTCACAACTTGAGGGAGAAAAGAAATATTTTGTGAAAATGTGTCCCTACTCCATAAGATACACTACCGTAGGTGCATGTCTATTCACATACTCATATATTCTAGCTTGTAGTCCCTGAGAATGACTTACTCCAGACAGCTGTGATCTCATCCAACTGAGAAGAACAAAGCTCTTCATGGGGACTGTTGAGATTTAAAGACTTCATGGTCAAATGTGGATAGTCACTTTAACTCTGCATACCTTAATGATAGTACACATCTTAAGAATATTAATTGTACAGAACTCAAAATGCTTAAGTTATTTCTTAAGTGGGTTGTTAATTTTTACTTTTGTAAATGTTAAGAATTATATAGCTTAAAGTATCAAAGGTTAATATTTTATTTTCTCAAGCAAAGAGGAGAAGTCTCAGGAAGAAACCGTCTCCTTGGGTCTATCTGAAAATGGCTGACCAAGAAAGTTCCTGACCACACACATTACACAAGGCCAGTGACTAATAGTCAGGAATCCATTCATCCATTTTGAATGTGTTTAAGAAAATATAATAAAAGTGATCTGGAATTGTTTTCCCATTTGAAAAATGTACTAGTAATATACAAGTAGGATCACAGAGACAGAAAGTCTTTCCAATGCCATGAAAAGACTCCTTTAAGTATTATATGTTCTCTGTGCAAGAAACTAGCTCTAGAAAGAACCCACAACTAAGTGATGAACGTTTCTCCAAAAGGTGCCATACCCAAATTATCAAATCCTTGCATCATTACAAACTAAGGGAATGTGGGAAAGGGGAGGAGTCCCACAATAGGAATATAGGTAGATAATAAAGAATGCATACACTGTAAGCTCATATTTGTAATCCCAACACTTGGGAAGCTGAAGCAAGAGAATCGCCTTCACTTGTGAGATCAGCTTGGGAAAGGGAACACCAATTCTTTACTGTTAACATATTTAAAGGCTATCAGTATTCATTATATAATAATTCATTTATTATATCAAGGACATTCAATAGATAATACTGTGTAGAAAGGGACTGTGGAAGATAGAACATCATTCAAAGCTTTGCTGTGTTCCATTATATATGAAAAGCAACAGAAAAACTTAAAGTAATGTGAACTTAGGGCACATATGCTCAAGTAGGTGATAACAAACAGATTTTCTGGAGAAGCTTTTCTTAACCTGTTGATTCTCTGGCCAATGTCTCCCAAACATGCTGATTATGAAGTCCTGGCAAGAGTGGACACAAGAAGCTGCTTAAACCCACCAAGACCCCCAACAGATTCTTTGGTCAGTGATCTGTGGACCACACACTCACCCATTCTAGGAAAATGTCTTGAAGGCCTAGTATCTGAGAAAACCTGCTGAAGGAGCCAATGACTGTGTGTGTGTGTGTGTGTGTGTGTGTGTGTGTGTGTGTGTGTGTGTGCAGCTACAATTCAGTAGTGTACAAGCAGAAGAGTGGTGAATTTTACAATTTTTTAACATTAAAATTGCAGTTCTCAAATATTCTATTTTTAATTCAATATCAAAATATCCCTGTGTTCTAATTTGTTTCTCACTAAGAAAGAGAACATTGCAGCAGCACTTTGGGTAGAGCCATAAGTCTAGCCTTCTTGGGCACTAGCAGGGGCTGGAAGTAACTGATATCAGAGTATGTGTACCCTCTGAGGTGGCTCTCAGAATGAGACCCTGGCATTTCCAGCATGCCTGTCACCCCTGGAAGTATGGCCTTCCTGGGGAACTGATGGCCATAACTAATGATCAGAAAAGAAAGAACAAAAAAGGAGCTACTGTCATCGTTCATGGGTACAGATGAAAGTGGCATAGCTCCCCTCTGCCATCCTTAGCAGCCTGAGGAATTCCCTCAGCTCAGGTCAAATCAGGAGTTATGGCTTCTTCCAGGTTAGCCAGTTTATGATGCTGATTTGCAGATTAGAGATATCTGAATACAGGTTTAAGCAAGAGAATTGAGATAAAAGGAGGTGCTCAGGGAAAGCTAGACAACCAAAGTGTGGATAAGATTCAAGGATGAGGCAAGCGCTTTGTTTTTCTAACAGTCCTATGTACAGTTTAGGTGGGGTTTGCGGTTATTGCCTTCCTACTGGTGGCTGCTGAGGGGAATGGGCTAGGACATATGTCTTTACTGTAAGCACAGTTAAGCTTTGAGATCATCAGTATGCGGCTTGTTTACTTTGATGTCAAATTGGCATAAGCTAGAATCATTTGCAAAGTTGAAACTTCAAATGAGAAAATGTCCTTACTATACTGAACTATGGGCAAGCCTGTGGTGCATTTCATTAACTGATATTTGATGTGAGAGGATCCAGCTCACTGAAGCTCCCCCATGGTCTCTGCATCAGTTCTGCCTCTGGATTCCTGCCACAGTTCCTGCCCTCAGTGATGAACTATACTGTGGAACTGTAAACTGAAATAACCCTTTCCTTCCCAAGCTTCTTTGGGTCATGGTGTTTCATCACAGCAATAGAATCCCTAACTAAGGCACTCAGGCAATGTCTGGGGAAAGGAATCAGGTCCTACATAAAGTCATACACACTCAGCCTGGGTCACTGATATTTTAACATAAAGTGCCTATATAGACAATGAATATTAACTCTGTGCTGGCTACCTTTACAACGTATGCTAATCATGAAGTTCTTGCACCTCAGCCAGACTCCAGCCTGACAAGCTTCCTCTTCTACATCTCCATGATTTCTCTCTCCTTCCTCTTGACTCATTACTTCACTCCACAAGAATCCTAAGATGATATAGTTTTACAAACCACAAGTCCTCTACTCATCTCTCTAGCGGCTGCTGCTGAACTCTGCAGCTGGAAATCACTCACCCTTTGCAACATTTCACCATGCATTTCTGTGTCAGGAGTACTCAAACTTCACTACACCCTGAGTCAGTCCTCATCCACCTACTTCTTAAGGCACAAATTTCAGCAAACTTTTCCATGTGAATGAGAACCAGAACCAAGGTAGCAATGAGATTCAGCAGAGACCAGCGCAGCTACTGCTATTTGTTTTGGCAGTGGAATCCAGAGAGTTACGTCATGTGCCCACAGCCTATTTTCAGTAACTCATTACCTGAAAATGGCATCCTAACTATGCAGGCAGGCATGCATGCACTTGTACATGCACATGCACATGTAACATGCACATGCACATGCACATGTAACATGTACATGCACATGTGTGTGCTGCACACCACATAAACAGAAGCTTCAAGTCCTTCAGAAAATGATAAATAGAAAAAGAGTTCAGTCGATGTGGGAGAAAACATGTAGACACTGAAGGGTTTTTGTTTGTTTGTTTTTGTTTTATTTTCATTTGCAGGTTAAGACAGTACAGGTGAAAAGCAGATACAGAAGAAATATAGCAGCTGGTGGGTTTACACATTATGCTTTTGAAGTCGATCTTAAATGATGGAAGAAAGATAGCCAGGCAATATCTAAATAATTCAACTAAGGTGTTTTCATCTTAGTTATTCTGTATAAGTTAAAGTCAATTTGCAGCTAGCAGTCAAGGAAAAGCTGGCTCCTTTTCTCTACTGTGTTGTATTTGGTTCTCTGAGGCCTTCTGTGCTGAGTAACTTCCAAATATCAGCGTGCACCTACTGCTTTGTGGACTAATTCCCCAGCTTTTACTTTATACAGTTCCTGGAAGAAACTGATCCTGATGGTGCATGCGAATGAGATTTGAAAGTCACAGCAAACAGGAAACAGTTTCCTGATGCGACTGAATGCTATTCTGACAGGTCTGTATCCCTGTTTACGATTTTATCTATACCAACTATAAGATTCAAATCTATAAAAATATCAAAAGTGTGGTGGGTACGTGTGTTCTAAATGTAATTAAGAACCACAGGTTCTGGTAGCAAGGATCGTAATCTGAGCTACTCAGGAGGTCAAAGTAGCAGGATCACAAGTTGGAATTCAGCCGTGGCTACATAAGTCTGGGCAATTTAGCAAGATCATGATTCAAAGTAAATACTTAAAAAAAGATGAGCATGTAATTCAGTGTCAGTAATATTACCTACACACAGGTAGTGTTCTATCCCCCGTACTTCAATAAATAACATAGAGAAATATTTCATATGTTAAAAATAATAGCAAAAAACCAGAATAAACTCAACACCTTTCTACATTTTGAAAATGTCTGTATGTGTACCTTTTATGTATCAATAAGGAGGACTGGAAAGATAGCTCAAGGGCAAAACACTTTTCACAAAGCCTATGACTCCGATTTGGAACCCGGAATACGTGTGAAAATTGAATACAGGACTATGAGCATCTGTAACCTGAGAGTACACATATGGGGAGATGAAAGACAGAGACAGGAGAATCTTCAGAAGCTTAGAAGCCAGCTACCCTAACTAATGCAAAGAGACAGACCCACCTGTACAAGAAATACCACTGCAAACACGCTAGAAGTGCTAGCAGACGGGTGGCATACACATGCAGTTCCATGCAGATGGCCATCCTCGATTGCTGAAGGATTTCTAGGCGATCTGTCACAAGAGGGGCATTTATGCATAGTACATGAAAGTAAAGTGTTTTAGGCTGGCAAGAATTAGAAGATGAGGATGTTCACAGCCCAAGTCATATGAAGTCACAGATTAATGAGCATGCCTGCCTGCTCAAAGAGATATGCTATCAGTATTGTACTTAATGAAGTTTATCATTAACAGGAGAATAAAGTCATTTTAACCACCTGTTTGCCAGCATCATTTATGTTAGTGAGCCTATTCCATAAACTCATTGAATATAATTCAGGTTGGTGTGTGTTTCACTGTGTGCTTCAAGCAAGGTATAAAAAATAATCCTCACATCTGTTTTTATTTTGAACAAACCACTAGCTCCTCTGTTTATCTAACAATTATCATAATAATTTGCAATAGTTAAACAGAAATAAATTAAACAGTAACCAATAATTTCTGGCATATTGTATTTACTCATAAAGATTGATTCTAAGCTAACTTTACATTTATTATGATCAAAATATCCCAAATTGAAAGGAGCCTTTACACTAAGTTGCAAGTTCAATATTCCTTTTAGGTTTATAGATAACTGAAGGACAGATGACCAATAGATAGATTAGTAGACAGATAGACAGATTCATATATAGGTGGATGACTGACGGCAAACAGATGATAGATAAACGAGTATATTGATGATAAATAGGTAATAGATAGATAACACACTGATGGATGAGAAATAATAGAGATATAGATAAGTAATAGACAGACTCACTGATATACACAGCAAAAATATGAAAGAAAGCAGACAAATTGGAAAAGAGGGTAAAGAGAAACAGAGACTAAAAATGACAAAGAACAGGACAGGAAAATAATGTAAACCTTTAAAAGGCATATAGAACATTCTATTATTTACTTGCTTATCTAGCTACATATTTTCTGTCAAGACTCTGCCTGCAATTTGTAACAGTGAGAATCAAATGAAACTCTGAATATCTAGTCAAGCCATCCATTGTCAGTGAATTTGACCCAGGACACAGAAAGAAAGCTTTCTTATTTTTCTTTTCAATACTGCTCTCTATTCCTGGATAACAAAACAAAGATAATTGTGTTCTTTTACTACTCTTACAGACCCATTAAGGGTTTTTTTTCTAGTTATTAAAATACTGTGGTTCTATCCCAATCCAATTATTTGAGTCAGACTCTCTTACATTTAATATATATGCACATATATATTAATATTAAACATATACATATATACATACATGTATATATCACTGCTATTTATGTCAACACTTTTAAAAAGACTTCTATAATTTTCAAAATATGATTCTCATGTAGTCCGGGGTGGACTTGAACTCCTGATCCCCTGGTTTTGTTATCCTAAGTGCTGAGATTGTAGCTGTGGCCGCTAACTCAGTTTATGTGATAATTTTCAAAAAATCCAGGACCTTCTAACAACTGAACTATATTCCCAGTCCATTGCTTAATACTTTTTAAAAAATAAAATTATTCACCTAGGCTAAAAATTATGATCTAATGAGAAAAGTAACACATAGTATATTTATTATGGCAATATAGGGTATTCAGCCTGAAGGATCCTGATCTGTTTCTATTATCCCAACATTTTAGTGGATTAATAAAAATGCGACAAATATATGGTAATATAATTGATATTTTCAGTCATCACAAATATGTATTCTTGTATTTTTGGTCAGATACCATTTAACTCCTTGTACATATATGCAGCATTTAGAGACCTGATTGATAGAATATAGTCAGAGTCACCATTGCAACTTACGTAGAAACCTCTTGTCTTAAGGGTAGGTTTTATTAAGTGGCCAATAAAGCAGACAGGCAAGAAGATGTATGCCAGGTATATTTCATAGTGATCAACATGGCCTTTTGTTTCACCTCTAAAAAAATACAGCACAATTTTTTTTGTAGGAAAGTAAAACAGCTGGCAGTACCATGAAAATATATTGGACACAAAATTCTGTTACTCATTATAAGGGAGTTTTTAGTTGTACTTTTAAATTAAGAATTACATGATTCTACTAACACAGACAGCCCTATAAATTGTGTATACAAAAACTTACATGCAAGTGTGCACATAGTGTGTCTATGGTTACCATGGCAGTCAGGTTTCATGAAGTGTTATGCTCAATATGCACACAATGAAGTTGTATGAAGCCGCAACTAAAAAGATTTTTAATGAGGCCAAAGATTTATAAAATATAAATCCTTTACCTAGAATTTTAAGACTTAAGGGTAATTTAAGAGTAAGAATATCCATGTGTGGAGCTAAGCTTTGCATCCAGAGCTAAAGTTGCTAGTTTACTCCTTATGGGAGTTCCTTCCCTGTGGGGCTGATGGCATCTCCTTTCCCATGGCCAGAGAGAGAGAAAGAGAAGTAAACTTGGTGGAGCAATTGAGTCAGATCTTAAAGAATGGCTCGGAGAACTTTTTAAGTGACAAAATTAATGCAGCTTTCTCAGTTGTCCAAGTACTCTCAACTTTGCCCTAAATCCACTGCTTCTTTCTAAACAAGAATTTCAAAAAGGTTCTAAAACACAGAATCTGTGAAAGGGAATTGGATTTCTCTTATTTTACAAATATTTTCATAAACAGCTAAATGCCTCAAAACATTTCTCCTTGTCAATGATTAGTTTCTTTTCTTAATATGGATATGAAATTCTAGAACTTTTAAATTTTCAGCATCTCAATTTATCATATTTTAAAAGTTCAGTCATCATATGTATTTGTGAACTTGTTTCTACAATTTAAAACAAAGTACATGAGAATAACATAAACTAGGAGTAGAGATTATTAAAATGTGTGTCTTGGCCATGAAGTTCATCTTCAACACTGCAAACCAAGCAAACAAAAGAAAGAAAAGAATTTATCTTACAGCTAGAAATACAGCCAATTGGGCAAAGGTAATTGCTCCAAAGCCTTATAACCAGAGTCGAATCCCAACAGCATTCATGGTAGCAGATGAGAGAAATGGCTCTGTGAGCCCAAGAAAATAACCACATAATCCAAAGTTATTTGGCAGGGCAAAAAGTTTTACTACTGTAAAAAGGAACACAAACAACATTAATCAAGCAAACATATCCAGTGGGAATCCTGCTGAAGTTTTCATTCCTAACCCTATTTGAGTAGCCAACACTCAGATTCATATAATTTGTGTTATTAGGTGGCCATTGCAGCTTCTAGAAGATTCTAAACATTCTGCTTTCTTTAAAAGACAGTGATATTCATTAAACCTCTTCTCACTTGCTATGGATCTGACCTCTTTTCTTAGGGTGGGAATATGGGAGGCTTACCAGTCACCGAGAACATCTGATTTAGAAGAATAATCCATGGTACCGATAATGATAGAGATGAAACAAATAAATATAACAACCCAAAATAATGACTGAACCTTTGTCTAAGCTCAACTAAATTGATTCAAAGATTTTCCAGATGAAGCTACCTGTAACTCCATTCTTTCATCTTCTGTAGACAGAGCTGTGGTTAATCAACCAAATCATTCTGGATATAATCCTTTAGTTAGTGGATGTAACTATTTCTCATATACAGAAAAACAAATAGTAGCCCTGCCTAGCTTCATGCTTCAATAAGGCTTCTCAGGGTGCAATTTAGAATAGATTGCAGAAGTCTGCTACTTTAGTATAGCTTGATCCTAAATTTGATCTTCCAGCCAAGAATGCCTTCATAATTATTTTGTCTTATGGTAATAGATATTCACCATCTACATGGGGAGTTGAGGGTAGATGAAGATAATTCAATCTAATCTCATATCAGCACCAGGATAAACAGATGCAGCTCCTGATCTCATGCACTTTTCTGATTGCTTAGTTTGGTGTAGTATGATCTTAAAATTGATCTTTCCAGCCAATAGTGTCTTCATAATTATTTTGTCTTAAGGATTTTGTCTCATTCTTTAAGGCTGTGGTGATTTGAATAGGTATGCTCTTCAAAGACTCATGTGTTTGAATACTTGACCCAGAAGGGGTGGCTCTATCATGATATGTGGCTGTTTTGGAGTTGACGTGACCTTGTTGGAGAAAGTGAGTCACTCTAGGTGCAGGCTTTGCAATCTCTTATGCTCGAACGATGCCAATGTCTCCTTCTGCTGCCTTAAAATCAAGAATTCTCAGCTTCTCTTCCAGCACCTGGTATCTATGCCTGGATGCTGTCATGATTCCCACCATGATAATAATGGACTCAACCTCTGAAACTATAAGCCAGCCCCAAATAAATGTTTTCCTTTAGAAGAGTTGCCATGGTGTCTCTTCATAGCAATGAAACCCTAAACACTAGGGTGATATCCTGAGGAAACACTCTGAAATCTCTTTCACAAACACCTGCTTTTTCTTCAGTACCCTGCTGTTCTGAGTCTCCTTCTTGCTCTTACTTGCTGAGTCTCCCACAGTGATATACTTCTGCCATGTTTAGTGTGGATATATCTTTCTTAACTCATGAAGTTGTAGACCTTTCACCATCAGGTCTTTTGTAGACAGAGACCAGGAGTTGAATTACTTCCCAAACTCCTCAGATGTCTCCTACTTATTCCCTCCCAACTCATTGTCATTTGATACAATGTTACAGAGTGTACTTGATAGTCTTTAAAGCAACATCTACTACAATATAAGGTAAAAATGTCATTTACACAATTGTATCAAGTATGTAATAAGCATTGTTATTTTGGAATGGTTTTATGTAGGAGATAAAAGCAAGTAGGAAGTGACATTAGTGGTTTTCACAGTCAGTCACTTCCTTTGTTAAAGAGGTTATCCTCATTGTTAAAGAAATTAAAGCTAAAATCTTTTAGTATTTACAATGATTTAGAAAACTTGCTTGAATTCAACATTTTAAATGTGTACTCTAAAGAGCTTTTTCTGCTGAAATGGCCTAGAATTAATGTCATTTCAGTGGTAATCACCACCCTAACTCAGCAGTGTTCCTTCTTAGTGTCTCCTAAAATAGAGAACAACATAGGCAAAGATCTGATTTACTGTCTGCTTCATCAAACCATTCTATGTCAAAAAGCATCCTAGTTCCATCTGTACATTCACTTCAGTCATCCGTTGTCAAACTCTTAAAGAGTAGTCTTATCATTAATGATTTTCATGTTTTGCACTCCCCTATTTTCATGTTTCCTTTGCTATGAGCTGCCAAGATTTTAAAATTCTTTATACTTTATCAAAAATTATGTTACTCATGTAGCAAAGGGAACTTCTCTGATGAAAGCTTCCCAGTGTGTAGCATGGAGTTAAGAGTATAGCAACTCACAGGGCTTTCACTTAGGCACATATGAAGTAGAATATGCTTGTACCAGACCAAACTTGGATATGGGATCATGGGGTTTATCAGAAAAAAATGAACAAACAAAACCCTTGCAAGGATATGAAAAACACTTTAAGTTAAACAGAGAGTTTGAGGTCTGAAGAAATCAAAGTTAAATGATTGTGGCAGAATACACAGGCACTGTAGTCCCAGCATTCAGAAAGGTGAACTCCTTGAGCAAAAAAGTTCAAGCCCATCCTGGGAAACAGAGAGCTACTTTCTCATATATCAAAAGGACAGAAAAGCATTGAATGAGTAAGCCTGTAGCAGGTAGAGGAGGAGGAGGAAGAAGAGGAAAAGAAGGAGGAGGAGAAGTAGAAGGATGGAGAGAAGGAAGGAGAAGAGGAGGAGGAGGAGGAAGAGGACAGAAAAGGAGAAAAGAAGGAAAGAAAGGGTTTATCACTGTTGATGTATGTGTGGACAACAGATTTCCTCAAATCCTAGGTATACTATTTCATATTTATTCTCAGTTCACTACCCTGGACACATAGGGGGATCCTCTTACATCATCAATAAACTCTTAAGTTGTTCACTGACACACCTGTCCTATCATCTTCCAAAATAAAAGAGATAGAAGTTGGGGAGAAAATTCATATGGAGTTTTAAAGTATATTCTAGATACCTTCATATGAGGTTTTTTTATTTATTCCAGGAAAAATAGATTGATGTCTGTGTTTTTTAAAAGTTCTCTTTCAGTACTACAGGACATTCCGGCACAGGCCTTTGCATACTCTTGTAGAGTTGTTAGCCAAAGATTATTCTAGAGAAAATGAGCCCCTCTAGATTTTGAGCTTAACTTCATTTTCCTCCCTTTGGTGCCTAGCAAGGAACTACATACAGCACCAGAAAGTGAAACAGATAAATCAGTCATGTCTAAAGAAATAATCTTAGTTCAAACTAATGGAAAAGCTAATTATATTCATCTATCTTCATGTCAGACTCATTATTACAGCAAGGATCTTCTTGTGTAAATGTGGTCAAAGTGTCCTTCTGAATAAACAGTTCATGACCCACTGCACTGCTGAGGTAAGGATGCAAACTGCAGCTTACATGTGCTAAAATGTTTTTAAATAAAATATCAAATCAAATATCCTGTTCTCTTGTTTTCTATAATAAAACTCCATATATATATATTGTCCATTTTAAATATAGATATACAGTCCATTATATATACATATATACATATAAAGCTGAACTCCATGGGTTATTTGTTCTTAAGGGGACCACTCTGTATAAGAATAGTTTTCATTTATGTGTGATGGTATTTCAGCCGGACTTAGTGGATACTGTAAGAACAAGTCCAAACTTCATTTCATCGGCTTTGTTTTATGATACTTTCAGGTAAAATAATTTTAAAATCTTTTTTCTTTTAATGAACATTTCATTAAAGACCAAATCATGACATTTTGATAAAAATATTCTTCAAGTTTTGCTTTGTTTTTTGGAATAAAAGATAAAAAGTGGTGTTAGTAAATACAGTACCTGTCAGATGTCATAATTGACACATTTCATGGTAAGATTGAAATAAGCCTGGTAATGCCCAATACTAAGGACCTGATCCCTGTTCTTGTCAGACCAATACAGAACATTTCGTAGCTTGACAAAGAGCTGAGCTGATCATATATTGGAAAAACACATGGGAATGACTGTTTAAAAAGAAAACTACTAAAGAATCTAATGATGAAAACGATGATAAAGAATAATGAATAACAGAGGTGTGTTATTTGGGGCTTATCCAGGGTCATGGATTGTGAATATGCAATTGTTATCATTGCATCACTGAGTCTTTGCACAGAGTATAACATGCTTACTTAACCTCTTCTACTTGCTTTGCTTTCTACAAGGTAACATCTAATCTCTACTGTAATTGAATGATCATGGAAGATGATCCACATTAACTTTGATTTAGCCCTGATCTATTGTTTACCAATAGATCTTTGTTTCACCATGCTTGTTCCTGTAAGTGAAAAGGTCTTTCTCCATTACTAATGAAAAGTAATCTTATTATTTAAGGGTCCTTTGAGTGTCATGTTGAGCTCTCAGAGTCACTTATTTCTAATTTGAGTTAATACTGTCCTTGTCTAGAGGCTAAAAATGTTAAATTAGAGATACTTCCTCTCTGTGGACTGGATGAGATATTTCCCTGCATATTAATTAAAGTAAAACAAAGTCACTACTACTTTTGAAAATTGGTTCTGTTGCTGAAGAGCTAGCCTACTCCAGCAGATTAACTGTCAATGTCAACCCCCTTGTGAATTTGGCATCCAAACTCATTACTTTAATTCATACTATTTAACCCCTTGCTTTATAGGTCCATGGCTATGCCAAAAATCAAAATGCCTACAACTGGAAACTAGGAGTATTACAGATAAAAATAGTTGAAAATTCCAGTCTCCTTAGGTACCTGCAACTTACTTAGGTGAGCATTCCATGTTACTGGCATCCTTTGTTTGCTAGATAATCATTGCCAGCCATGATTCCACCTTATAGGTTTAAGCATACACCAGTCGGAAGTTGTATGTTGGGAATCCAACAGTGGTAAGCTGTATGACGTCAGCAATTTTCTGGAATTTTAGTGAAAGCCTTTATGAGTTTCTTATTCTAGCATTATTCTTGCCTATGTAGCATCACAAGTAGATGATGCCAAGTTCTATTTCTAATTGTAGGTGTCTCTTGGACACTTACACTTCAGAGGTAGTGGTGCTCACATAGCCCATCTGGTTGAACTGGAGAAACATTTTCTTAGGAATCCCAGTGTCTTAGAACTTTTCTTTTTGGGGTTTTATCTTATCAAATGAAAAATCTTAAATTATCATTGCACTATAGAGCTAAATGTGGTAGGATTTTGCCCACATTGTATCTATCTTATTGTGCTGGTACAATGCCCCTGGCTTTCTTAAGGGACAATTTGATTAATTAAACTTAAAATATTACAGTATCTTTGTCTGATTCACTTTGTCAACACATGAACTTAATCAAGAGCTCTTTCTCAGCATACTACATATTTTTCACACTGAATGCTTTGCTTTTGTTTTGAGTCAATTCTCTAAACCTTACTAAATATGACTGGAAATAACTTAGAAGCTTGGATGATAAGTTATCTTGAAATTTAGCAGACATAGAAGAAGAGAAGAATGAATGACAATTCTCTGCTCACTTTTTTCTTCTTCCCTTATTATTGCCAAGATACTAGCTCATGGGATAAAAACATTAAAACATCTATACTCAGGTGTGCCTCTGTGCTTTATTTAATCTTCTCTGAAATTGTATCATGTAGGTAACTATGTTTAACTAAATGTCCATAGTGGTTGTAAATCCACATCTAAATTCTATATTATAATGCTGAAATACTGCTTTTTTATATAGGTATTGTTTTTGTAAAGAAAATGCACTACACATGGATGAGAATCCAGGTCTGTTTCACTATGTAGCTTACCTTCTTAGACATGAGCTGGCCCTGTCCCACACAAGAGCTATGAAAGATCTAACTGACTTGGTTCATGTCCTATGCTATTTACTAATTCTGTAAGGTTGTTTAAGCTTCATTCATCGTGGAACATCTCTGGAAATTCCCTCTACTACATTACTCTTAGTTTTTCCTCCAAGACTGTCATTAGGCAGTCTTATACAGAGAGCCTTTTCTGAGCCACAGCTCCCAGGATTGCATTTTAAAGGTGTTTCCAAGCATTCCTCATCACCAATCATTATTGTTGTCAACCTTGTCTTATATGTGTGTTTTTAAAGGATTAGCATTTGTAGCCATGTCTGAAGATGTGTCCTTCCACATATTCCTCCAGCACCATGCTTGCTTGCTGTCATGTCCTCCACCATGACTGCCATGTAATCACCCTCTCAAACTCTTATACACACAAGTCTTTTCTTCTTTAAGTTGCTTTGGCCCCGGTGACTTATCAGAGCAATAGAAATGTACCTAAGGAATTATGTTTTATTTTGTACATAGATGTATGCTATGTAGTTCAATTTAACTTCAGATTTTTGATCCTTGGAGCTGGAGAGATGGCTCAAGGATTAGGAGCACTTTTTGCTTTTGTAGAGGACACAGGTTTAGTTCCCACCAACCAACTTTGATCGTACATTACACTGTAATTCCTGTAATTCCAGATCCAGGAAATCTAATGTAAGAAGGAAACCAAGTTGAAGTCAGTTTGAGTAAAAGTTTTATTTTGTATAGAGGACAAATAAAGTTTATTTCCCAAGACCTCCCGTATTCATTGATATCTGCTTGGCAGAGAGATACATATACATGGGTAACTGACATACTGGTTGACTAATTGAGACATGCATGTTTGGCTAGTTGCCACAGAACAGTTGGACAAATCAACCAATGAGAACTGGATAACCACATAGGGAAATGTTCCTAGAAAAGTTTCCTATCCCTGAATTCTGGTGGGTAGAAAAATGTAACTATAACTTGGCACAGATGTTTGTGGTTTTCAGACATAAAAGCTCTATAACATTCTGGCTCAGTACAGGTCAGGTCTCGAGTCTCTATCTATGTCCCTGATTTTTTTTTTCTATTTACCTGGTGTGTTATGTTGGATCTAAGTAGACCCTATAACATCAACACCTTTATTGGTCTCCTTGTGCCATTGTACTCACTTATAGAAACACACACACACACACACACACACACACACACAGACACACACACATACTAAGGTACTAAGATCATAGACATACATCCTAACTGATGGGTACACAGATTCTTGTGCTTTCCAAATATCATAGCACCAGCTGAGTTCATCTTTCATGGGCCATGTCCCTGTGTTTTGTTACCTACATGTGAACTGTACTGCAAGAGGATTTGTCATGTTTATCTTTGTTCTTTGCTTGACTTTTAACTCACGCAACATGATGAACAATGAGCTGTTTCTCTATTATATACAGATTCATGCCCTTCTAGGATCAAGATGATGTCTCTATTTTATGCATTTAAATACAGGGTTACAAATCTGCTTTTCAATTTTATTAAAGAACTCTTTAATGACTGAAGTATTCATGTAGATTTTTGTCTTATTCTTCTCCTTTTTAGATAATTTAATTCTCAGAGATTTGGTGTTGTTTCCTGGTGTCCAACATGTCTTTCAATAAGTCATTGTGTTGTATTTTATAAAATGGCAGTATAAGGTGGCATAATGCAGAAGCAGTGGCAGGAATAACATGGCAGGCCCAGACATACTGTTTCCCTAAACAATCAAACCATGTGACCAAATAGAAGATTAATTGGCCAGGAAGGGAAGGGAACTTGGAGAAGGGTAGATGCTCAGAAGGGGATTCGGGGTTGTGGAGAAAAGGATTGAGAGAGAAGGGAGAAAGGAAGAGAGGAAAAGAGAGGAAGAGGCTGGCCAAGAACATGTGAGGAAGGAGAGAAGGAGAAGATGGAGGGAGAGAGTGTGTGACATTAAATGGCCTTCTTATACACCTGACACATACCAATGGGTGGAGACACAAACTGTTGTTAGTAGCTGTTGGGTGGAGCCTAGCAGAAGTGTCTGTAAGCCAATACACTGTACATTTATTTATATGGAAATGTGATGTTAGCACATCTGAGCCAGTTTTCCTAAGTATCAATGACTGAATCCTTTTAAGTATCTCACTAATTGGAGCCTGTTATTCAGTCACTGATTAAAGGACAACTGCCACCATATTCCGTTTTACCATTTCTCTTATAATTAATACATTTCCCCTAAGATATTGAACTTCTTCCTTCAAATCTTAAAATGAAGCCCAGAATCTGATTAATCTCTGTGATGGTTTGAATATACTTGGCACAAGGAGTGGCACTATTAGAAGGTGTGGCCTTGTTGGAGGAAGTGTGTCACTGTGGGAGCGGGCTTTAAGACCCTCCTTCGAGGCAAACTGGAGTTGTTCTTTTCCTTTCCAACAAGATGTAAAACTCTCAGCTACTCCTGTGCCATGCCTTCTTGGATGCTGCCATGCTCTCACCTTGATGATAATGGACTGAACTAACCTATACGTCAGTCCCAATTAAGTGTTGTCCTTATAAGAGTTGCTTTGGTCATGGTATCTCTCACAGCAATGAAAATCTTTACTAAAACAAGCTCCTCATCTTAAAATGACTACAATATATTTTATATATACATATATTCAATACAATGTAATAATACAATATATTACAAATATTAAATATTTACATAGAAATTTATATACGAAATATTAAATGGAATATGTACAATATGTACAAGAGATGAAGATTCTCATTGAGTTCTCCTTTGTTTTTTGACTTAGACACTGTACTCGGGCTTAAAGTCTTCTTCTGTCTTGAAAGGTTCAAATTGGTTCATTTCCTAATCTCTCCAGCTCATTAATGATTTTCTTTGTTTCTACCTTTCTTTTCATTCCTAATTTTACTGGAATATTCAAAGACAATCTTTGCATATTTAAGTCCTTTATATTCTTCAAGGCTAAGACTACTTCCTTCTTGTAAGCTACTTTCAGCACACACATTACATATGAATTGTCTCCTTTCTGACTACTATAGGGTCTGGTTCTCTTGCCCAATACATTCTGATTTGCATTGTTCACAGGAAGCCCATCATTGTACAAATTTTATTATATTTCCCCTCTTAAGCTTCTTATTTGTATTAAAGTTTTCATTATAAGGATTGCTAAAAGAAAAAGGGTGCTATTTTAATTTGCTCAAAGTCAGATTTGTCAGATGAAGGTTTAAAAAATAGTCCTGCTTAATTATTTATAAGGATTATCTTTTAAAAATAAAAATAAGAGTGAGCAATAAAATATGCCAGGTTGAGATAGTATTATAGAGCTCATGACAGGGTCACTGTGATTTAGGAAATAATGCCTACTCTGGACTTACTGGAAAGAGACTGTATTCATGAATTCACTCTTCCATTTCCTAATTTCTTGGTAACAACAGAAGGCACATCACTTCCTCATGATTTCTTCCTCAAATGGCATACAGAGGGAGAGCTCCAGGACTCTTGGTTACCGAAGGACAAACAAGGGAGCACCTGGCCTTCTGAGCTAGATTCCACTAGCATCAACTCCCTTGGACCCTATTGTTTTGTCTCCTATGAGTTGTTACTGTGCTTCCTGCATGTCCTTCAGATCCCATTTGTTTAAGGTTGTTTAATTGTTCCACATGTGGTGAGTGTTTATTTGCCCACCAGCCACCTGCACCTCTTTGAATATTCTGTTGTAAATAGAAAAAGGACATCACAATGAGGGTGAAACACAAATCTGTCCAGTGAAAATCTTTAGTTATCACAGTAGACAGCACATTGGCTTAATTTCATAGTCCACTGCAAACATTACCTAATTAACAAACTAATTAAAAAAGAGGACAACAGGGAGATCTGGGAGAGTGAACAGTGTATACTCTGTCAGCAGGCAGAAGCAGTCGCTGGGACTTTAACTGTTGATGACAAGTCAGGTCTGTCTCACCCCCTCCCATGCCTGACCGTTAGCTTTTAGCTCTGTGCTTCCTCCTCATTTTTCCATGTCTCAGGAAATCAAACATGATCCCTAAGGGGATAGGGATAATTTTATTGTTCAGGATAGTCTTGCATTTTGAAAATTGAAGAAAGTGTAGATAGGAAAAAATGTATATTTTCTACCTCTTGCCTTCAATCTCATATAATTCATCATCATCTCTCTCTCTCTTTCTCTCTCTCTCTCTCTCTCTCTCTCTCTCTCTCTCTCTGTGTGTGTGTGTGTGTGAAGAGGTAGACAAGACGTGTGCTCGTTTTAATCTTAAGACATGATTTCAAAGAAATAATTTACAGTGTCAGTGTAAAGGCAAAGTTATGCACAATACAAAAAATGAGGGAATGGAAATGTTTAAAAAGGTTCCTCATTAAAAGGAATATTCAGGCTGCATTTTTAAGTCTGTTTGTAACACACAGGACCTAGTTTTATATATTCTCTTCTTTTGTAATTTTAACCCAGAGAGGAAACATAAGAAATAATCTAGGGGAAGAAACTTAACTGCATGAATACTTTCACCAAGACTATAATTTTCACCTCACATAGAACATATTTATTTTTTACAACTCTGCAAGAACTTTCTATGAGAAGAATTTGTTAAACATCATTTAGAAATAAATCAAAGAATCAAATTTTCTTTCAGGCATCTGATTCTCATTCATTTAATTTAATCTCTGCCAAGGGAAATACATGTAGCCTTTGTAAAAGGAGAGGAAGAAATAATGAGCAATGTATTCAAGGTCCACTCTGATATTTCCATAGTGATTTGAATAAGGAGATTTTTAATGTAATTATCACTTTGACATTTATTTAGATCCAAACATGAGACACTAGGAAAATAAAAACATACTAGGAACACAGTTTCTACCACATGAACTCTTGTGAACCCACTTCAGAGGAGAGATTGTTTCTGAGGTTCAGTGTCTCCTAGATGCTATGGGTAGGGTCTAAAACATCCATAGTTAATAAAGGAGTATCACAAACTGAAGGACGTTAGGGTTGACCTGAGTGACAGGAACTGAAGAAATAACAGACATATGTACAGAAAAGCTAGGATCTGGTTTTCCATGAACTCAGAATGAGAAGCTGGGTTTATATATGTAGCTGAGCATAGAGGTGGCTTACCTCACCTCTGTGGTGTTTTAGGGGAAAGGTCTCAGGCTGCAACCATCTGGCAAGAGAGAGCCACAGGTAATACTTTGTACATGCACTGTCAACATTCATACTTGTACCACTGGGAGGTCTTACCTTTCTACTGATCTTGACTTAGAGAAAGCCTTGTCATTCCCATGGGTCTGAAACTACAATGCTTTTGACATGACCATGCTCCTGCAAACAATACACATTCATTCATGATCTCACCCACTCTCCTCTAGATTATAAGTTACTTTCCTCGGGAGGAAACTTTGGTGCATCAGAAAAAATCTGGGTGGGATTGCACACCTTGGAAACTCTGAAAATCAGACAAACCTAGGAAAGGCCTCCAGTTCAGCTCAGTCTTTTAACATTGCAGCATTATGTCATTGCTCACCCTTGCAAATCATATAAACTTAAGTTACAAAACAAAGCCACAAATATAAAATCATATTGTTTTAAGTAAATTTAAAATTTTGTATTGGGTCATGATCATTGCATTCTTGGGGTACATGCTGCTGGCTTCAAGGTGGATTCACATTTAATGTCCTTCCTATTTTTGGTGGTCCTGAAAGATTTTAATATTTTGTCAATGTGTAATCAGATTTTTTACAAGACATGGCAACCGGCCGGGCAGTGGTAGCACACACCTTTAATCTCAGCACTTCGGAGGCAGAGACAGGCAAATTTCTGGGTTTGAGGCCTGCCTGGTCTACAGAGTGAGTTCCAGGACAGCCAGGGCTGTACAGAGAAACCCTGTCTCGGAAAAAAAAAGACATGGCAACCATACCATAAAACCAAGTAAAAATGTTGGTTTATGGCTAAGAGACAATGAATTGAAAATTGATACAAGAAATACTGAATATTTAGAAACTCAAATTATGTGAAGTATATTATTTACCCATATGTAATTACAAATAAAACTATATAATTAATGACATATAACAATATTTACAATTCCCTCAATGCCTTTACACTAAAACATCTATACCTGTCAAAATAATCAAGGTAAATAAATTTGTGAACATGACTAAAGACTGACCTAAGCACATACTAAATATTTTTTCACTGAACGGTGTCACAGAATGTACCATTTTAGAGTGTGGAATATAGTCAAAGAATGCAATCTTCATAAAAATATCTCCATGCATATCTATAAAATTGTTCTCTAAGAATGGAGAGGTGTCTTGGTGGTTAGGACTGGAATTTTGTGCAGTGGATAATTTGGGTTGATTACCAACAACAATGATTGGCTGCTCAGAATAGTCTATAGTTCCAACACCAGGAAGATGACTTACTCTTCTGGCTTCACTGGCTATCTTTATTCATTAGTACACACACTCACCCCGATAAAAACACAGTTAAAACGGATATTTTAGCTGATTTTCAGATTGGAGAAGACTTTCTGTTTTCATTTCATTTATGCTTTAACTTTATTTAGCTTCTTTCTCCTGCTTTCTTATTCCCTTCCATTGAGAAATGAAATTAGGGAGCTGAGATATTTTTGTGTATAAATGTATAGCACTCTTTTACTTTACTTTTCTAAGAATGTAAATCATAATGTAATTTTGGCCACACTGAAGTCAACCCAGATAGGCAACAAAAGCTTATAGAAAAAACATATATTCTGTGTGTTCTGTGATATATATATATATCTTAAATTTTCTCAATAATAACCATGAGATTATACTTCATAGGAATGTATTATTTTATAAAAAGACATTAAATGAAAGGGAAAACAGTGAGTTTCTATCTTTTAACTAATGACATTATTTTCAAGAAGATGATCTGGCCTTCAAGGTTAGTAGGGATTTTTCATTATAAAAGATACTTTTCTCATTAGGACAAATGTTACTGATTCTTTCTGTATTTGGGGGAAAGCCTTATAAGAAAAGTGGCTATGACAAGGTGTCTGAGAATGAGAGAGAATCATGGTTATAAGTTGTGTGAAAAGAATGGCAGGGTATGGGTTGATTGTCTAAAGTTACAACTCACAAGCATCCATTTTATTCCAGAGAGATATTTACATTTTAAGCCCAAGGTTGAATTATGTGGCTTGTTGCAGATTTTTTATTTGTTTTGTTTCTATCACACATTCAATGACACTGGGACTGAGTGACAGGATAATAAATTTGCAAATAAGCTAATATTATAAACTAGCCATCAGTGCTTTCAGTTTATAGAACAAGGCTTGGACACTAGAAAGATACAACTATAGAACTAAATTTACTAACTGTGTGATGATATATAATAATATCAATAAAAAATATTCTTAATGGACAGTAATTTATAACTCCAGTCATCTCATTTGTTTAAATAATTTTCTGACTACATCATAAAATATTTCTTTATTTTTTCCAATAAGCTTTTTAATTTGAAAATCAAGCAAGATCTCAGATTACATAAATGTAATCTCCATTTATATGAGAATATTATGCTTTATAAATAATCATTCATTTCGTGCCTTAGATTTTTTTTCTTCAGTTTTATGCCATGTCTAGATTCAAATAGTTGTTGCATGTGGGAATCTTAATTTTAGAGAATGGTCAGGAGTATCAGTGAACAGATTCTCACTTGATTTTTTTTTCTCACTTGATTTTTTAATTAAGGCATGGCATCAACTTGGTTCTCGCTATTAAGTTCATGCTCCACTGACCTGATGAAAAAGCGACTGTTGTAGTTAGAATTGGAAAGTTTCCCTGAAAGGAATTCAACATAAATAAGTATTTGAAGGAACTGTTTCAAACAGTGATATGGGTATTGATCTCAGACTATTGCTACCAAATCAAAAAGGTATGATAATCGACCAATTTTCTCTAGTTTGCAAGAGATGCTATAAAATTACAATTCCTTTGCAAGAGCTTTCATCCCCTCCAACATAAAACGTATGGAGTCTTTCAAATAAAAGTTGCTATCTATACCGGTTACTTTGTTGTTCACTTGAATTCAGTATATAGAATGAGGTTTTACTTTTTCTCTTTCATGAATTTGAGGCTAGTCATTGCACTTTAAAAACACTTCTCTTCTACACAAGTCTTCAAACCATTTTTTTCTAGTTGAGCCATTAAGTATATACAGATGTTTAGTTGGAAGCTCATTGTGGACACAGAAATCTAAAACAATAGTAATTATTTGGAAAATGAACAATAAAAACTAGAGTAATGGCTCAGTGAGTAAAGTGCTTTCTACATAAGCATGGGGACCTGAGTTCAGATCCAAAACTACATAAAATTTGTCCTATTAGCTAGTGAAAGTAATCCCAGTGCTGGGAGGCAGAGACAGAAGTTTCCGTGGGGCACACTATACACGGGATCTATCAGACTGGATAGCTCAGTGCCTTACTTTTTCTGTTGCTGTGTTAAAATATCACAATCAAGAGCAACTTGGGAAGAAAAGTACTCTGCCAACTGAACTATATTTCTGGTGTCCAGTTCCATATTTTCAGTGGTGTTATAGTCAAGTTGATGTCTTTGGCACATGATTGTCTATCTGTTCTTCTAATCCAACTACCCAGGGTCCCCTAGCTATTTTTGATTTTTGTTTCAATTTTTGATTAGCATCATTTGCTTTCAGAAAGCTGTTCATCTCTCTAACCTGAAATGGTGTAAGATTTATCTTGTTAAATCAGAATAAATAAGGAAACCTTGTAGGACAAAGACAAACCAGTACCTGCAGAATGCATCCTTTTTGCTGAGAATTGATGGATTTACCCTTCAGATACAAAAGACCTGATAAAACTGAAGCTCAAATTTAGTCTTCTTTGCTAATTCACCAGTGTGTGAGGAAGCCATATCTTAATTATTTGGTTGGAGGGATTCTATGCAGTTAAGCTTATGTGTAGCCTTCAACAGTCAGCTGCCATAGCATGTCTACTATGTTAATGAACTCACTGTACAGCTAAATAAAAGAGAAGGCTATGTACTTAACCATTTAAGCTGTTTAATGTCAACTGAACAACAGGATACTTTATCTCAGTCAGTTATTGTTACACTTGGCCCAAAGGTATATGCATAGGGAGGTCTTCCACATTCTGTCCCTTATATTATGACAAAAGAGAATTTAATCATTCACATATTGAAATGATCCATTTGACAATGTCTTCTTGCTGTTGTCAATAAATATTTCCATTAATCTTCAAGTATTAAATCACGTATTAATGGAAGAATGGGTATTTGTGCAATAGCAGTATGTGAAATTGAATCTGAAATGCATCATGGCTACATTGCAAATGAGCCTTCTCCATCAGTGGCTTATAATGAGGATGAGTATGGTTGAAAGAAAGCATATTTATGTTCATATTTATCAAAATAATAGTTGGAATACTTAAAATCTCATTAGAGGTTGATTTTCAGCTTGGATTTTACCTTATGTCCCCACTATTTAACTAACAGTGGCATTATACACAGACCAATTCTACTTGTTTGAATGTAAAGTCAGTATGCACCCAAATATCACTGTGAATAGCATGTCATTGGAAAAATTGAATCTAGCCTTCTTGTTTAATACTAAATATTTTCCTTTATTCCAAATGGTTCTAAAAAAAAAAGTATTGGAAGACATTTGAGACTATTCAGACCTCTGTGGGGATAAATGTCCAGACCACTCACAAAAGTATGGAGGATTTTATTGCCTGATGACATTCTGTGAAAATAATGCCATTGCTAGTGACATACATTTCAGACTAAAGCTCAGCCCAGCGCTTTCACTTCAGCAGACCATGACCCCCATGAGAGTGACTTCATTTCACACAAGCTCACTGCATTGTCTCTGTCACAGGTTGGGGTTCCCCTGACACAGGAGCTGCCTTGCTCAAGGCAAGACTGTCAATACAGGTTTTTGGCTAAGTGAGAGGAAAATGTTTCAACAGGCAGGCTGCTTTAATCATGTAATAAGATACATGTTTTGTGAGCAGACTCTGCTCATGGTCTGATGCTACATCTATTTCTATCAAGTTTCCAAATTGCACAATTTAGACTTTAACATTGCATTGCTATTTGGTATTGTGACCAAAAATAGCCTGGCTAATAATGAAATGAAGAATGGAATGCAAATTAAGTGAAGAATAGAAATGACAAGGTAGACATGTGAGTATTGCCCAGAACTCAGAGCCCATGTGAAGATGTAAAAGATGAAATCACAAATTTTAAAACTAACTCAGCACCTCAAATTATGTTTCATATATCAGTCTATACACATTGTAATTGGTTTTCATACTTGCCAGAAAACATGACGTAAAAATTCACTAGTTAAGATGCTATTTAGGAAAAGGTAAAAAATACAATCCACAACATTGAGAAATAGTAAAAAGGTATAGTGGCCAAATCAATTATTTCAGCGTACACAATTTGTGTTGATACACTAATTATCATACAACACTTAAAGTACTTTATTATCTCATAATTAAGGATAATAGTAGTAGTTTACAATATAACTCCAAAGAACAAAAATATAGAAGTCCTTAATAAAATACTATCAATTATAATTCAATAGTATATCAATAGGACTTTACACTGTGTGCTAGAGTATATATGCTTGAAATACAAAATGATAATATAGCATTTTGTTTAAAGATAATATCACATTATATAATGAATAGATGTAGAAATTGGCAAAGTTTGGAATCCTTATGGAAAAAATTCTAAGGAAAGCACAAGCAGTAATTTGAATTTAGACTTCAAGACATATGGTATCACACATGCTTTGGAAATCACTAGCCATAAACACCAAGTTTCCAAGTCTGGTCATACCACTGTAAAATGTCAGGCATGGCATTTGAATCCATAGCCTTCCATTTTTTGTTCATAAATAAATTAGTGGAAGTTTGGATTACATGCTTTAAGATTCTATCCCATATTTTATCATCTCAAAATTAAAGAAAAATATGGAGATTTTAATCTATTAGTTATTTCTGATTGATGGAATTATTACATGCAAATTTATGAAGCCAGACTTGCCAGGAAAAAGGTTTCCCTTGGTGTATGGAGACTATTAATTTTGTAAAACTTCTGCTTACTTTTGAAAACTTATTATTTTAGTGTGGGATTTAATACATCATCAGAAACCTGGGAAGAAAGTACTGACTTGGACTACAATCACCTCCTATTCTGATAAGTCACGTCATTTAGAAGAAAGAAAAATAGAATAATTAGAGAAACATGACAGCCACTGACACATTTGCTCTCTGATTATCTGTTAAGGTCTGTTACAGGTGGGTGTAGGACCAGAATTAGAAATAATATGTTTTTCTAGGTGTTGAACTAATTAGTAAACTTCAAGCTCAATGCTGAGTTTAAATTTCTTTAAAATTTAATTTCATATAAACATTAATACTGAGGCAAAATTTAACACAGAATTGAAGAAATAATATTGAACAAGCATACTTGATAATTTCTCAAAATACTTAGTATTCATGTCCTTAAAACCATGATAAATTGTCCTTTACAAGAGAGAAATGTGAAATTCAGTTTGTAATTGACTCTGTTATGTTATTTTTTTCAAGAATGCAATATGCTGGGTGACTTTTTTTTTCCTTGCTGTTTCCCTTGTTTGTTTCCAAGATGTAAAGTCCCTATTATCTTTTAAAAATTGGATGTTTTATTTATTTGCATTTCAAATGATATCCCCTTTCCTGGTTTCTCCCCCACGAATCCCCTATCCTATTCCCCCTCCCCTTCTTCTATGAGGGTGCTCCCTCATCCACTCAACCACTCCCACATCATCCCCCTAGAATTCACCCACACTGGAGCATGCAGTCTTCACAGGACCAAGGCCCTCCCTTCCCAATGATACTAAATAAGGCCCTATTTTGCTCCATATACAGCTGGAGCCATGTGTACTCTTTGGTTGGTGGTTTAGTCCCTGGTAGCTCTAAGGTGGTCTGGTTGGTTGATATTGTTGTTCTTATGGTGTTGCAAACTGCTGGTTATCTGTCTAGTGGTTCCTCAGAAAATTGGACATAGTACTTCCTGAGGACCCAGCTATACCACTCCTGGGCATATACCCAAAAGATACTCCAACATATAACAAGGACACATTCTCTACTATGTTCATAGCAGCCTTATTTATGATAGCCAGAAGCTGGAAACAACCCAGATGTCCCTCAACAGAGGAATAGACAATGGAGTACTACTGAGCTATTAAAAACAGTGAATTCATGAAATTCGCAGGCAAATGAATGGAACTAGAATATATCATCCTGATTGAGGAAACCCAGTCATAAAAGAACACACATGGTATATACTCACTGATAAATGGATTTTAGGCAAAAAGTTAAGAATACCTATGATTCCACTCACAGATCATATGAAGCTCAAGAAGAAGGAAGACCAAAGTGTGGATGC
Organism: Rhynchomys soricoides; assembly: GCA_019843965.1. Taxonomy (NCBI): domain Eukaryota; kingdom Metazoa; phylum Chordata; class Mammalia; order Rodentia; family Muridae; genus Rhynchomys; species Rhynchomys soricoides. The sequence continues at coordinate 2,213,619 of JADRCH010000301.1, read as the reverse complement.
TTCAATCTTACTTAGAAGGGGGGACAAAATAGTCAGAGGATATAGAGTGTGAGAGGGACTTGAAAGGAAGAGAGGAGGGGGAAGGGAGGCAGGATGATGCAAAGGAGGAGACAGGGGAGAAGTACAGAGGATCAGGAAATTGATTAGAGGTGTGTAGCAATGAGGGATGGAGAACTGGGGGTAGCCACTGGAAAGTCCAAAAAGCCAGAAAAGCAAGAAGCTTACAGGACCCAATGGATGACATTAACTGAAATACCCAAGAAAGGGGAGAGAGAACCTGTTGAGACCATATCTAGAGGTTAGGCATGCCTCTGATGGGAAGATAGGGCCACCCACACAACTCCCAAATTTTAACCCAGAATTGTTCCTGTCTAAAGGAAATACAAGGACAAAGAGTGGAGTAGAGACTGAAGGAAAGGCCACTCAGAGACTCTCCCACCTGGGCATCGATCCCATCTGTAGACACCAAACCCAGACACTATTGCAGATGCCAAGAATTGTTTGCTAAGAGGAGCCTAATATAGCTGTCTCCTGAGAGGCTCTGGGAGAGCTTGACCAATTCATATGTGGATGCTTGCAGCCAGGAGACTCCAATGGAGGAATTAGGGGAAGGACTGCAGGACTCTGGTATGTTTTACAAATGCAATGCATTGTTGCATCAAGATGAATGTCCATCAGACAGCACATGTGTTTGTATTTTGAGTACTATTGATATACATTTCTAGACTGTGTGAAAGGTTGACTCCAAGGAGCTGAAGTATAACTCTGCACTACAGTGGCACTAAGTTTGTTTCTCAGTACTAATATAAAGGAATGACATGGTAGGGATGGCTCTAAGATTTGTGGTTTGGCTATGTAGAATGTCACCATAACAGGACTCAAAAGGGTGGACCTTAGATGAAATGCATAACAATGGAGAGAGGGAACTCACAGAGTCCACCTCCAATAGAAAGACAGGGCATCAAGTGGAGGGATGGGGTTACCATACCACAGTCAAAAACTCTGACCCAGAATTGTTCCTGTCTAAAATAACTGCAGGATCAAGAGAAGAAGAAGAGAGGAAGAAGAAGAAGAAGAAGAAGAAGAAGAAGAAGAAGAAGAAGAAGAAGAAGAAGAAGAAGAAGAAGAGGAGAAAGAGGAGGAGGAGGAGGAGGAGGAGGAGGAGGAGGAGGAGGAGGAAGAGCAAAAGGAAGTGGAAGAAGAGGAGACTGAGGGAAAGGCAGTCCAGTGATCAGCCCAACTTAGGATCCAACTCAAGGGAAGGCTCCAACGCTTCACACTATTACTGATGCTATGATGTGCTTATATACAGGAGCCTAGCACTGCTGTCCTCTGAGAAGCCCAACAAGTAATTGACTGAGACAGATGCAGATACACCCAATCATTCAACTGAAGTTGGAGACTTCTGTGGTTGAATTAGGGAAAAACAGGAAGAAACGGAATAGGAGGAAGACAGCATAGATAGATCAGCAGTCTCTAACATGGACCTCTGAGATCTCTCAGATACAGAACCAACAGCCAGGCAGCATATCACGAGCTGGTCCAAGGCTTCTGACACATATACAGCAAAGTACTGTATTGAGAGAAATACTAAATGAAAGGTAATATATAGCATGTTTCTGCACTGTGCTCTGGTTCTCTCATCCCCACTGGGCTGGCTGTCCAAGCACTGGCAAGAAATAACCAAACTGCTTTTGTCTCATGGAGCTCTGACTCAATTTTGTCATTAAGATAGAATATTTTCATCCATCCTAAATTAAAAGACTATGATTCTACCTTGACTTATGTCCTGGCTTTAGATTGTATGCCATCTGAAAACCATCCTCTCAAATCTGTTCTCTCAAAGTAAATAAACTGGGTTGGTTAAGAGACTATAAGTAACTTTTCACCCTGCCAGAAATCTGAGAATGAACACCATAATCTGAAACTATATAGGAAGCCTAACACAGCTTCCAGAATTGAGACAAATTATAGAGTCAGCTGCCTACCTATATAGCCCCAGTCTTCGAGAATCAGTCTTCAGCATTCTGGGCCAGGATCATTTGACAGACCTTTGAGAAACAGGAATATTAAGGACTAGCCTCTTCTGTCTTGGCAGACAACTAAGGTTAGAACTTATAGGTTAGAACTAAGCTGTCCTAACCTATAAATTGTGTCCTTTTTCTAGACAATATGTCTGTAGATGAAATGAGGCAATTCTTGCCTAGTGGCTGTCTCACCACAACTAGAGCAACACCATTGATGCTCAATTTTTTCTTTGAATCCAAGAAATGGTACTCTGTCAGGAGCAGACTTGTCTCAACAACTAGTGAATAGATTGCATTAATTTTCACATTCTTGACAGCCAGGAGGTAAGAGACTTCCAGTTTCCATCTGAGGAGGGAGTCTTCTGCCTGGGCCACCAGGGCTACATAGCCATACAGTGCTGGGAGAAAGCAAGCCGCCCAAGTGTGTGGAAAAGCCTGCGGGAGGGGGGCTTCTGATGCAGGGACTGAGGAACAGCCAGGAGGTAAGAGCCTTCCGGTTTCAATCTGTGGCTGAGTATTCTGCCTGGGCCACCAGGGCTCCATAGACAAATAGCGCTGGGAGAAAACTACCCTCCCAGGAGTGAGGACAAGACTGACTGCTCAGAGGGACCCATCTGGAACACACAGGTCACAGGGACTGAGGAACAAGGATCTGGTTTCTTTCAGTGGCTGGAGAGCAGATGTTGTGACACAGGGCTCCATACTCAAATAGAGTCAGGAGAGAGCTGGTATACCAGGAGTGCCTATACACCTTTAAGCACAGGCAAGACCAAGACTTCTTTTCAAATTTAGTGAACAAAGAGGGACCCTAGCAGAACCATCAGGACAGAGGAAACAAGGGTCAGCTGCGGATTAGATCCTTCTTGTCTGCACCCCAGAACTGACTCTGCACCACAAGTCTCCAAACCAAAATTCCACTCAGAAAGCTGGTATCCAAGGAGTATTGACACATAGGCTTGCAGGAAAGACAAGCCACAGTCAGAGAAAGTAAGACCAGCTAGCACCAGAGATAACCAGATGGCAAAAGGCAAGGGCAAGAACACAAGGAACAGAAACCAAGACTACTTGGCATCATCAGAACCCAGCTCTCCCACCACAGCCAGCCCTGGATACCCCAACATACCAGAAAAGGAAGACTCAGACTTAAAATCACATCTCAAGAGGATGACAGAAGATTTTAAGAAGGAAATAGATAACTCCCTTAATGAAATACAAGAGAACACAGGTAAATAACTGGAAGCCCTTAAAGAGGACACACAAAAATCCCTTAAAGAATTACAAGAAAACATCAACAAACAGGCAGAATTACAGGAAAACACAGTCAAACAAATGAACAAAACCATTCAGGAATTAAAAACAGAAAAAGAAACAATAAAGGAATCACAAAGGGAGACAACCCTGGAGTTAGAGAACATAGGAAAGAAATCAGGAGTTATAGATGCAAGCATCACCAATAGAATACAAGAGATGGAGGAGAGAATCTCAGGTGTGGAAGACACCATAGAAAACATGGAAACAACAGCCAAAGAAAACACAAAATCCAAAAAGCTCCTAACCCAAAACATCCAGGTTATACAGGATACAATGAGAAGACAGAACCTGAGGATAATAGGTATAGAAGAGAGTAAAGATTTCCAAATTAAAGGACCAGTAAAGATCTTCAACAAAATTATAGAAGAAAACTTCCCTGACCTAAAGAAAGAGATGAACATAAATATGCAAGAAGCCTACAAAATGCCAAATAGACTGGACCAAAAAGAAATTTCTCCTGTTATATTATAGTCAAAACACCAAATAAAGAAAATAAGGAAAGAATATTAAAAGTAGTAAGGGAAAAAGGGTAAGTAACATATAAAGGCAGACCGAACAGAATTACACCAGACTTCTCACCAAAGACTTTGAAAGCTAGAAGATCCTGTGCAGATCTCATACAGACTCTAAGAGAACACAAATGCCAGCCCAAGCTGCTATACCCAGCAAAATTCTCAATAATCATAGAAGTTGAAACCAAAATAATCTATGACAAATCCAAATTTGCACAGTATGTTTCCACAAACCCAGCCCTACAAATAATAATAGATGGAAAATGCCAACTCAAGGAGAGAAACTATACCCAAGAAAGAGCACAAAAGTAATCTTTCAACAAACTCAAAAGATGATAGCCACACAAACATATAAACAACATTGAAAATAACAGGAAGCAACAATCACTATTTTTTGATATCTCCTAATCTCAGTGGTATGAATTCCCCAATGGAATGCTACTCAGCTATTAAAATCAATGACTTCATGAAATTCGCAGACAAATGGATGGAACTTCAAAATATCTCCCTAAGCGAGGTAACGGGGTCACAAATGAATGAACCTGGTATGTTCTCACTGTTAAGTGGTTATTAGCCCAAAAGTTCGAAATGCCCAAGAGTCACTTAATAGCAACAGTAGGGCTGAGTATGAGGTCCCAGATGGAGGACTTGGAGAAGGGACTGAAGGAGCTGAGGGAGTTTGCATCCCCATGGAGTGAGCAACAGTGGCAACTGGCCTGACCCCTCCATACTCCTGGAGACTGAATCACCAATCAAGGAATACACATGGAGCGACCCATGGTTCTGTCCACAAATGCAACCGAAGAGGGTTTTGTTAGACATCAGGGGGAGCGAATGTGGAGGTTCCAAAGAGGAGATCTGGAAAGGGGAAGACATTTGAAAAGTAAATAAAGTATGAAAAAAAATCACATTCTCTGGATTTCTGACATTTTTGAAAACCTACTATCTATGTATAGTAATCTGGAATGTTCTCTGTTAACTACTCTCAGCTATTTCTAATTAAAATCTTGAAAACTCCCTAACAATAAACTCAGAGCCACTATTTGGCTATTTGGCTCTTAGTGGGTTTATCTCACATCAGTTTATAATAAGAGTTATATAAGGACTGTGTCTAAGCCCTGTACTGTTAAAATATTTGCATCAATAGATGAAATTTATACCAATTGAAAACTTTGATTTTGCATCAAAATAAATTCTGTAACAAAATAAAAGATTATGACTTCAACTTAGTAACAAACATAAAGATTTCTACCAATCGAAATTATGGCTATACAATCAATTCTTGCTATTTCATTACTGTTCTAATTATGACCATTTATAAATTCCCTAGAAAGACAACCTATAATAACCACCTCCCATCCCAAAGCCCAGGGAACTGGGACAACAACTCGCCATAACTTCTTCAAGCTGAATATGGGCATTGAGATATCTTTGAATGGGAGGGGGGAAGGGTAGGAAAAATAGGGGATTTGGTTGGTCTTAGGAAAGCAACATTAATGATTATTAAAGTCTCTGATGTCTGTTTCCTGACTGGATCCAGATGAAAATCCATGAGATCAGGAGTTCAAGTAAGTCAGTTTAGCATGTCTGACAATGGATCTCACCAAAGCTATACAATTCTGCAATATACAAATCTCAAAACAAAATTTTAGCATCATCAAGATAACTTTTTTGTTTAGTTCTCTGGAATCTAGTTCTCTGGGGGTCTTCCTCTACCAAATCTGATCCATAGAACTCTGGAAGGTATAAATACCTTAATCACCTTTTCGAAAAACTCAAAGACAACCCCATTTTACCAAATCAGCATATCCTTGAGATCAGAAAATTCTTTACATTGAACTCTCTCCCAGAAGAATAATATAACCACAAAACACACAATCACACCCATTTTTAAAGTTAAAACAATGGATTCACACTTCTATCTATACCTACTTATAAGCAGGCACCTAGTCAAGGCAGGACTTAAACCCAGAATTCCTGTGGAGCCCACATTACACAGAATTTGAGTATCTTGTAAGACATAATAGAGCAAATATATCTTTACACTATCTTTCAGCTCTCTGCCTGGACCAGCCATCTTGTTACACCAATTATCTGTTGATCTCTCTACCTGGGGCCACAGACATTAATGCTTAATACCTGATCAAAGCAAGCAATGATTAATACTGCACTATCTACTCTGGAGTCAGTGACTGATTTTCACTATCTTAGTTCCAAAACTGTGGGTGAAATTCCCTACGTGATTCAGACAGAGTATGTATGTAACTCTTTCCTAAAGGCAAATCATCCTAACATTATAAATTCACAGTTTCATTTGTCTCTTTCTTAAGAAGTAGTTAACTTCATTTTTCCCCTAAGAGCAGCCTGCAATTCCCCACAGTTGGGGACTTCACAGCCTGCTTTGTTGCAGTTCATGCTCTTGAGTCCACAAGAATCATTAGCACTACCCAGCTACTCTCTAAAAATAATACAACACTCTAACTCTCAGGCTAATAAACTTATATTTCTAGTGGATCTGTGCCCAGCCACACGTTGGTTCACCACCTATTGCTGGAAATACTAAAAAAGAAGAAATATACTTAGCATGTTCCCCCACTATACCCTGGTTCTCTCATCCCAGTCAGGCTGGCCGGCCAAGCACTGGTGAGCGATGGCTGAGCTCCATGATCTCTCCACCCAGCTCACTAGGTTCCCATTGATGGGTCACTACCATGCCAGCCCCATGCTTTAATGCCCCCATGGTCTCTGTGGTGCAAATCCAGCAAACCCACACTTTGCTCCTGTACCTTTCTCTCGGAACCTAGACAAGTGACCGAGTGAAGGAAAACTCAAGACAAACTTAGCTCAGAAACAATAGTGACTCAATCTCTGGGTGCATAAACTAAAACCTAATCTTGTAAGCCTTATCAAAATTTGATTCCTCTAGTAGCCAATCCTTGTGGATCCGCCATACCAGGAGACTCTAGTAGCTACATCTTACCTATATTTTATCCCCATTCCAAAAGGAGCCTCCCCCCCTCTCCGCTCTCTCCTGCTTCCTCTCTTCCTCTCTTTGACCTGGAACTACCTCGACAAGTCCAGTGATTGGCTCCTTTATTCATTAGGGGATAGGCTCACAAAAAGTCACAGGTATAACTCACTCCTTGTCTGAAGCCCATCACAGGTGGGCATAATTAGCAGAATAAAAAAAGCCCAGGGCTATCCACAACAGGACTTCCTGGTCTGGTCTCAGTGGGAGAAGGAAAGTCTAAGAGGCCTCAGGGAGTGGGGAGGTCTGTTGGGTGGGGGAGGGGTGGACATCCTCTTGAAAACAGGGGGAGGTGGAATGCTATGAGGAACTGAGGGAGGGAAGACCAGGAGGGGAGCAATGACAGGACTATTAAAGAAAAATCAAAGTAATAAAACAAAACAAAACAAAACAAAACAAAAAAGATGGAAAAGAAGAATATGATAGATACATACATACATACATACATAGATACATAGATAAGGAAAGAAATCTTAGGAGGGCCTCGTAAATTTGGAATTTGGAATACTAGGCTACACCTAGAATATCCTGTATCCTTGCCATTTTTTAATAAAGTTATCTTTGACTGTTCCTCAATAATACTTATTTATGGAAAATAGAAAAAGCTAAACAAATTTTTAAAAGAAATTCCACTCAGTTTAAGCAAAGAAATCTCTACAAGAACCCTTTATTTCTTTGTTTCTATCTTTCCTGTTTGCACTCTGGAGATTAGCTCCAGGGATTTCCCATGCTCACAAGTATTCTACAATGGATGTACATCCACCTCAGAAGAGTATATATTTAAAGCCACCTTGTCTTTAACCCTTAGGTTAAAAAAAGGGGCGGGGGATAAAATCTGTCTTCATATCTTCCTATACTGTTTATGCTAGTTAAAGAAGAAGTGCATAGAGTTATGTTCCTATAAGAAACATCAGTTTCCTTCATGTTTCTCTTTCCTAATAAAGAAGAAGAATCAAGCACTTTGTCAGCAATGGATCATAGGAGTTCTATTCAATAAGATATGTGGCATGAATGGAATGATAATGAAGAAAATTTTCTCCTACAACAGATACTACAACATTAAGATTTTAATCCATTGTCTTTTCCTACAAAGATATTTGAACGTAGTAGTGTGAATCATCTGACTGAAAAAAATAACATCCACTACAATAACAGGCTGAAGCAACAGGCAACTACTTCATTAGTAGTATGGTGACTTTTCCTCCATCAATACATATTTATTTCAAAAGAAGTCTCTTGCAGGACATTGCCTGATCATATAACTAAACTTGTTCCCCTCAATTCAAACAACCAGTCTCAGGCTTTCAGGTTTTAAATTGTTTAAGTTAGAAGATGCAGTATTCATTTTACCTAGGCTTATAAATTACATTTCCTTTAATAAGATACTATTCAGATGATAATGAATGTTGACAACACCTGCTTTGCAGAAATTTACAGTTTCCTTCCATTCAGGAACTCTAACTCAAGAATGGACTTTCATGATATAAACCCTTATAATGAAACAAATATTATTCTAAAAGAAACTATGTATTTTATATTTGCTAGATATTATTTTTATCCTTAACATCCATCGGGAACCCTAATATGTAGCTGAAGTTATTTTGCTTCCTTTAAAGAAGTACTAAAGGCTCAGAGTTGGTGGTGCTACCATACACAAAGTATACCAGAGTGACAAAGTGGGAAACAGAGCAAGTACTAGACATTCTTGGAATGTCACTGTGGAATACACTGAAGAAAGTGGGACTTGCTGTTTGCAAAGCAGTATCGAAAATCAGTTATAAAAGAGCTTATCTGTATAGCAAAGAGCTCATGTCCTAGGGTACTCAACAACACTTCATCACATTTTCAAATGAAACCTGAGTACTAAGGGGATTGTGGGAATATTCATATGCATGCGTTGTTGGAGCTGAGAATTTTGACATTCTTTTCAACTTAATTGTGTTTTTCAAAGTCAAATGAGCATAGAAACTCATAGGATTCTATTTAAGGTGTCTCAACTAACTCATACAAAGAGTTGCAGTTTGGGGAATTTAAAGATGCAAAAAATTATCTAAAAGGTCATTAAGAAGTTCAGTGACAGTTCACACATTAAAATGTATCAGTTTATATGCAAAGAGATCTTTTACCTAAGATATATCAATAAAGAGGCCAAAGAAATCACTCACATTTATTTATGACCAGAGAGGCTGCAAGGTGCATTGAATTTTAGTAGATATGAAAAACAAATCTTGGAGTTACAGACAGTTGTGAGCTGTCATGTGGGTCCTGGGATTTGAAGACTGGTTCTCTTCAAGAGCACTTCATGCCTTCAACTCTTGAACCATCTCTGCAGCCCTATATGAAAAACAGAGACAGGATTTTCAGTATGAGAAGGGAGAAAGAAACAGATGTTAGAGTTGTTACAGCCATGCTTGGGTGTTTGAGGGAGAATTTCTGAAACCTGGCATGAGAAAATGAGAATATAATGAATTAAAGTGTACATTATTCTTTAACTTGATTTTTATTTTTGTCTGTTTCTTACTTTAACACATGTGTTCATGTTCCTCTTCCCATCGTGTTTTCTTATCCTCTCCAAGTCCTGTCAACAACCTTTTATTCACCAACTAGTTCGTTCTCTTCCTATTTCATGTGGATTTGTGTGTGTGTATAAACACGTGTGTGTTTGTTTGTGTGTATATCATGTATTTAGTGCCATTTCAGCTAGCTTTGCTTCATGTCCATTTTTAATATTTACTTGCTTATTTACTTGCTTGATAGTTGAATTCCTTTATAATGAGATGAAACACGGAAGTCCCAGTTCTTTTAAATCCGTATCCTGATTTTCCAGTCCTGTGGACTAACTCAGACCCAACTCTACTAAGGCAACCCATCATCCACTGAACTTCATGCCAAGGACCTTAAAATTTTGGGATGCTGTTTTATATTCTTTATAACAGTGGATATTAACACTTAATTTTAAAGTCTTATTTAAATACCATAAAATACGTTCAGACATGTAGATTTTATGTTCCCAAAGCAATGTTTGTATTTTTATTGTACATGGCATAACTAGACTAGAAGAGCTCTGTTCATTTGCATAAGAAAGTGAAATAATTACCCTCTTTGAACTAATTTTTGAAAGGTAAAGTCCATCATTTAATAATTTCTATAAAAAGATGATCAAATACTAACAATTGGGTAAATTGCTTCTGTGTCACATGCTCTAAATTTAGCTTTTTCTCTATTATCTGTGAAAGACAACACATTAGAGAGGTAAAATGCAAGTCGGGGAAGCAATCCACTTCTCTGTGCCATCAGAATCCCTTTGCTGTTTTCTCTTTGATGTGAAACCAAAGAAATATGGTCCCATAGTCAGTCAACCCTGGGATCGAAATCAAGGCCAGCTCAGCTATCTTTGTGTGACACCAGGATTCAGCCACAGTTGTTGTCAAAACCAGTAGTGAGTGATTCTTCTCTCAAAATAAATGTTTATATTTTGATGATTCAGGATGATATAGGCTCAGAAGGAAGAACTGGGAAGGGATGTGATAGCAAAAGTAGGTTTACTGTGTTCTGATGGAATTTCACTCACAGAAATAGAAAACAAGTCAGATTTGGGAAACAGGCCAGTTTGCTTGGTCATGTTAGAGAGAGCCCTCTGTTTCCAGTGTTCTGTGTTCTCACTGTGATCATTCTCTAGTTCTTCAGTGGTCATCCTGAAATTACTCACACAGTATGTTAATGTACACACAACTGTATTTTTGCTAAGATTCTCAGTGAAGGAGAACATGTGTATTATTCATGTCCTTTATTGCTAAGATGATGCTGGATGCAGAGTTACTCCAGCAGATTTCATTATCTTCCCTTTTTTGTTTGTTTTGGTATATCACCTCACACATTCATAGATGAAGAAAAATGGACACCATCTCCAAATCATTTTCATGACTACATGACTTGCTTTTATGTTCTTTTTCTTTCCTATAGCGTAGAAAAGAAAATCCCCTGCTCATCTCACTACCCAAGAAACACGAGAGCACCAACAGCAGATAAAGATCTAATCTATGTTGGGTTCAAACCAATAACATTATTGTTTGAGATTTTCATTCATGTAATACTTTGAACAAATTTGCACATTTTCTCACCTTCAATCTTCTTATATTTTTTCTCCACTACCTTTGTTCTTACATCTATCTTCTTATCTCTCATTCCTCCCAACTTCATGTATCATTTTTAAATGCACTGAATCCAGTTCTTGCTGAAATAAGTGCATGGGTGCAGAGCATCCACTTAAAAGCATAGGTAGCCTCTCAGGGGATGTAACTCTGGAGGAAATTGAACCATCAGTTGTCAGTAACTCCTCAGATTGGGATGAGATATCATGAGTGCCATCCCGACATTTATAGGGTTTAAGCTACCTTGATCAGATCTTGTGTATCAAACACAGCTGCTGAGTTTATGTGTACAAAGGCTTTGTTATGTCCAGGAAGAAACATTTCAGTAGCTTATGACATTTGTAAACCTATGCTCTGCCTGGGAATAAGGAAAGTGTCTGGAGTGCTCTGTTCTCTTCACTGCTGTGTTATTTGAAGTTTCAAACATAAGATTGATTAAGATTCTATCTCACATGCAAGCAAGTACAGTCACAATTTTTAATCCTTGGATCATCAAAAGAACTTCATGGATGTTGTTGTCAGTCTAATTCTCCATGGTGTACCTCAATAAGGAACTGTCCTTTACAGTCATGGTGTTTCCTCTCAAGTGTCAATTCAGTGATCTTACTAACACAGTACCTATGCCTGCTTTCTGAAGCTTGGGGAAAATGAATCAATTCCTACTTCTAAGCCACTTACCAGAGAAGGTACTATGTTATTAAGCCTTTAATTAAAGAGAATTGCCTACAGTGCATAATTCTAAACAAGATGGGTGAACTGGATCTCTTCCACTCAGTTCTGAAGAAATGTGAGAGCAGGCATTTGACTAGACTTTTCATGAACACTGCTGAATTACTAATTTGTGATATTAGCAGAGTTACAGTCAGCTTTCAGTGTTCCTGGGCCTTGAACCAGGACTAACATGCAGGATATAGTTTTTCTCAGAATGCTTTTGAAGCACAGCTTAAGTGACACTATGAGAGGTCAGTTCAGAGATTGCTGTATCTATTATATATTTCTAGGCTTCCTCTTGGATCACAGTCTTTTACAACAGCAAAAGTGAACATTTCTCAGTTTTTACTGAGTCAGGTTTCTGATAATGTTCTGCTTTTGACATTTTCCCCATTTCCCCATAGCGAACTCAAGTCTATTTATTTGGTATAATATACATTAGTTGAGGCTTTTCTTTTCTATATGAAATACATTAGTAACCAAGTCTTTTCCACAGGCTCATTGATAAAGGAATGAGATTTTGAAAACATTGTGAGGGTCAGAAAAGCACAGATAGATAACTTTAGGCCTTATTCCTTTTTGTCTTCAGTATCTTGGTTTCCTCATTTCAGTATCTTGTTGCTTCATACAATTTTTAAAATTTCATTCCTATTTTCACATATCAGTCTTTACCCACATCCTCCTGCTGATGTCTTTTTTATCCCTTTTGTATTTTACTTATCATCTAATGTGAAATGCAAAAGAGAAAGTAAAAATGTTTCATTTTGAGGACCCTGCTACTGCGAGGGCTTCTTGTGCAGGACATACTCCTCTGGTGTACGTTACTAAAGCTTTCTTTATAATGCAGTCATTAATACCTGAAGTGGAGGAGCAACTGCCCAGTGTGCTGATGACCTAGTCATCAGATGACAGCAATGGAGGATGTGCAAATGGAATGTGTGGGCAACTTCTCTTTAGAGTTCAGAGATTTGTTAGAATTTCCATAATGAGTTTTTGAAGAAAATGAAATGCTTTATTTCTTCTGGTGAGAATGCCTTGATCTTGTCGAGATTTGATACCCCAGCATAGGGGGATGCTGGAGCAGTGGGGCAGGAGTGGGTGGGTGGGGGAGCAACCTCATAGAGGCAAAGGGATGGATGGTGATTGTGGGAGGGGGTTTGTGGAGGGGTAACTGGGAAGGGGAATATAATTTGAGATGTAAACAAATGGAAATATATATATATATATTCACAAAAAGAAGAATGTAGATGAATGAATGATGAGAGAAATTTCTGGTGTCCAAAAGGCTATATAGGGGAGCTGTCCAGGAAACATACAGGAGGCTTTCTGAGATCTGGGTTAACTATCGTCTGGCTCCTTGGTGTTTGCCTCTTTGGTATTTAACTCTTTGGTGTTTCCTGTGCACATAACTTCCTCTTTATTGTGTTCTCTTGGTGGAATTTCTACTCTGGGTCATTTTCTTGTTAATCTGTAAACTTTCTGATATTGGAACATTTTCTTCTTAATAATTTAAAACTTATATGTGCTGGCTAACTCTAGGTCATTGACACAAGCTATAATCATCTGACAGGAGGTAACCTTGATTTAAAAAATGTATAAAATAAGAGTATAGGCAAGATTTTAGGACATATTCTTAATTAGTAATTGATGGAAGAGGATTCAGCACATTGTAAGGGGTGACATCCTTGGACTCAAGTTCTGTAAGAAAAGCAGGTTGACCAAGCCATGATGAGCAAGCCAATAGGCAGTGTTCCTTCCTGGCTTCTGCATCATCTCCTACTTCCAGGTCCCTGTCCTGTTTGAGATTTTGTCCCAAATCCTCTAACGATAAAAAACGCTATGGAAGCATAAACCAACTAAACTCTTTCTTCCCCAAGTTGCTTTGGTCATAGTGTTTCATCACTAGAATATTAGCCATAACTACAATAATATGTTTGTTTATTTTGTATTCTTATAAGTGTGTGTGCACACATGCATGTGTACATGTATGTATCTGTGTTGTCTCATCATATGTAGGTACAAATTACAGAACCAATGTTTCTTTCCATCCACCATGTTGGTCATGGGGATTGAATTCAGGTCATCAGGCTGTTTGGCAGGCACATTTGCTCACTGAGCCATCTCACCAGGGATTTTCTATTCAAACTTAATTTTCTTGTATTTGGAAGATTTTGTTCTCATCTTCACTGCTACACCACAGTCCTTTAATTTCATACTTTGACTTAGTTTGAGTTACTATTGCAGTGATAAATCACCATTACCAAAAGCAAGTTGCAGAGGGAAGACTTGTTTGGCTTATACTTCCACATTACTGTTTATCATCAAAGGAAGTCAGAACAGGGACTCCAAAGGCAGGAACTAATGCAGAGGCTAAGAGTGCGGGGTACAGAATGGTTGTTGCTTACTGGCTTCCACTTCAAGATTTGTTCATCCTGCTCTCTTATAGAACTCAGCCCAGGTTGGCACCACCCAAAATGAGATGGACCTTCTACTATTAATCATTAATTATGAAAATGACCTACAGCTTCACCTACAGCCCATCTTACAGCCACATTTTCTTACGTGAGGCTCCTTCCTTTCTAGTGACTCTTGCTTGGGTTAAGTTGACTTAAAACTAGTCAGCTTATATCTCTACCATGAGTGTAAAGTTTCTGAATCTTACCTGGCTTATTCCAGACCAGGTACATAAAATGTGGACATAGTGGCAGCTCTATGATGTTGTCTGACTCTTTGTTTCCCAGGTTAAACAATGTTAATGTGATGTAAAAATGAACAGATAGGAAGAGCAAATGATCTACTGTTCTTATTAATTTTACATCATTGAATTACCGAGTTGTAGAAACACAGAGTGCTTAAAACCATAGAACAATACTACTAGCAACATTTTTTTTTCTGTATAAAGTATGGAAATTGAAATTAAAAGTATTTTAGTGTTATAATCTTTTATATTAGAATAAACTAAGAATTTTAACTAAACAATTGAAAACTGAATGAAGACATTCTCCTCAGCTTATGCACAGTTATATGGAAGCACATTTTCCCTTAAAGGTCAAACTTGTCATGGTTTTTAGACTGAACATTCTATGACTTACCATCTTAAAATGTGACCTTTACACTGCATTTTTAAACACAAAATATACTTCTGAAAACAAAGCTATTTCAAAGTGCAGATACTTGGAGATGCCATGTGTACAAATCTTCTGAGAGAATAAGCTGGCTTGAGATATATTCATAGAACATATGTAAAAATTCATATTTAGTTTAAAAATTAGCCACTCAGAAGACCACTAAAACTGATCAAATATACTTCTGCAACTAAAACTTTTCATGCTATGTATTAAAACACTTATTGCCTAATTATGACAGGTGTGGACTTAAATGATAATATGCCTGCATTACTTTTGACAATGTATTTGCTTTTGTAAAAATCCATCTGTATTTCTTTTTCATACCTTTTAAAATTATTTCTGTTTCTTAAATGATAATATATCATTTCTCTCTTCACTTTTATCTCTTCAAAATCCCCCCTGTACTCCCCTCTGTTCACTTTCAAACTCATATCTACTTTTAATTAATTGTTATTATGTATATTTATGTATATGCATATACATACATATTCCCAAATAAAATCTGTTTAGTCTGTATAACATTTCTTGTATGCACATTTTCATATTGACCATCGATTATTGAATAACCAATTCATTTGTTCATCCCAAGGAAGAGTATATACCACATTGTCAGCATCTTTTAGTTGCTTGGAATTTTTGTGTAGGTTAAAAGCCTCAGGGTATATTTATAATGAACACTGCAAGTAGAAATCTTTGAAAGAATCACTTTTTTTTTTAGAAAAAAATGTATATTCATACTGAATTTTATTTCTATGAAGCAAGATACGAAGCTGTTATAGAAATAAAATTTGGGGGAGACCTCTGCCTGGGCCACCAGGGCTCCATAGCCAAACAGCGCCAGGAGCAAGCTAGCTGCCCATATGTGTGGAAAAGCCAGCAAGAGGAGGGATCCAGACATGGAGACTGAGGAACAGCCAGGAGGTAAGAGCCTTCCTGTTTCCATCTGTGGCCCGAGATCGTTGCCTGGGCCACCAGGGCTCCATAGCCAAACAGAACTGGGAGAAAGCTAGCTGCCCATGAGTGTGGAAAAGCCAGGAAGAGGAGGGCTTCAGACACAGGAACTGAGAAACATCCAGTAGGTAAGAGCCTTCTGGTTTCCATCTGTGGCAGGAGTCCTCTGCCTGGGCCACAAAGGCTCCATAGCAAAACAGTGACAGGAGGAAGCTAGCCTCCCAGGAGTGGGGACAAGACTGACTCTTCAGAAGGACCCACCTGGAATTACCAGGTGACAGAGACTGAGGAACAAGGATCTGTTTTCTATCAGTGGCTAGAGAGCAGATCCTCTGACACAGGGCTCCATACTCAAAGAGTGCCAGAAGAGAGCTGGTATATCAGGAGTACCTACACACCTTTAAGCACAGGCAAGACCAACATTTCTTTTCAAATTCACTGGAGCAAAAGGGACCCTTGCAGAGCCATCAGGACCCAGGAAACAAGGGTCAGCTGGGGATTAGATCCTTCATGTTTCTGTCTGCACCCCAGAGCTGACCCTGCACCACAACCCTTCAAACCTGAATTCCTCTCAGAGAGAAGAAGTCTCCAAGGAGTATTGACACCTAGGCTTACAGGGAAGACAAGCCACAGTCAGAGAGAGAAAGACCAGCTAACACATGAGATAATCAGATGGTGAAAGGTAAGGGCAAGAACACAAGGAACAGAAACCAAGACTACTTGGCACCATCAGAACCCAGCTCTCCTACTACAGCCAGCCCTGGATACCCCAACACACCAGAAAAGGAAGACTCAGACTTAAAATCACATCTCAAAAGGATGATAGAAGATTTTAAGAAGGAATTAAATAACTCCCTTTAAGAAACACAAGAGAACACAGGTAAACAACTGGAAGCCCTTAAAGAGGACAAACAAAAATCCCTTAAGGAATAACAGGAGCACACAAACATACAGGCATATTTACAGGAAAACAGAAACAAACAAATGAACAAAACCATTCAGGAAATAAAAACAGAAATAGAAACAATAATGAAATCACAAAGGGAGACAACCCTAGAGTTAGAGAACCTAGGAAAGAAATCAGGAGTCATAGATGAATACATAATACAATAAATGGAAGAGAGAAACTCTGGTGTGGAAGATACCATGGAAAACATGGACACAACAGTCAAAGAAAACACAAAATCCAAAAAGCTCCTAACCCAAAACATCCAAGATATCCAGGATGCAATGAGAAGACAGAACCTGAGGATAATAGGTATAGAAGAGAGTGAAGATTCCCAACTTAAAGGATCAGTAAATATCTTCAACAAAATTATAGAAGAAAATTTCCCTAACCTAAAGAAAGAGATGAACATAAATACACAAGAAGCCTACAGAACTCCAAATAGAGTGGAC
This sequence comes from Rhynchomys soricoides, assembly GCA_019843965.1. NCBI lineage: Eukaryota > Metazoa > Chordata > Mammalia > Rodentia > Muridae > Rhynchomys > Rhynchomys soricoides. Next base: position 2,196,402 of record JADRCH010000301.1, on the reverse strand, counting down.
CAGAAAAGAAATTGCTCCTGTCACATTATAGTCTAAACACCAAATACATAAACTAAGGAAAGAATATTAAACTCAGTAAGGGAAAAAGGGAAAGTAACAAATAAAGGCAAACCTATCAGAATCACACTAGAATTCTCACCAGAGACTATGAAAGCTAGAAGATCCTGGGCAGATCTCATACAGACTCTAAGAGAACACAAATGCCAGCCCATGCTGCTAAACTCAGCAAAACTCTCAATAATCATAGATGGTGAAAACAAAATATTCTTGACAAATCCAAATTTGCACAGTATGTTTCCACAAGCCCAGTCCTACAAAGAATAATACATGGGAAACGCCAGCTCAAGGAGGGAAACTACAGTCAAGAAAAAGTAAGAAAGTAATCTTTCAAAAAACTCAAAAGAAGATAGCCACACAAACAATATAAACAACATCAAAAATAACAGGAAATAATAATCACTATTCTTTAGTATTTCTTAACATCAATGGTCTCAATTCTCAAATAAAAAGTCATAGACTGACAGACTGGATTCATAAACAGGACCCAGAATTTTGCTAAATCCAGAAAATGCACCTTCATGTTAAAGACAAACACTACCTTAGAGGAAAGGGCTGGAAAACAATTTTCCAGGCAAATGGACCCAAGAAACAAGCTGGAGTAGTCATTCTAACATCGGATAAAATCGACTTTCAACCAAAAGTCATCAAAAAAGATAAGGAAGGACACTTTATACTCATTAAAGAAAAAAATCTACCAAGAAGAACTCTCAATTCTGAACAATTATGCCCTGAATGCAAGAGCTCCCACATTCAAAAAAGAAACTTTACTAAAGCTTAATGCACACATTTCACCTCACACAATAATAGTGGGAGACTTCTCTACCCCACTATCAACAATGGAGAGATCTTGGAACCATAAACTAAACAGAGACACAGTGAAACTAACAGATGTTATGAGATTTAACAGACTTCTAGAGAACATTTCATCCTACATCAAAAGAATATAACTTCTTTTCAGCACCTCATGGTACCTTCTCCAAAATTGATCATATAATGGGTCACAAAACAAACCTCAACAGATATAAGAAGATTGAAATAATCCCATGCCTCCTATCAGATCACTATGGATAAGGCTGGTCTTCAATGGCAACAACAACAACAACAACAACAACAGAAAGTCCACGTACACATGGAAGCTGAACAATGCTCTACTCAATGATAACTTTGTCAAGAAATAAAGAAAGAAATTAAAGATTTCCTAGAATTTAATGAAAATGAAAGGCCAACTTATCCAAATGTATGGGATACAATGAAAGAAGTGTTAAAAGGAAAACTCTGAATGCTCTCAAAAAAGAAACTGGAGAGAGCATACAATAACAGCTTAACTGCACACCTGAAAGTTCTAGAACAAAAAGAAGCTAATACACCCAAGAGGAGTAGAAGGCAGGAAATAATTAAATTAATGGCTAAAATCAACCAAGTGGAAACTAAAAGAACTATACAAAGAATCAACAAAACCAAAAGCTGGTTCTTTGAGAAAATCAACAAGATAGATAAACCCTTAGCCAGACTAACCAGAGGGCAGAGAGACAGTATGTAAATTAACAAAATTAGAAATGAAAAGAGAGATATAAGAACAGATTCTGAGGAAATTAAAAAAAATCATCAGATCCTAATACAGAAGCCTATACTCAACAAAATGGGAAAATCTGGAAGAAATGGACAAGTTTCTAGACAGATACCAATTACCAAAGTTAAATCAGGATCAGATAAACCATCTATACAGTCCCATAACCCCTAAAGAAATAGAAACCGTCATTAATAGTCTCCCAAACAAAACAAGCCCAGGACCAGGTGGGTTCAGTGCAGAATTCTATTAGACCTTCAAAGAAGATCTAATACTAATAGTCTTCAATCTATTCCACAAAATAGAAACAGAAGGAACACTACCCAATTCATTCTATGAGACCACAGTTACACTGATACCAAAGCCCCACAAAGACCCAACAATAAAAGAAACTTTAGACCAATCTCCCTTATGAATTTCGATGCAAATATACTCAATAAAATTCTTGCAAACCAAATCCAAGAACACTTCAAAGTGATCATTCACCATGATCAAGTAGGCTTCATCCCAGGAATGGAGGGATGGTTCAATACCCAGAAATCCACCAATGTAATCCAGTACATAAACAACCTCAAAAAATCACATGGTCATTTCATTAAACGCTGAAAAAGCATTTGAAAAAGTTCAACATCCCTTCATGATAAACGTCTTGGAAAGATCAGGAATTCAAGGAGCATACTTAAAATAGTAAAAGCAATATACAATAAAACAGTGGCCAACAACAAACTAAATGGAGAGAAACTCGAAGCAATTCCACTAAAATAAGGAACTAGGCAAGGGTGCCCTCTCTCTCCCTATCTATTCAATATAGTACTTGAAGTTCTAGCTTAAGCAGTCAGACAACAAAAGGATGTCAAAGGGAAACAAATTGGAAAGGATGAAATCAAAATATCACTATTTGCAGAAGATATGATGGTATACTTAAGTGACCTGAAAGACTCCACCAGAGATCTGCTACAGCTGATAAACACTTTCAGCAAAGTGGCCAGATACAAAATTAACTCAAGCAAATCAGTAGCCTTAGTATACTCAAAGGATAAACAGGCTGAGAAACAAATTAAGGAAAATGACATTCTTCACAATTATCACAAACAATATAAAATATCTTGGTGTGACTCTAACCAAACAAGTGAAAGATCTGTATGACAAGAACTTCAAATCTCTGAAGAAAGAAATTGAAGAAGACTTCAGAAGATGAAAAGACTTCCCATACTCATGGATTGGCAGGTATAATATAGTTAAAATGGCCATCCTGCTGAAAGAAATCTACAGATTCAATGCAATTCCCATCAAAATTCCAGCTCAATTCTTCATAGACTTAGAATGAGCAACTCTCAAATTCATATGGAATAACAAAAAACCCAGGATAGCAAAAACTATTCTCACCAATAAAAGGACTTCTGGGGGAATCAGCCTCCCTGACCTCAAGCTGTACTACAGAGCATTATTGGAAAAAACTACATGGCATTGTTAGAGTGACAGCCAGGTAGATCAATGGACTAGAATTGAAGACCCAGAAATGAACCCACACACTTATGGTCACTTGATCTTTGACAAAGGAGCTAAAACCGTCCAGTGGAAAAATGGCAGCATCTTCAACAAATGATGTTTGTTTAAGTGGTGGTCTACATGCAGAAGATTGCGAATTGATCCATTCCTATCTCCCTGTACAAAGCTCAAGTCCAAGTGGATCAATGACTTCCACATAAAACCAGATACACTTAATTTAATAGAAGAGAGAGTGGGGAAAAGTCTAACACAAGGGCACAGGGGAAAAGTTCCTGAACAGAACACCAATGGCTTATGCTCTAAGATCAAGAATTATCTGCAAATGGGGCCTCATAAAATTACAAAGCTTCTGTAAGGCAAAGGATACTGTAAATAGGACAAAACGGCAACCAACAGATTGGGAAAAAATCTTTACCAGTCCTAGGTCCAATAGAGGGCTGATATCCAATGTATACAAAGAACTCAAGAAGCTAGACTCCAGAGATCCAAATAACTGTATCAAAAAATGGGGAAGAGAGCTAAGCAGAGAATTCTCAACTGAGGAAACTCGAATGGCCGAGAAGCACCTAAAGAAATGTTCAACATCCTTAGTCATCAGGGAAATGCAAGTCAAAACAACCTGAGATTCCAACTCACACCAGTCAGAATGGCTAGGATCAAATACTCAGGTGACAGCTGATGTTGGCGAGGATATGGAGAAAGAGGAACACTCCTCCACTGATGGTAAGAATGCAAGTTGATACAAGCTCTTTGGAGGACCCTCAGAAAAATGAACATAATACTACCTGAGGACCCAGATATTCTTTTCCTAGGCATATACCTAGAATGTGCTCCAACAGGTAATATAGATATGTTCCACTATGTTCATAGCAGCCATATTTATAATAGCCAGAAACTGGAAACAACCCAGAATTCCCTCAACAGAAGAATGGATACAGAAAATGTCGTACATTTGCACGATGGAATAAAACTCAGCTATTAAAAACAATGACTTCATGAAATTCGCAGACAAATGGATGGAACTTGAAAATATCATCCTGAGCGAGGTAACATAGTCAGAAAAGAATGAACCTGGTATGTACTCACTGTTAAGTGGTTATTAGCCCAAAATTTCGAAATACCCAATAGTCACTTTGCAGCAACAGTAGGGCTGAGTGTGAGGTCCCAGATGGAGGACTTGGAGAAGGGACTGAAAGAGCTGAGGTAGTTGGCATCCCCATGGAGGGAGCAACATTGGCAACTGGCCTGATCCCTCAATACTCCTGGAAACTGAATCACCAACCAAACATACACATGCAGGGACCCATGGTGCTGGCCACATATGCAGCAGTGGGGGGGTCTTGTTAGCCATCGGGGGAGGAGAGGCGCTTGGGCCTTAGTGTGTTAGATTCCCCTGTATAGAGAATGCCAAGGAGGGAAGATGAGGGTGGATGGGAGCGTGGGTGGTGGAATACCCCCATAGTGGCAGGGGAATGGGGAAGGAAATGGGGAGGTTCCAAAGGGGAGATCTGGGAAGGGGGAAACATTTGAAATGTAAATAAAGTATGAAAAAAATAAATTAATTTAAAAGAAAGAAATAAAATGAGTTAATTGCCATAAATATGTATTGTTTATGCCTTAAAATGTTTTAGAAATGGGAGAAACATGTTTTAAACAAAATACATTAGGTGAAACTGGAATTAGAATCTAATTGGAAAAGTAATTTTTTTAGAGAGTTAACAAAATTCCAAGAGCAAATTCAAATGTGGAACAATGTAAAAAGATTCAAAGGAAATGGTAAAGATAGACACATGCCAGACCCTGAGATAGGGTGAAGACAGAAAATAGATGAGCACATACTAGAAGGATCTGTTATAGATAGAAGGTAGATAAAGATAGATGATAGGTAACTGTGTGATTGTAGATGAAATGTAGGTAAATTACTGGTGAACTAAAGAAGATAGATACCTGTAGATGATGAACTAAGGGTAGATGAATGATATAAATATGATGATACCTAAAATGTTGAGCTTAATTTTCATGGTGGTTTTAACAATTAGGAAAAAGCTTTAATAAAACACAAAAGGCTTTGATACATAAAGGCAAATCTTCTTGATGACTGAGCACAAGTTTAGTTCTGATACACCTGGAAATGCATTTAAGTTTTGTTAACACTATTGTTTGCAAGGTTAGGTGAATGTGTTTATGACATGTCAGTAATTATTTTTTAAATAATATGTAAATTGGCAAATGTGATGCTTAGAACAGACTGGACAAAGCACCAAGTTCAATCTTCAGTAATGTAAATGAAACATATTTTTTAATTTATGACAATTTTAATTCATGGCTATATATTGAAATGAAAGACCATAGCTAGTTTGAGTGAAGACAGAAATTTGGAATATTGTATTGTACATGAATTGCAATTATACCTTATGAATGTACTTTTCTATTTCTTTTTTCAACCTCCTGCATTTATATTGAGACCTATAACTACAAAGCCTTTGACTAGTGAACTTTCCTGGCTAAAACTGTATGGAAGGGTACTTCTAAGAAGAAGGGACTCATTTTACTTGAGAAAAAAAAAGAGCACATAGCACATTTTTCTTGCTCATCATGTAAGAATCATTTCCAGATCACATACATTGTAGATCAAAGTTGATAAAACACACCAGTCATATACCTTATCGAAACAAAGTGTAATAGCACATCTCGGTACATGATGGGGTTTCATATATTAAATAAGGATTCATTGCATTGAATTGTTGAAACAATATTTTAAAGGATTTGAACATGACTGAAAATCCTTGTTTATTATGTGTACTAAATGGAACCCTTTTAGAGACCACCAGCTAACTGGTCAACCATTTGTTCTTAATTCCATCACCACTATACCTTCCTCTAATATAGCAAAGGAAGTGAATTCCCATAACCTAGAAACACAATCCTACATACTAATTTTGCTGATGTGCGCAAATGTCCAATAATATAATATTTCCCTACATGAAAACTTGCATACAATTTTTATTTGTTAAAAATAATCATTAGGCTTTATGTCCTTTACATTTACTTAATTTTGCCCTCATATGACATATATGTAATTACTCTTTTTTTTACATTAGTTATATGATTTGTGAAAACTTCGGTGAGTTAAGTAATCAGGCAATTCTTTTCGTATTTTATCTTTATATATTAGATAGAGGCCTTTTTTATTTAATTTTGCCACATGTTAGCTCTGTTATGACTCCTACTCCTCTTATTTACAAATAGATGCATTTGGCTAGTTTGCATTATTCATATGAGACTGGATTCTCATTTCACTGTGTTTTAATTTAAATTTTAATTATTTTATTATGGTGAAAGGCTATAGCAATTTAAGTATTCATAACTTACTGTGCTTAGAGCATATCTCCTCTTCCAGGACAATTTGCATAATTGAAAACCATACAATTTTCACTTAGCAATTAATAAACTACTCAGTGAATAATGATACTTAATGAATGAATGATTTCTCCCAATGAGAAGATAATTATGTAAGAATACTTTACATACAACTCTACCTGTTACTAGCCTGAATTTTCTATGCATCTGTGGGTTGGAAAGACCAGTTATGTATACAGCAATGAGGAGCACATGTAATGGAGAAAGCAAAACTATTAGCTTTTGATAATCCCAGTTGGCATAGCATGTAAGTGCTCAAATTAGATGCCACATTTGCAGACTTTAAACATTAGTTTATAGGTAATTAATTAGTGATGTACACTGGAACTCATTTTTATTGTACCACTTGGCACAAGATACCATCCACTCAACCATGTACTTAAGGTGGTAATGTCAGTAGTCTGACATTGCTCATATCAAAGTTAAGTTGATAATGATTCATATGGCCACCTTAAAATAGTGCCATTACCCTCTCCACATGTTGCATTACTCCTCTCAATAATCATGCCATTTCCCACACTTGGATCCTTTCTTCCTACATTGTTAGTTTGCATGGTTTTCAACTCCTTGCACTTTGTGAGTTTGTCTGTTTTCAATGATATAGATTGAAATGTATAGCATGCATACAAATAAATAAGCAAAAATATCCATGTACACATAAATGCATAGACATAAATCCATACACACAAATATACAAACACATATACACATGCAGAAGTGTATACACATGTATAAGTACATATACACACACATACACAGGCACATACTGAAGCATATACATGTACACAGTTCATATACATTTTAACATATACAAATACACATATATCAACACACATGAAACAATATACATATACATGGTCTGTACTGAGGGCATACAAAATTGCATGCCTATATATACATACATACATGTCATGCATGTATACAAAACACACACATCACATAAAGACACATATATAAACATGTAAACAAATACACATATACTATATATATATACTTATATATATATATATTATATAATTGCACACACACAGATGCACACACACACACACAAATGCACACCTAAAGGCACATGCACATAGACACACATATAAATACTCACATGTGTTCAATGCATACATACATATGCACACACATAAACATGAACATGCCGATTGCATGCATGTACATACATAAATGCATGCAAATACAAATACATATATAATGAATGCATACACATGACCATACACACATATTCACATGTATACATGCAAATGCACATATACACATGCACACACAGAGTGAACTAGCTACTGTAACCAGCCTGATGACCATGCCCCTTCCTAACTGATCTTTGGCCTTCACCTTTGTAATAATTTCTTTTCCCTCCTCACTCAACTGTGCATCTTTCAATTTTGTTTCTAGGAATAATATCTTCAGATGGCTTCCAAGGAAGATGTGTTCTAAGTTATGTAAAATCTCATGATCACCAGTCTATTTTTGTTCTTTGGTTACAGAACGATCTTTCTCATGACTAGCAGAATGTTTCCTTTTATCATTAGTTTTTAGGGCCTCTACCTGAATACTAAGTATTTATGCCATTCTATCTTTGAGAGGGACTCACAGCCTAATAACACGTGAAAGGAGCATTCATCCCTTATACACTTCATGACAGAATTATTCAAATGAGTTTTCTGTACTTACTGTTTGAAGAAATGTGTGTAAATGCCCATGAGAGATTATTATTACTGATAAATGTTGATGTTTTGCAGCTCAGTTTTAGCCTACAGACTAATAAGAGTATAAAAGCCTCTATAAGAGTAAATAGAACAGATGCCACAGCTCATTTACGTGAAGATGAGAGGATTTTTAAGTAAAGTGAAGTGGTAATTAGGTCTATGGAAAGGAATCAGTGCAGCTATGGTGCTTCACAGATTGTGTTTGAACTTGCTGAGTACCTGGGCAATTTTTGATGCATCTTTTTCTCTTTCTGAGAACTCGTGGGCCTTCACAGCCTTTGGGTATCTTGAGAAAATAAATAGTATTTTCAGCTCTCAGAGTGTTCTCTGAACAGCAGAAAGAACTATTTAGTTAAAGACTTAAGGGGATATGAAAAGCAAAACCTTTCTGAGATGAGCAAAAATGAGCCTTACTCCCTCTGTGGAAGTCAATTTGAATATGTCATTTTTCTTCTATGTTGTCTTTTACAGAAGCAGGGTGGGAGAAGAATATTCTCTTGCAATTAAATGAGTTATGTAAATAGGAATTTTAATGAAACAAAAGCTGGACTTGAGTTTAAAGTGTTACACTACAAAGATTTTAAATTTTCATCAAAAATATAATTTCAGAGATACATTTGAATATCACATTCCTCATAGCACATTTAAGAAGAGAGGCAAAGAGTTTAAATTTTACACAAGTAAATCTATAAATTGTGAACCTAGGGCCTCTTCCCTTGGCATTCTAGTCAGAAATGAATAAAAAAGTCTTGGGAGTGTATTGACGGGTGTTCACTTATTTGATGTTCTTTGTAGATACTGGATTGTGCTTGGGGAAAGTAGAATGGTAAGGTAAGGTCTGCAGAGACCTAGAGACAAGTAGTCTCTTCCGTCACTGTTCAGCTCTGTCTTTGGCCTGGAATAGGACCTAGGTGTTCTTATTTCATGTCCAGTCAATCACAGCAGCCATTAAATTAGTATAAGTGATGATTTTCAAAATATATATATTTATAAAATGAGGTCGAATATGTTTCTTTTTTTTTTTTTTTTTCAGAGACAAGGTTTTTCTGTGTAGCCCTGGCTGTCCTAGAACTCACTCTGTAGACCAGGCTGGCCTCAATCTCAGAAATCTACCTGCCTCTGCCCCCCGAGTGCTAGGATTTAAGGCATGCACCACCACTGCCTGACTAGAAGAGGTTTCTTAAATAACTTTTTGTTAACCAGCATAAAAACAAAAGATGAAAGGCAGTGGTATACAAAAATATTTAAATTAATAATTTGAAGCTCACTTTTAGAAAATTAGAATAACCTATACCTTTTGGCTATAAAATAAAGAGTATTTTCATCTCTTGGGGATATAGCCTATTCTTGGAACAGCAGACTGAAACATTCATTAAATTTGTATTGTGAAATAAAATGTACACAGCACATTTAGTCAATGAGTATTTAACATTATCTGCTATGTCAGAAATAAAGTTAGATATTGAATATTAAAATAATTTTTATAGAGAACATGTAACCAACATTTTATATAATCTGCTATATTATGTAAAATATTTCTTATTTAATAAATCTTATCAGATGTTAGCTATTAGAATTTCAGAAACTGTGAGCATATCTGAGATATTCTGACTACAGTGTACTGAATCTCCTATTATTTACATGTACACACTGACTTTGAAAATCACTAGACTAGCCAGATGTGGTAGTTAGCAGCTTTAATACCAGCACTTGGGAAGCAGAAATAGCTGAATCTCCATGAGTTCCAGGTCAGCCTGATTTGTACATAAAATTACTAGAATAAGGGTTATGATCAGAAGCAGAGACAGTGCATTATCCCATTTGTGGAAATATAAATTTTCTCATTGTTGAACATGAAGATATTTTATGCCCTCCTCCCCAGTGTGTGTGTGTGTGTGTGTGTGTGTGTGTGTGTGTGTATGTGTGTCTATGTAAATCTCTCTCTGACTCTCTCTGTATTTCTCTTTGTGTCACTCTGTCTCTGTTTTTCTCTCTTATGGTGTGTGTGTGTGTGTGTGTGTGTATGTGTGTGTGTTTAATGCATTAACCAAATTGCTGATAGATGCCACTTAAATGAGCTGAACCATCACCAACACTCTTTACACAGAACCATAGAGCATCTCTAAGCAAAGCCCACAATGTATGATTTAATAGCGGCCTATTTTGGTTCCTTACTGTACCTCCACCATGGACAAAATTCCTTCTACAGCATGCTCCCAGCCACGGTATATACACAAATCAACAGATTCCCATTGGAATGTGATTTGTTTGTGCAGAAGTAGCATTCTATCCCACTGTTAATCCAGGAATCCCAGATCAGAATCTGGCTTCTCAAGTAGGAAGAGATTTAACCACAGCAGGCTTTCACAACTAAGTACCAAAGTGATTTTGATGTGGAGAATTTTTTTGAAGCATACAACTCTCCTGGATGATGGCTTGTTTCTTTTCTCTGTGCCTAAAGCTTATTAACCTCATGGTTCTAACTGATGAACAAATGTTGCTGAAATGCACCAGTAGCAAGCAGACAGCTAATTTTCAATATTTGTCAATTAATTAATCTGATAAAATCCCATCCAACAATATTTACAAATTATGTTTTAGTTATAATTGGGAAATATTAGAAGTTCTTTAAATAGCTCATTTTTATACATGGAGTCAGGTTATTGAAGAAAATTAATTTCTGATTAAGAAATGATGTAGGAAACTAATTAAAAATATAGTAGATGATTTTGAAGTTAAATTTCCATCAGTATTGTTATCCAAATTTCACTTTCTCTTTGACATATGTTTTAAAATTTAATAACTCTTAAGGGTTACTTCTGCAGCTAAAAGAAGACATTTAATTTTATTTCAGTAATTTTAAATGGTTGTATTTAGATATCTATATTTCCTTAGAGATATGCTATTATAATCCTTGATAACAGAGTTTAAACCATTTAGCTCCTTTTTGAGAATGTATCAAACATTGCACATTCAGTAATATTTTTCCTTCTAAATTGTATACATTTTAGATTTTCAATATTGAGTTCACTAAAAATTTATCTTGAATTATTTCATGCAAATAATAAAATATGTTTTTCTCATGAAGGTGTGTCATTTTAGATAATTTTCTCACTTTTATTACAAAATAACAGACAAGATAAACTAGAAGGATTGTAATTTTGCTTTGTACATGGTTTTATTTAGGAATGGTCCTGATGGGTTTCAAAACATGAGCAGAGCATGATTGTTGGAAATCCTGAGGAGAGAGATTCTTCAACTGATGATGGATAAGAAGCAGGATATGGTGATTGGATGGGGTTGGGTATAATATACCCAAAATTTGCCCCTAGTTATACACCTCTTCCTGCTCTACCATGCTTCTTAGAGTGTTCAAAACCATTCACAATATTGCCTCCAGCTGTATAGGGACCTTCTGGGACATTTCAAATCCAAAACCACATATATGAAAATGGACATAGTTCACTGACAATGGGATTAAGGATTTTGATTTTGAAACATTTTGAAATTAGCCAATAAAAACGTAGTGGGGAACTTTACTCTTCTTGTAAATTTCTATATTTTCGAAAGACGCAGTCCCTATTATTCCTTTTAGAAATTACATTTAAAAACACACAAATATCAGTTGGTTGGAAGTAGGCAGAGAAGTTGACTCTGTTACATGCCTGACCTGAAAACCCTATACTGACAGTAGGGATGCCTAGCCTACTAACAAAACACTGGACATGCAGTGATAACTGTCTCTTTTTTAAGTTATAGCAGCTTACAAGTTAAGCTTCAATGACTATCTAGCTAAAGTTATAATTAATAACCTTTTGGAATCACTTTTTAAAAATAAAATGGTTTCTACACCCCAGCACATAAGTCTGTCAGAAGAGTCCTCCTTCACTAGAGGCCACACTGGTACTCAGAACCACCAATAAGACACCTCCCACCTCCTGCTAAGATTCTTTAGAATGAGTTCAGCATCTTCAAAAGCACTTGGATAAATATTCCAGCCTAGAACACTGGCAGAATCCCCTTGCCCTAACAGAGGCCAAGTAGGTAACTGGAACCCCAAAGTCTAAAACAGTATCCATAACCCCAAAGGTAATACTGGCACCCAAAATGACAGAAGTGACAAAAGCCACCCAAACCCTAGCACAGACATTCTACTGGACTTGATGACTGTCCAGATATCACATAGACTTAGGGTAAAACCAAATACCACTGGTCTAAAAGGAAAAGTAACACTAAAATAACTGAAATGACTTCCAATGATTCTTTGATATACTTGTAGATCAGTACCTTATTGAGCCATAATCACAAAAGGTTTCTCCTTCAGAACATAGAAAGAAATATGGGAGATCACAGCCAGACATTATGCAGAGATAGATGAAATAGTGAGATAGATGAGGGGGGGGGGAAAGAGAGAGAGAGAGAGAGAGAGAGAGAGAAATCTTAGAACAGAAAGCTCTAAATAGGAATATATCTACCTATTCCTTGAAAAGTTAAAGGAACCAAGGAACCTCACAGAAGGAGTAGAGGAGACAGAAAGGACTCAGGACACCAGAAGAACACCAGGACAACCTCTAAAACAACTGAGCAAAGCTCATATGAGGTAATTAACAAGATAGTGATTAGAGTCTTCTGCATGTATGTGATAGCTTTCAAATTAGTGCTTTTATGAGACTCCTGAATGTGTAAACAAGTGGGTCTCTGATTATGTCTCTTTATTTAGGGCTTCTTTATTTTTCTTTTGGCTTCTGTTATCCAAATGTGATATGATAATTTTTAATCTAACTATATTTTATTTCTTAATGTGTTGTTGTTATCTCTTCGAAGCCTGTTCTTTTCTAATGAGAGACAGAAAGGGAGGAAACCTGGATGAGGGGGATGTAGGGAAGAAGTGGGCAAAGTAGAGGAAGGGAAATTGTATTCAGATTATACTGTGTGAGAACAGAATAAATGTATAATGAAAGGGGAAAACATAAATTATAAAAAGAATAACAAAATAAGTAGCAACTAGGTGAGAGAATATTGGATGACTTTGATGGAAGAGAGAATGCTGAAAACAGCAAACATAGAAAAATAATAATTAACAAAAGAATTTATTTTAAATCATCTCACTACTTCTAATGGGATCTGTGTTGTCTTTGAAAGTTTGTATATAGACATCTTGTGTTTTTAAGGATTGCCTTTGCATCCATCAGCATTTTGCAATTTGGAGCAATTATATTTTACATTGCAATTTAAAATTAAATTTTAAATTACAATTTGCATTTCACATTGAAGGTGGTCTAACCAATGAGGAGCTGTGATTCCTTATAGATGAGCAATAATTAAGCAAGGGAGACCAAAACTTGCTTCTTGAAGCATATTAAAATGACTATTTCTGAGTCTCTCATTGGTAGTGTGGCATAGACAGCATCTCTCTGTAGTTCTGGTTTTCTCAAAGATAACTATGTAGACCAGGCTAGCCTCAAACTCACAGAGTTCTTCCTGAATCTCTCTCCAGACTGCTGGAATTAAATGTCTGTGCCACTGTGCTTAGTTACTGGTTTTGAGATAGTCCAGTCTTCTGTTTAATATTATCTCTGTGCTACGTTATATAAACATAGTTGAACAAGCATAAAATTTGGGAATGTTTTGTTTTTAGATAGACGATAGAATCACTGACTTAAAGAGTTTGCTCTTTCGAACACATTCTTGACCAACACTAAAGTTTATTTAGACCACTGTAGACAAAGTTGACCAAGCCTGCTCAGTCAGTCAACAGGTTCTCCATTGCAGGAGTGAGGATTGAAAAGAAAGAGCCTATGAGACAATACTGCAGCATGGCTTCAGTTAATTCTGAGACAGAAGGCAGGTTTACATTTTCTCAATCCACTTTTATACCATTTTAGATACAAGCAAGCAATTAGGTCAGTTCTAGGTTGAAGAACAAACAATACAATAAACAAAGAACAAACAAGGCAGTAAACAAAGTCCTGTGATCATTCCCATGATCACTGTTTCTAAAGGCTTATGTGGATGACCAAAATAAGAGCCTACTTCCTTGTCCTAGAGCAAAGTAATATTCATGCCTGAAGCCTACTTCTTTGTTCTACCCTAAGATTAAGATTCCTACCAGAACTTACTTCCTTGTCCTTTCCTAAAATTAGATTCCTGCCTGAGTTTACTTCCTTGCCGTTGGCCTAATGTCAGATTCCTGCCTAAAGCCTGTTTAGTTGTCCTTGGTCAAAATATCAGGTTCTTGCCAAGCAAGCAGTCCTGAAAGGCTCTCCACTAGTCATTAACTGATCATCCTTATACCAATATTTCCTGTCTCAAATAAATACTACATAAAACCAAAAATTTCTGGAAACGACAAGAAGACACCTGATCATTCCAAAATAGGTATGCTAACATGCTGCTGATCTAACAGGGAATAAACTCTTAACAACTGGAAACAGAAAGTATTCTAGGGGGAGGAGGTAATCAGTGAACTGGGAGCTCTCATATTGATCTTACCACAAAATGACACTTAGAAAACAAAAACAGCTTGGAAAATAGAAATGGTACTTGGTCTGTCAAACAGAAAATTTTCAACAAGGTCTATGAGTTTAAACTGATTGCTTTCTAATAGGCCTGATTTATTGTGAATCTGAGGAGGAAAAGACAGAGGTGAGTGGATCAAAGTACAAGCTCAATTAGCCCAGTTCACCACTTCAACTCAACAGGCAATTACAAAAAGAGAACAAACATCTCAGTATACACTTCACTATAAAGGGCAAGATTCTATGTGAATGGTGTCCTTAACTCACCAGACCACTAGTAGAAGTTTTTTTAAAAATAAAGAGAAGTAGAGAATAAACGAGAGATGCATATATTCATGCATAATTTATGTTTTAAGCTTTAACTTATGTTTTAATGGGAAATAATATAATTTGACATAAGTAGAGGTTATATACAAATGTTCCACAAACTAAGAATATACAGATAAAGCTAAAATTGTCAAAAGTCATGATAAGGATTATCAAACATTTGAGAACAAAACAACATTAAATTTATAAGTATGAAATGTATCTAAGAGAATAGCCATTATTTAATGTTTCCAAATTTTTGCATGCTGAAAACTGGAAATGATGAAGCAAAAGACAGATGATATTGAGAGGCTTAAAAAGACAGCATAACTCACTCCATCTTGATTTTCAGATTCCATTTTGTGCCGGACCTACTTTGAGGGCCTGTGAACCTAAATATCTGGACTGAAGGTGCAGACTGTTCCAGGAACTATTGATATTTTGGTGGACACTGGAGCTCAAAATTTGGAACTGATTAAAGATGAAGGCCCATTCTCTAATCAAAATACCGGGGTCCAGGGAGCTACAGAAACTAAGCAATATCTATGGACCACTCAGAGAAATGTGGACTTGAGAAAAGGAAAAATATCCCACTCTTTCATAATAATACCTGACTGTCCTTACCCACTTCTGGGGCAAGAGTTATTATTAAAGATGCAAGCCCAAATATGGTTTATAGAATTTGGTAACCATATCTCTGACTCCAGAGGGATGCCAATCCAAGTCCTGAGTCTTGATATTCTAGCTGAGGCAGGGTACAGGCTTTTTGAGGAGCCTGTATCTAAAGCAGCCACAGGGATGGACACCTGATTGAAAAAGTTTTCCAAGACATGGGCAGAGACAGGAGGCATGGGACTAACCAAACATAGAGTCCTGATACTGGTTGAATTGAAACCAGGGACAGACCCCAACATGGTTAAACAATACCCAATGTCATTTCAGACACACAGGGGTATTACCCTTCACATCCAAAGACTTTTGACTGAGGGAATTCTGAAACTCTGCCACTTGGCCTGGAACACACCACTCTTGCTCATAAAGATGCCAGGTACTGGGGATTACAGGCCAGTCCAAGACCTCAGAGAAGTGACCACAGAGAAAGAGGTAATTTGGGCTGAACCCCTTGCACCAGAAACTTCTACCCAGGAGGCTGAACTAATAGCATTGACTATTGCCCTAAGGTAGGGGAAAAACCAGGTGATTAATATTTATACTGACAACAGATACACCTTTGACACAGCACTTATTCATGGGGCTATTTACCAGGAGAGAGGACTCTTAACAGAAGAAGGAAAAGTCATTAAAAACTCTGAACACCCTATGGCTTCCCAAGCAAGTGGCAATAATACATTGTACAGGCCATCAAAAGGGAAATTCTCCCATAATGAGGGGAAACAATTTAGCTGACAAGACAGCATAAGAGATAGCCTTAAAAGGAGACTACACCATAAATGAAAATGCCATAATAATACCAACTCTCCCAGAGCCACCAAATCCTCACCTGCTCTCCAACCCACCATATATGGAGGGAAAAATTACATGGGTTAACAAAAAGAAGGATCCAGATAGAGAATGAATGGTGATATGATGGAGAAAATAAATTAGTCTTACCACAGGCTTTGGCTAGAACTATACTTCAGAAACTGCACAGGACCACCCATTTGGGAACAAAGAAAATGTCACAGCTGGCAGGACAGTCTTATTTAACCACAAGAGGCCTCACTAAAATGATAAATGAAATAACTACTGCTTGTAAGACCTGCCAGATGACCAACATGAGTTCTACTGCTGGACCAGGATTATGCCAAAGAGGTAAGAAGCCAGCGGCCCATTTGGAAATAGACTTCACAGAGATCAAACCAGGAAAATTTGGATGCAAATGTTTACAAGTGTTTGTCGACACCTTTTTGGGATGGACTGAAACATTCCCAACCATGGCAGAAACGGCAGCCATTGTTGCCAAAAAGCTTCTGGAAGAAATTCTCCCAAGGTATGGTTTTCCTTAGACTATAGGGTCAGATAATGGACCGACTTTTATGTCAAAGATAAGTCAGGCAGTAGCCAAAGCAATAGGGGCAGATTGGAAATTGCATTGTGCTTATAGGCCCCAAAGTTTAGGACAGGTAGAAAGAATGAATAGAACCCTAAAAGAGACCTTAACTAAATTGACCATGGAGACTGGCAGGGACTGTGTGACCCTCCTTCCCTTTGCCCTATTTAGGGTTAGGAATTCTCCATATCAGATGGGATTGATGCCCTTTGAGATTATATATAGGTATCCCCCACCCATAATATCTAGCTTGGCTATTGATGCCAGTGGAGATCTCTCTAATGAAGAACTCTTACAGAAAATTAAGTGAATTAGATGGGCCCATGAGCAATTATGGCCTAAACTCAATGCTTTATATAACACTGGGTCTCCCCCTCAGTCCCATCCTTTTCAACCAGGTAACCGGGTATACTTGAAAAGATATTGGAAAGATACTCTAATGCCCCGTTGGAAAGGACCCTACATTGTGATCCTGGCCACAACAACAGTGGTGAAAGTTGATGGAATAACAGTCTGGATACTCCAGACTCACCTGAAGAAGGCAGACCCACCAGATACATCAACATCATGGAAAGTTCAAAGAGGGGACAACCCTCTAAAGCTGAAGATTTCCCACCTACGAGACAGGTGATATTTTTGCCTTTACTCATTCTATGCCTCTGCTTGCCCTCTGTTTCTGCTAGCAATAAGTCCCCACATCAGGCAGTGCAAGTAATATGGGAGCTTACTAATTTAGAAATCGGAGACTTATACACCTTAGCCACCAAGAGTGATTCATGGGGAGGAAAAGACAGATGGTTCCCAGAAATGGTTTCAGTCCTGGTTTGAATGCTCTCCATGGCTCACAACTCTGATTTCCACACTTATAGGGCCACTAATGATTTTATTTCTACTCTTTACCTTTGGGCCATGCATTTTAAACAAGTTAGTCCAATACATGAAAGATAGATTGTCTAGTATCCAACCGATGGTGCTCAGACAACAATATTACCCCCCTTTCATATAGCAATCAAGAATTTGAGGACAACCTATCCCTCTACACCATCGTCCTTGTTCAGCAGAAAGCAGTTACAGAAGAGACCATCGTCTCTATTCCTGGTGGTTCAAGAATGAACTCTAGGAAAAAGAAAAAGGGGAGGAGAATGACAGGCTTAAAAAGACAGCATAACTCACTCCATCTTGATTTTCAGATTCCATTTTGTGCCTGATCTACTTTGAGGGCCTGGGAACGTAAACTCCTGGACTGAAGGTGCAGACTGTTCCAGGAACTAACCACATCCTTGACCAGCCTTGTGTAACATCATTGTTCTGCAAGCCTTGATGGATTGCAAGCCTTGACTAAAATTTCCCAAGCCTCAGTTTCCAAGCCCCCACCTGCTTGTGGTTTTTGCCCTTAAATACTCAGTCATTTCTGCCCTTAGGATCACCATTTCATGGTGGTCCAGCTCAAGATGTCTAATTAAAAATCCTTCTTTGCTAATTACATCGGTGTCTTGTCCTGTTGGTCTCACTTGGGTACTGAGTTGATGGTTCTACAGTATACATAATTACAAGCTGAGAGAAAAGAAAATAAGAAGAAATGAACTCAAAACAATAGCAATCCTACAGCATACATCACTGAAGAACATCAAATTAATTTAAAAGCTAGAAAGGGTAGAAATGCACACAGAGTCTAGGTGATGACTGTGTCACACATTCACAGGGTCTGATTTATATTCCTTTCTTTGATGTCTCTCCCAGCAGTGTTCACCTCTTGTGCTTAGCCTGCCCATGCTTTGAGTGACAAAACCCTTTAGGCTGGGTGACTTGAGACTGATTTCTCTGGGTTCTGAAAGTTTTTTTAAATCTAAGTTCAAGTTCAAGGTATGTGCAGATATAATATTATGTGAGCTTTGCTTCCTGGTATGCAGACTTTTTGTGCCCTTTCAAAAGAGTAGAGAAGATGATTATGTTTTGTTCTCAAGCTGTGATCTTCTCATGAGGGCTTCAGCCTCATGACCAGATTAACTCCACAGAGGTCCTACTGCCTAGTATTTGCATACTTTGAAATAGGATCCTGTGAGTATTCGCTGGGGAGATATGAGCAAATATGTTTTTTTTTTTTTTTTTTTGTGAATCAGGCATCAAGGCCATACTCAAGAAGCAATTCTAGGAAGTCCAACTTGGTAAAACAGTGAGCTTACTCAGGGTGATTTACAGATGCATGCCTGAGGCATTATTTACAGAGAAGAGGTACGAAGTTATTTACATAACACAGATGAGGTGTTCTTTACAGAAAAAAAAAAAGGCTGAAAAATATGTGCTTCACCAGAAATCCCACTCCTTCCAGCTTACAGCACTGTGAGAACTTCATGGCAGCTGCATCAATGGGATGAGTGCCCACTCAACTCTATCACTTTCATATTCTGTCTTCTCACTCTTGGCCACTTTCATAGAGAGGGATACATGTGAATGAGAATAGAAGGGGAGAGACTGGAAGTTCATGGCATGACTTCTTACTAATAGACATACTAACAGGTCTGGTCTTTCTTTGATGGTGTCATGTGGGTTAGCTCAACTGTTGTGTTATAGAGATGCCAATAGATGTGATATGTTTGAAGGGCAAGGTTCCACAATATAAGACTGCAACCTTCATCTTTTTTGGAAAAATATAATTTCATATCATAATATTGTACAATATCATGGTCTATGAGGAAAACTATGAAAATAAAACAAATTCAGCTACAGTTGGGAAAATATCTTCATGAATCTTATATCTGAAAGAGCACTAATATTCAAAATATATAAATAAAACCTCAAGAAGGTTGACACCAACAAACCATATAACACAATTTAAAAATGGGGTACAGAGCTAAACAGAATTCTCAAGAGAGGAAGCTCTTTTTTTCTTTTATTTATGTATTGTTTAACACTCTAGATTTTATTCCTTCCCACTGTTCCACATCCTATACCTTCTCCCTGCACCCATCTCCACGAGGATGTCCCCACCACCCATCCCTCACCCCACCAGACCTCTAAAGTCCCTGAGGCTTCCAGTCTCTTGAGAGTTAGGTGCATATTCTCTGATTGAACCCAGACCCAGCAATCAGGGAAATGAAAATCATTGAGATTGCATTGAGAATGGCTAAGATCAAAACTTCAAGAGACAACATAAGCTAGTGAGGATGTAGAATAAGGAGAAAACTCTTCCATTGCTGGTAGGATTGCAAACATCTACAGCTACTCTAGAAATCAATTTGGTGGTTTCTCACAAAATTGGGAATAGTTCTTCCTGAAGTCCCAGCTATACGGCTCCTGGATGTATACCCAAAAGATGCACCATACCACAAGGAAACATGCTCTACTGTTTTCATATCAGCCTTATTTGTAATATTCAGTAACTGGAAACAACCCAGACACCCCTCAACTGAAGAATGGATACATAAATTGCCATTCATTTACACAATAAAATACTACTCAGTAATTAAAATCAAGGACATCATGAATTTTGCAGGTGAATGGATGAAACTAGAAGATAACATCCTCAGTGAGGCAACCCAGACCTAAAAAGACATGAATGGTATGCACTTACTTATAAGTGGATATACTGGCTGGTTTTGTGTCAACTTGACACAAGCTGGAGTTATCAAAGAGAAAGGTACTTCAATTGAGAAAATGTCTCCATGAGATCCAGCTGTAAGGTATTTTCTCAATTAGTGAACAAGGGGGGAGGGCCCCTTGTGAGTGGTACCATCTGTGGACTGGTAGTCTTGGGTTCTATAAGAAAGTAAGCTGAGCAAGCCAGTAAGAAACATCCCTCCATGGCCTCTGTATCAGCTCCTGCTTCCTGACCTGCATGAGTTCCAGTCCTGATTTCCTTTGGTAATAAACAGCAATTGGAAGGGTAAGCTGAATAAACCCTTTCCTCCCCAACTTGCTTCTTGGTCATAATGTTTGTGCAGGAATAGAAATCCTGACTAATACAGTGGATCTTAGGCAAAATGTACAGGATACCCATAACTCACTCTACAGACTCAAAAGTGATAAACAAAAAGGAAGGCCTAAGTAATAATGCTTGAATCTCACTTAGAATGGAAAACAAAAGAAACATGGAGGGAGGGACCTGGATGGGAGAGGAGATAGGGAGGGGAGTTGGGGCTGTTCATAATCAAACTTGAGAAAAAGCAGAAGACAGCACCAGAGTGACAGGAGAATGAATGGAAGCAGCTGGCAAGAGAGGAGAGAGCATGTCTAGCATTTGTCAGAGATCTAAGATAGGGGAGGTTCCCTGGAGTCCATGGGGGTGACTTTCACTGAGACTTCTAGCAGTAGGGATATGAAACTTGAAGGCACCGTCTCCAGTAGCTAGGCTGGACCACCACTGGAGGAATAAGGACATCAATACACCAAAAAATTTCTACTCGAAATTTGTCTTGTCTACAAAAAATCCAGGAACAAAGATGGAGAAGAGACTGAGAATTGCCAACCAATAACTGGCCTAATTTGTGACCCATGCTAAAGGCAAGTATCAATCCCTAACAATATTAATGATATTTTGTTATGCTTGCAGATAGGAGTCTAACATAACTGTTCTCTGAGAGTCTGCACTCAGGACCAGATTGAAACTGATCAGAGGCTCACAACCAACCAATGGATGGAGCAGGGTGAGTATTATGGAAGAGTATGGGAAAGGATCCAGGGACTGGAGTGGATAGGATCTCTGCAGGAAAATCAATAGAGTCAACTAACTTGGATGCTTAAGGGCTCTCAGAGACTGAATCAAAGAGCATACACGGGCTGGACCTAGCTCCCCTCCCCTGTACATAAGTATCATATGTGCAGCTTGGTCTTCTCATGGGGCCCCCAAGAACTGGATGGGGGCTGACTTTGTTGCTTGTCTGTGGATCCTGTTCCTCTAACTGGGATGCCTTGTCTGGCCTCAGTGCTTGCTCTGCAGAGACTGGATTTCCCAGGATTGGGGAACACCTACCCTCTCAGAAAGGAAGAGGAAAGGATTGGAGGGAGGGGGACTGGGGGAGGGACTGTGTTAGTTGGGTATCAGAAGGACAGGGACATTGATCTGGATGTAAAATAAAGTAAATAAATAAATAAGAAAAATAGTACAAAAATCAAATAAACACATAAAACAAAACAAAACAGGAACATGTAGAGCTGTAGTTAACATCATGCAATTAGTATTTATTTAAAAATGTCTTGTGTGATTGGATTCTGAAGAGGTTAAATAGTAAATTCTTCAATAATCTGTGGAAAACAGATGTAGGAACTAATAGATAAAAAGGAGCCTACAAAAAGGACATGATTGAAGAAGGTTTCTCTAAGCAAGATGAAGGAATAGTTTAGCACCACAGCTTTCTATTTCCACAGAAGCTTAAACAAAGACAGAGAACGGGAGATTTAGGCTGTTATAGAGATCAAAGAATGCATTGAAGGAGATTGTGAGAAAGCAAAGCTGCTACAAATGAATTGAAGGATGTTCTAAGTTGTATAAATGGTTTGGATGGATTTAAGATTCCTACAAGACACTAGTGCTGGTGTATAATGATTTCTGCGAGAGCTTTATAGCTAGGTAAGAATGTGAATTTGTATGTCAAACAATTAACAAAAATGAAACACCTGGTAAAACTAATCCAAAATATTATTAATAGATATCTTCATAAACACGTGTGGTGACTAGAAGCCAAAAGATTGTGCCCAACCCTTAAAAGTGAAGCTATGTTTACATAGAATAACATGAATGAAACTTGGGGGCCTTAAACTCAGTCAGCCATAAAAAGAATGCTTAGAGGGTCAAGGGGAAAAAACCAACTCATTTATTTAGACAGAAAACAGAATCTTATTTAACCAGTCCAGGTAGATGAGGAGAATGAAATTATGATTTAAGTTGTGTAGAATTTTAGTGTAATTATATATTATAAATAAAATTTTGAAGATAAATGATAATGGTAACTCCTGATGTGGCCATTTCACTACCAGTGAATTTCACTCATAAAATTGGTAAAGTGTTTAATAGCTGCATGCCTCTTCACTGAGAACATACCAAACAAAATCAAACTAAGGACAGTAGAGATTATTTTGGCTCTCATAGTAAGGGTGTAGCAGGGAGGTCATAGTGACAGAAGACTAACTTTTAAATGAAGTCACATTGCCTCTGGGATCAGGAAGCAGAAAGAGATGAATAATTTTGTTCAGTTCATTGTCTACTTTTATTTGGCCAAGCACCCCAGTCCAGGAATGGTGCTACTCACATTATAGTCTTCACATCTATTTTAAACTCATCAAGATAACCCCTCACAACCCAGTAAGAAACTAATGTAATAAAAATATACTCTTGCAAGCATGTTGGAGGCTAACCTAATCAAGCTAACCCATCAGCAGCTTGCTCAGAGGCACATCTCCTAGGTGGTTCTACATCTGATCTAGTAATTAGATTTACTATCACCAATTATAAAATTTATGCTTCTTTTATTTTGCTTGCTAAATACTTTTCAATATTTGTATTTTATTTCTATGTGGATGATCGTTTTGTCTGTATGTAGGCACTGCATGTCTGCCTGGTGCTCTCTGAGACCAGAAGAGGGCATCAGATCCTCTGGAATTAAAGTTATGTATGTTTTTAGTTCTCACAAGGAGGACTCTGAAAGAGCAGAGTCCTCTTTTATGACCGATCTCTGCATTTTATTTTATGTAAATATAGATAGATACATTTTACAGAGATTAAATATATTTTAAGTGAAACTTAATGAATATTATATGTAGACTCTAGAAAATACATGTTTTGTGAGAAAAATCTATAAAGTTAGTCAAAGCAGTTAGGTAAGAAGCTATTTTATATCAAACATAGAACGAGTCAGCCAATAGATGCATTGGGTAGACAAATCCTTTAGAGTTATCCAGTAAAGGACCTGGGAGAAACAAGTTGTGGAATCGGAGAAAACAGTCTATTCAGAAAATAACTTCATTTTATCTCCATTACACTTCAGAATGTTATAATGAGGAAAGCTTGTTCTTAGTCAGCAGTAGACAAAAATTTTATGATTTATGAGACTGTGATGAGTCAGCTGTAAGGTCCAAATCACACTTGCTTAGAAACACCAGGCAAAGCCCAGAAACTCTACTGAAGATAGATATATATCAATTAGAGAATAATGCCTAGCTATGGCTATGGTACAATTCCTTCCAGTATAATTTTTTAAGGCACAGATTTGCCTATACTGTGGAGATTACACTGATCAGCAAATTTTAATGTTTGGCCTTCCTAAAGCAACCATCTATCCACTACTTTGTTCACTGACAGTTATTGGTCAGCACATACTACTTGTAATTAGTCAATGGAATACATCATGACAGACATATATTACATATTATCTCATTAAAAGACCTCAGAAACCTTGACTTCTCTTCTAATGTTTACTGGCAGCTTTCAAGACATATTCCTTCTTATTTTTTCATACTAAATGTTTAGGGTATCCAAAAGAATAACAAGTATTTGAGACTAGCAAGATACAAAGGAATCAACTTTTAATCCAACTTCCTAACTGCAGTGAAACCCAGAGCTGCCCAAATGATCTTAAATGCCTCTTATCCCTATGCCTGTTTTGTTTGTATAAACTTGATCCTGTGGCCATAGTAGCACATACCAGTAATACTATAACTGGGAAGGCAAAAACAGGAGAACTGTGAGTTTAAGGTAGCATGGGCTGCAAAAGGAAACATGGTCAAAACAAGCAAACAAAGACCAACAGTACAAGTATAAAAAATAATTCCAAGAAAAGGAGTTGATGTATGATGGGTACACATACAAAACAACAGCATCTTCCAATCATGTGTTTTAATCTTTCTAGTTTTGTTTCATGGTTTTATTTTAAGCTAGATTTGTGGCTATGTTAGACCTGATAGTTTCAATCCCACTCTGAGATCTCGATTGTTCTCTGTTGCCATGAGTCAGGGTTGAAACTAATTGAATGTGCTGCTGTCCCTTGCTTTCTCAAAGTAGTAATGCTATTCAGCTATTCCGTTGTGTAACCCTTATAAACACAACGGTGTTGTCATCTCATTCTCAGATCACTGTCTCCCTGTCTTCCTGGACACTGTCTCCCAACAGCCACCTGTGATTCCACTTTTCCTGGCTCTTTCTCAGATCAAGGTGATTTAGTAATTACTAGTTCCTCATTCTCTTCCCTGGACTCTCTTTTTCAATACTCTGAGAATATGTCTCTCCAGGGTTTACTCTACTATTAAGTGAGAAATCAGTTATAGGATCAGTTGCTTTTGGTTGTCATTCAAATCCTTAGTTTGCTTGTATGTTCATGTTTTAGACAGGAAGTCTTGTTATGTTGCCTAGGTTGGCCTTATGGTTGTGATAATGTATCTGCTGCCTGGCTCATGCCTAGGAATATAGACATTCGGCTATTGCACACAACTCACTCAGGGCAGTTTTAATCAGAGTTATTTATTACTCTTTCTTAAGCAACATTGGTTATATATGTTATTTTTGTCTCTTGTTAACAGATTAAATATTATTATCAATAACTGCCCATCCTTTGCTAATTGATATATAAATTTTGATACCATAAATTCATGATCATTAAAATGAAATGTGTTCTAGCCTTTTAGAACCAACAGCCCATTAAGTTGCAGTAATTATGAGTCCATAGAATTAGATTGATCCAAAGTTATCTAGAGGTGGATAATAATAGACTTGGAATGAACACAATAATTTCCATTGAACGATTCATTCACTAAGAACAGGCATGAAAAGAAGTAAAAATTATGTTTGAGGACATAAGAGGATAAGAATATTTATCTGGTTGCTATTTCCAGGCCAACCTGAAATGATCAGGCGTGGGGAAACATGTTCCTTTTTAAATATTTTCTATTTTTTTTTAAAAAAAGTGTTTCTTGAGAGATTGAGAAGCAAATTAGAAATCTTTAGCTAAATCTGAGAAAAAGCCTGGACTTTTATTACACTCCTGTAACAGCATAAACCTCTGAATTTCATTCCTGATATTTAAATAAGATTGGTTATAAATGGTCAAGGCTTTCTATAAGAGCCTAAAATAATCCAATCTGGAAGGAAAAGTAGTTGGAATATACCACTACCATTAGAGTTAATATAAAATTAATTTAATAGAAAACTCCTAACCTAATTCTTGACAGAAAACATAATCTGAATTAACATGTATTTACAGAGACATGATGAAGCTAGATACAGTTTTTAAATCTACAATTTACTGCAAACTATAAGCACGAACATAAAGTGCTTTTAGCAGAAGATAGCATTTACATCTGGTAAAGTAGGATCACCTTTAAAGTCCATCTTTTTAAAGGAACAAAGGGACTCCAAATCCTCAAACATCAGATGAGGAGACACAGAAGAAAATCCTTGGGTGCATTGAAGGGGGTCAAAAGTACCTGCTAGTCTCCTGACCATCACTGATACTGTGGAGAAGGGAATGGGCTATTCCTAATAGTTCTCAAAGAGAGAAAGAAAACCTACCAATGGATGTGTTTAGCAACATGGGAAGGTAAAGACATATGCATTTTTATAGCCTTAAATTCTACATTGTTTTGGACTAAACTTTTTCATAATGCTAAGATATTAGTTACAATTGACTAATTGAAGAATTAATTACCATTATCAATGCCAGGGATGGGAGGTCAAGTGTAGAAACATGGTCAACTGTTCAACCACAGTCATGACTGGAGACTCTTTATAGTTATTTTTGAAACTGAATATCTGACTTTGAAGTCTTGGAATGAGAGATAAGAGATACTTGTAGGACTAGGCAGAAGAAAAGAAGAAGAAGAAGGAGGAGGAGGAGGAGGAGGAGGAAGAAGAGGAGGAGGAGGAGGACGAGGACGAGGACGAGGAAGATGAGGAGGACGAGGAGGAGGAGGAGGAAGAGGAGGAGGAGCAGAAGGAGGAGGAGGAGGAGGAGGAGGAGGAGGAGGAGGAGGAGGAGGAGGAGGAGGAG